>CM051024.1:76759264-77265803 GCA_027627225.1 Congeria kusceri
AACCTCATTTAACGTTATTTTCGTTTCAATTACAGTTTAATTTTGTGCTAATACCAGCACTTTGGAGACTGTACAATACTTAATCATTATACCAATCCTAAATTGCCTTCAACTGTGATAATATATTCAAAGCGCTAAACGCACTTTGTTGCGTAATACTCAGCATAATTCATCTGTTGCTAAATTTCCCAGTTTAATAGGGGTCAACATTTACATTGAGCAAACTTGTATCAAAACAGTTGCTGAGGTCTAAATTCAGCATTGTCTGCAAATATTTACTCTTAATTAGAACATATTAATCAAATAGATATTGTCAACAGGCGAAATTTACACTCTGCATTCTCAACGCTGTTTGTCATGTAGGTGACTAAATATGCTTCCGATTACACTCAATCTTCTGATTATCTTCGTTAGCACGTGGTAATGCTTGTGGCAAAAATAAAACCAACATTGGCAATGTCATTTCGTTGATAAAGAAATATTTCTGCTCAAAACAAGTCAGTAAAAGCATACGTAGAAAACGCATTAGCAAATTAAATACTGGAATTATTGTCGTCTAGCCGACAGGTCAAATGAGCGAGTCAATATCAACACCAGTAACTTGATTTTTTAATTACCTAATACGTGTTTGCTAAAGTGTAATGTAATGGACAAAGGATACGGTATTTAATATCGCGCAATAACTGCACGACATTTCAAATTTCAAATGGTGACGACAGCAATTGTAATTTCTAGGTCAGAAACTCAATACACATAACTTGTTGCCAATATTCATGTTTTCAAATTTTCTAAACCTCCATTTTAAAACTCAAGCACTCAAATCTGACTTACTATTAACGAAACAATCACAGGGCTGCGCAAATTCAATTAACATCAGCATTTTAAAAATAAATATTTCCTGCTAATTTGCACTGTATAAAAAACTGTACTAAGCCACTAGAAAGAGGGCCTCTATCAGAACATATATATCAATATCATGAATCTGTTTTTGTCATTAAATTCTGAATTCCATTAATTTTGTCCGTTATTATTAGTTAACATTTTCAAATTTAATATAACAGTGCAACTTAAATTATTGCGATGAATATATAACACATTAAGATGAAACTCTATTAATGACTTATCTTGTGTTTTGTGTTGTGTTGTTGGACTTGTATTGTGCTGGGAAATCACCCACTCTAATTAGAGCATTCTTGATTTAGAACAATTTCTTAATGACATAATCAAAATTGGTACTCCGAATATTAGCCAACACAGAAGTATAGTTTATAAAGCCTAAGTCTGTTATTTATTCTTAAGTCTAAGAATTGGTTAGTGATTACGGGCCCTGAGGATGAAAAGACGGGTTTCTCTCCTGCTCATTTTTCTGGGGATTTATTATGCCCTAATCTAATGCGAATGTCGGTCGGTGTGTCCGTCGGTCTGTCGGTCGGTAGGTAACCATATTCGTTTCCACTCTCTAAGTCTACCAGTTTTCATCCAATCTTCAGAAAACTTTATGAAAATGTTTTTGGGCATAATATCTCGGCCTAGTTCGATAATCACTCAAATTACCTCAGGAATTGTGGAGTTATGACTCTTGATTTTCATTGAATTGGCCTTTTAAGCATTTTCCGCACTCTTAGTCTATCAGTTTTTATCCGATCTTCACCAAACTTCAAACTTCATTACATTGTTTGTAGGTATGATATCTCAGCCAAGTTCGATTATCAGCCAAATCGTCCCAGCAATTGTAAATATATTCTCCTTGAATATTAAAAAAATAACCTTTTTTGCTGTTTCCGCTCTCTAAGTGCACAGTTTTGATGAAAATATTTAGAGTTGTTATATCTTCGCCCAGTTTGATGATCAACCACCTCGTCTCGCCCTAGGAACTGAAGTTCGTGTCCTTGATTTATATAAAATTGACATTTTTATTTAGTTTGCACTCTCTATGTCCAACAGTTTTCACCCGATCTTCACCAAACTTGATATTTTAAAGATTGCTTTTAACCTAGAGGGGTATAAGTGTTTTATAAACAGCTCTTGCTTATCTTTTATATAGACTTACACCGCAATAAGTTCATTAGTAACATATTCAGAATTCAAAACAACCCGCTTCTGCATTACGGGAAGCAATGTATTTTGAAACGGTATATAAACAATGCAAAATCACAACCACGGTGACAACTGTTTGATATGAATTAAAGTAATACAGCCGATTAGGTTACAGATTCTGTTTTTTTTTTCAAACTTGTCACATACCTACGCGAGATACAATATGCAAAAACATCCATCATGAAACCGTATCTCGGTAGGTCAATATAAATTGACCCCCACTATGGAAAAGTTAGTTTGGTACCGGGATCTTAAATAGTTAATTTGGTACTTGCTGAGCTGTTATATGCCGTAATTATGTTTTACTACAGAATTATAGACTCATGTCTGATTGACAATGACTTCTTATTTGTTTACAAACTATGGAAGCTTTAAATGACCCGATATGGAAGCGTTAATCGACTCCCGAGATAAATATTTCGTGATGGACATGTCGTCATATTTTATCTCGACATATCGTGTTATTAAACGGCATGTTGAGAAATGCCAAGACGTCATGCGTATCTGTTTCACATGCAATAGTCTTAAATGTCTGTGCTGTTCGTGTACTCTGCTATTTTGATATACCATTACCCGTTTGTTGACATACACCATGTTGACCGATATCATTGTTATATTGAAATTGTGTAAATCTTTCTCTTAGGTTGAGTTATCCTGATGAATATAGACTATTTCTTCTACTTTTCCAATGTTTTATATATAACAGCCCTTTGTTAAACATGCATAGTTAGATACCATGTCGGATGCGCTTTGCGGATACGGACTGCGGACATATGGAAACGATCGTGTTCAATGTGTTCGATCTTTTGCATCCGCAACGCCCCAATCCCACCATGTCTGTCTGTCTGTCTGTCTGTCTGTCTGTCTGTCTGTCTGTCTGTCCGTCCGTCCGTCCGTCCGTCCGTCCGTCCGTCCGTCCGTCTGTCTGTCTGTCTGTCATATTGTCAGTGGACTAGGTAACAGCAGCTGGCATGACGCCTTAATATTTTCCAACTTGCCATATATTTATTTTGCACGACTTAAATTAGGACAGCGGACTATGTAACACCAACTGACCTTATAACTGACATTTTAATATTTCCTAACATGCCGTATATTTACACGTTTTTACGAGATAAAATATGCCAGTAAACACGTATATCGGGGGTGCGTCAATTAACGCTTCCATACATTATTTATTCAAAATGTCTGTATCCAATTAACGTTTCATACACACAACCACGAGATGTGTTAATGGATATGTCGGCATTTTTTTTTATCTTAATACATTGACATATTATCGTGTTGTTATAAGGCATGCTGGGAAATATTAAACTGTGGCATCTGATAGTGCCGGTAATTATCATTGTGTTATGTGGTTGTATTTTAGTATCGTCTATCAGACGGACCTATGAGCAACACAGCCCCAAAGGATGGTTACATTGTGCATTTATAGTTGGAAGTATTCGGCGTCAGATACATGAATTTATAAACCAAGCATGCAGAGGAAATATGATAATACAGAGGTGTAGGTGTTTCTTACATCTTCCTTTACATCCTAGACCTTATCAATTAACAATATTGCATATAAATACTTATCATGGTTATAACAATAGCATTCTTTCCCAATATTTTTTGCTACAATTCTTATTTGGAAACAAGATTTAATTATATTCTTCCCACGACACCAATATATGTAACAAAAAATGGTAACTTTTGTAGAGTCTGAATAGGTGTTTGATAATAGATAACGGCAATAACATCATATATCGAACGGGTTCGATCATGAACGAAATGTATGTTGACCGCACAAACAGACAAGACACAAAGAAATGTTAACTGCACAAATAGATAGCACACAAATCACGTGTGTTTAATCGGATGTTACTTTCCAATCACAATATTTTAAGTGTGTGTCCTATTTGTTTCTAACTACGAGTCTTTCTCTTCTACAACGTTTTCTCATGTAAGTTACCATGTACAAAAACGTCATGTTATTTCGAAAATAAACTTATTTAAACCAAACAAAGAATAAAAGGCGTTCATTAATACTGCGAAATGTCAACGCCAGCGCAAATACTCCGTCAATTTCATGAAACGCACATGGTATTCATAAAATGTGCAATGTAATGGTTTTAATAAAACTGCGATATCAGCATCTCAACATTCGTTTAAAAGTTGCAACTGAATATGGAAGCGTCGTAGCGCCACAGTATGTATTCATTTTGGTTTTTCAGTATGTAATAATTAGGAGATCATATTAAAGTTCGAGATAGGAGATTCCCAGACCTTACTATTGTACACACATAGTTTGCATACATATATATGTACGTACATGCAACCGTGCCTCAGTCTGTCCGTTTGTCAGTCCGTCTCAACGTACATGCTGATATTAAGATAATACTGAGTTGACGTCATATTTAACAGACTGTAAGAATATATGCACCCGTTTGTTTGTTCGCACGTACTTTTTCGCCATAAACCATACATACATGTATATCCGTCCGTCCGGACGTGTGTGCCTTCGTGCGTATGAAGGTACGTACTGATGTACAGACGGATGGAGTCATCATTATTATCTCTGCATTAAGAGAGACCTACGATTGTATATAAGCACATACTGACAAAATATGCTCGATTGTCCACACGTACGCTTGTATTTTAGCATGCACTACTGTCTTCTAAAAAAGCCGTACGCACGTATGGACGGAGGCAAGCGTGCATGTTCTTTAACATTTCGATAAGTACCTCCCAGTCCTCCCTATGAACCGATGAACGGACGCACGCCCATGTGCATTTTTATCTTCAAACTATTACTTCGTAATTTCCGACGTACAGCCGGGTGCACGGGCAAACAAACACACCAACAACACATACGATCACACACGCGCACGCACACGCACGCAAGCACGCACGCGGATACTTAATGAACATTTCATCGTTTATTTATTAGGACATACTATCTCATAATTAGGTCTTAGTATATCGTAATTTGGGCTTACTAATTCATTTTTGTACTTATTATTGCCTAACTAGTTAATTATGTCCAAATTAGGACTTATGATTTCCTAGGTAGGAACTATTAACACGTAACAAGGAATTAGTATCTCCAAATTAACACGTAGTATGTCTCAATTTGTGTTTCCTAATTACGAGTTAATACAATGCAATATTAATACGTACTCTGGCACTAGAACGTTTCCATACGTGACAATATTGATAGACCTTTAATTTGCTGTAAAGCAGACGCATATTGAGTCATTGGACTGATTTATTATTGTGAGTAAATGGCAACACATTCGCTAGCCTTGCATTGTTAGTTCTACATTGATCAAAGGCACATGGTTTAAACACAAGTTTAATATAAATGCGCTACGATGCATAATTAACATCTAATTCTCGACCTTCAAAAGTGTGTATATGCGAAGTAAGCACATAAACAGTTTTTCGACAAAACAACTGCACCAACTGTTATTAGGAATCCATGTCCTGTTATAATTGTATAATGAACGTTCTTCTGTACTTAATTTAAAACCTTGAGCCTCTGCCAACGAGCAGATTCGTGTTACCGCGTATTTACTATTAAATTTATCTGGATATTAAGATAGCGTTTGCTAATATTTTGTTTCTGCAAGACATCTTATTATTATAATTAAGTGCCCAGAACTGACATTTGATATATTGTCTTGGGGTTGCGAGGTCTTCCGCATTATCTCAACATGAATGTTTTAATTATAATGATCGTACAACGCAAATCATAACTAGTTAATAATCATGATACCATTTCATTTGTGCGCGAGGTCTTCCGCATTATCTTACTTACACTAATATTATCATGATAATTATCTTGCAATGTAAATCTTATCCAGTTATTATTCGTGATACCACATAAGCTTTTATTTACTGTATAGCATACTTATAATGCGGTTTTAGGCAGACGGCAGTCGTAAATTAGACATTGTCAAATGATCGAATGATACGTTTTGGTGGGGATCGAGATCACCGTCTGGATCCTGGATCTTTAAAACATACATTATAATTGGGAGATGTGGGAATTGCTACACAATGCAGTAAAAGGCAATAACGCATGGAGAATGGGATTCTTTAGCGTAGGACTGCCCTGTCCAATTTCATGTTATGTCTCTATAGCACTTTATTCAGCAGTAGTAACAGCGAAAGTAGAAGTCTATGTTTATGCTGATGTATATGTGTCGACAGTAGTAACAGCAACACCAACACAGGAAGTGGAAATCGATTAATTAAGTACAGAACTATATAATCCTAACACGTTTTCTCTCCTGCTGACACTACTGGAATTTCACATACACGTTTTATATTTAGTAAATGTATTTTGTTTTAGTTACACTAACAGCAGTAGTATCACTAGCAGCAACGCAGTTGTATTAGATTATAATACTATGGTGGCATAGAACTTCCATACGATAAATGGCGTTGGCGAACAGATTCGTGTTACCGCGTGTTTATTATTATATATATCTGGATATTAAGATAGCGTTTGCTAATAATTTTTTCTGCAATACATCTTATTATTATACTCAAGTGCTCAGAACTGACATAAGATATATTTTCTTGGGGTTGCGAGGTCTTCCGCATTATCTCAACATGAATATGTTAATTATAATTATCGTACAACGCAAATCTTACTTACACGAATATCATCATGATAATTATCTTGCAATGTAAATCTTATCTAGTTATTATTTGTGATACCACATAAGTTTTTATTAACTGAATTTCTGATGTCAGTTCTGTGCACTTTTAGACCTTTTTTGCTTTAAGCATATACATTTATTAAGAAAAAAATTCGCAAACGCTATTATGTATAGGATAAATAACACGAACGTAAAATGGTAACACGAATGTGTTCGCGAACATTAAATCGTTTTCGTATGGCAGTTCCATGCCACCATATAATACAACAGCATTTAATTATACCGAGAATTAATTGTAAAATTCCAGCTATATTAGCCGGAGCTGTAATAATAGCAGCATAGCATTAGTGGTAGTGTTTATATATTAAGTTAGTTGGAGAGATAGAGCAGCAGTAGCAGTAATAGCAGCTAAAGATATGCATGTTTTACTTTTAGTATTACCAACAATGTAAGCAGTAGCAGCAACAGTAGATAAATGTGTAGATGCATGTATATTAATAGCAGAAATACAGTAGATTGATGTAATAGTTGATGTATTAATATTTGACAATGAAGCACTAGCAGAACACCATGAGGCTTATTAGTAGATACATTAGTTGTAGGATCTTTAGCAGTAGCAGCAATAACAATAGTAACATTACTAGTATAAACAGTAGATCTATGGGTCGATGATTAAGCATTAGAAGCAGCACCAGTAGAAGTAGCTGCAGTAGCAGCAACAATAGCAGTAGAAAATCAATCGATTCAACTATGAGTAGAAGAAACAGTAACAGTTACAAAATTAGCTGTCAAAGTATATATTTGTTACATTAGCAGAATTAGAAGCAAAGAAAACAGTGAGCGTTACAGTCGATGTATTAGTAATTACAAATGCATACATTTAGCAGTACGAGAGGTTAAGTATTATTTATTAGTAAAACTATACAGTAACTGAAACAACATTACAGCTAACAGTATTTTTAAAATATAGCAGTCGTATTTGATGTACATGGACAAATAATATGCATATTAGCCCTATTATATTCTATCAAATTATAAAATAATGATTTGTTTTTAACCTTTTTATTATGCTAGCGCGCCTTTTGTAGTTGAATATACATTGAGTTTTTCGTTAGAGGTGTTTGTCAAAAGTGTCTAATGGAAGGCCATTGGTCGCTTAACGTGGCTTTTAACTACTGGACTTATGCCATCTGATTCAAATAGGTTAGCGTGTTACAAAATCCTGCATCATGTACACACTGGTTTTATATGACTTGCACATAAGCACTTGTTCTAACAACCGTTATGGTTATGTATTCAGTTATCAAATCTTTGTTTGACCTTCGGTGCTGATAAGAACAAAACAAAGATCATGTCAAAACATATATTTTCTAAAGTGGAGTCTGATAACACACCATGGCCCTCGACTTCAAACGTTTCCAGAATCAGACTTAAACCTTAACATCAAAAGTCTAGTTAAGTCAAACTTCGAATCTCAAAAATTAACAATAGTATATGATTTAAGCGATTTTATTTTATTTTTCCATCATGTTTTCCTAAACGGAACCCTTCGGGCTCGGTTAGTTTGTCGTAAACATTATTGGGCTTATTCTGTTCATTACATTGTATTATTCCATTAAAATCAGAAAGTGATGTTTTATTTCAAATAACAAAATGTGTACAGTATCATTAATTAGTGATAAAAGTCATGGTATCATTAACTTTGAGAAACAGCTTTAGTTTACAAAAAGTTTCACAACTAGGCACCTCTATAATGAATTTAGTCAACACCCAGCAGTCTATTGTTTTGCATTTATAGCTACAATTTAGTTTTTGATGTACATAGTATTGGAGCTATAAATGACATTAAAATCTATCACAAGCAAAATAGCATCCAACTGACAACGATTAAACTGTTTCCTTGTCGAACTAATGGAATATCGACAGAAGGCTTTATAACCGCTTAACCTAACACACCAACGTCAATAGTTTAGTCGTGTCATTCCATTATTTGTTTGACATCTTTGTCAATGACCTGTTTTAGGGGCAGGACGAATATCCATGAACATATTGGTGAACATATTAAGTAACGGAGTTTAACAGATTCATAATTTGTACAATGTTTTGTTTACATTGTTTATCATTATAAAAAAGAGCAAAGTCATCAAGCGTTAAACGGTTAACATTTTATGAAAGCATGTACAAATATAAATATTGTATTACACATTTAGCAATTTGTAGTAATAATTATTATGCACTTGAAACATACTTTTCTCTATCCTTCAACACGGTCAAGTCTCCCACATCTATCGTAATACTATTTCAATTGAAATTGGTAATTGCTTCACGAGACATTTATTTAAAACAATCAACATTACAGTGTTCCGTTAGTGCCACTCGTTGTTTCGCATTCTCGACCTTTGGATTACAAGCGCGAGAACGCGATAACACGATACGAAGTAGCGAAATCACGATGCGAGATTGCGAGGTTACGATGCGAGAAATTAATATCGCGATCTCGCATCGTAATCTCGCGCCCTCGCATCGTGTTTTCGCGTTCTCGCCCTTGTATATCCAAAAGTCGAGAATGCGAAAACACGATGCGAGGTTGCGAAATTAATACCGCAACCTCGCATCGTGTTTTCGCATTCTCGACTTTTGGATATACAAGGGCATCTCGTAATCTCGCAATTTCGCATCGTATTCTCGCTATCTCGCATCGTAGCCTCGCGATCTCGCATCGTAGTCTCGCGATTTCGCATCGTGGTTTCGCAATCTCGACCTGTGGATTACAAGAACACGATACGTAGTAGCGAAATCACGATGCGAGGTTGCGAAATTACGATGCGAGACCGCGAAATTAATATCGCGATCTCGCATCGTGTTTTTCGCGTTTTCGTTTGAGCATAGTTCGAAATCGCGAAACAACGATAGTTACATCGTACTCTCGCCTTCCGGTTGCATATGTGCAGGCGAGTCATTTTGGAGGTTGCACATGACAATGAATCAAAATGGAGGACGAATTAGATGCCACAATAAAAGACATTTGGCAAATTTAACAATAACATTTGAGGAAAATATTAAAATGCAAGATTTTCTAACCTTTTATAATGCTCAATTTATACATTAAAAAACACAACATTTTATTACTTAAAACATTGCCTGTATACATATATTTTTTAACATGTGTATGACTTCGAAATAAATGAAATGACAATAATGTTTTCAACCCATTGCAAAACTTCATACGCATGATGTAGTTGAATATGTTCATGACATTTAAGTATTTAAACATTGATCAACATAATTATGTTCCCAGCCACACTCACTGCACTGTACAAGGGAAATCCAACATGTTAGGATACTGCTTCTCAAATGTTAATGGCCCTCTACAGGGTAAACCTTGTTTTATAAAGCTTGATTTATAAATCAAAGTGTTCCGTGTATATTTGTCTACTACACTGCTTTATAAACGTTTCTGGAGGTGTACGACACATTCTTGGGATAGAGCATGTTCCATTTCTGTAAACCTTGGAGTAAAGGACCCACACAGAGATGTGACTACAAATATGATATTGTTTGATTACATTTTAGGAGTTTGTATGAGTTTATACTGGTCATCATTTATTAGAATAAAGTTTTTGAATGGCACAGGGTCTTGCTTAATAAAATCATAACGATGCATTATATGCTTCTCATTTATTCAATCCGGCTATTCAGCAAATCGCCCATTATTTCTTCTAATTTGTTTAACAATAACACAATCATTATTCTAACATGATACTCTCTAAATTGTCTATAGGCAAAGAACACAATTATCGTTGTTAAACTACCTATGCTCAAGCGAAAACCCGAAAACACGATGCGAGATCGCGATATTAATTTCGCGATCTCGCATCGTTATCTTGCAACCTCGCATCGTGATTTCGCTACTTCGTATCGTGTTTTCGCGTTCTCGCGCTTGTAATCCACAGGTCGAGATTGCGAAGACACGATGCGAAATCGCGAGATTACGATTCGAGATCGCGAGACTGCGATGCGAGATCGCGAGAATACGATGCGAAATTGCGAGAATACGATGCGAGATCTCGATATTCATTTCGCAACATCGCATCGTGTCATTCTCGACCTTTGGATATACAAGGGCGAGAACGCAAAAATACGATTCGAGGGCGCGAGACTACGATGCGAGATCGCATCGTAATCTCGCAAGCTCGCATCGTGATTTCGCTATTTCGCTATCGTGTTCTCGCGTTCTCGCGCTTGTAAATCATAGGTCGAAAGTGCGAAATAACGAGCGGCCCTAACGGAACACCGTTCAACATCAATACAAAATATTTATGCATGCTTTTAAAATTTAATCTTTCAATTTTTTGTTCTCATTTGTCACAATGAAGCGATTTAGAAGAGGTAATGGTTATCATTGACGAGTGTGTGGTAAAAAGTGGTGATTGTTGTGAAGGTGGAGGTGGTTGTTGGTGGTGGAAGTCCCTGTAAGGTTTAAGGCTGAGTTTAATGTGGGGGTGGAGGTGATGGTTTATGTGAGGGTGGAAGTCAAGGTTCTGCTTGAGTTCGCGTTTCTTGTGATGGTGGTTGTTGTGAAGTTGGAGGTTGCGGTTTTGAAAGAGAAGGAGGTTCTTATGAGATTTAAGGTGGAGTTTATCGTGGTGGTGAAGGTGGTATTTGTGTTGGAAGTGTGGAGGTCTATAAGAGGTTTAAGATGGAGGTTGTGGTCGGGGTGGAGGAAGTGGGTTGTTGTGAGATGGAGGTTGGAGTTGTGTTGGAGAAGAAGGTTCTTGTGAAGAGTATTTTGGGCTGGAGGTAGAGCTTGTTGAGAGGGAAGAAAAGGTAGAGGTTGAGTTATTGTGCGGAAAGGATGTGAAGGTTTGTGTGAGGGTTGAGGCTGTTTTGGTGGAGGTGTTTGTGGTCCTGAAATGTGAAGCTAGTGGTGGTCGCGGAGGTGGTGTTGTGGAGATGATAGTGATTGTGGAGGTCGTGGTTGTGGTGGCTATATTGAAGTTAGTGATCGAGATGGTTATTGAAGTAGAGCTGGTTGAGGTGATGGTGGTAGAAGTGTTAGAGATGGTGGTAGTGTTTGTTGTGGAGGCAACAGTAGTGGTTGTGATGGAGCTGCTGAAGTCGGAAGGAGAGGTGGTTGTGATGGTACTTGTTTTGGTGGTTGAGGAAGTTTGTGATTGTTGTGTTGGTAGTGGTGGTGTAGGTGGTGGTTGTGACTGTGGTGTATGTTATTGTGCTGGTTGTGTTGGAGCCGGTGGTTGAAGTGGTGGATGTTGTGGACGTAGTGGAAGAGGTTGTGGTGGTGCCTGGTGGTGTAGTTGCTGATCGTGTAGTTGGTGCTTTTAGTGGTGTAGATGTTGGTAGAGGTAGTTTTGGAAGGAGTGGTAGAAGAGGCGGTGATGTCGGTAGTGGGGGTGGTTGTGGTGGTGGAGATTGTGTTGGAGATTATGGCAGTGTAGTTAGTGGTGGTGGAGATGGCGGAAAAAGGATGGTGGTGCTGGTGGTGGTGGAGTGGTGTTGGTAGAGGTGGTGTTGATGGTGAAGGTGATGACGGTGGTTTGTGATTGCGGAGGCGGGCTGGTTGTGGCATTGGAGATTGTTGTAGTAGAGGCGTCTGGTATAGAGATGGCGTTGTTGATGATGGTGGTGTTGGTGTTGGATGTGGTTGCAAAAGTAAACGTGGTGGAAGTGATGATTGAGATGGTGGAGATAGTGGAGATTAAGTATGTGGATGTGGTCGTGGAGGTGGAGATTTTTAAGGCGGTGTTGGCGGTGGAGATATTGAGGGGTACAGATGGATGTGGTAGTGGCGGTATCTTTAGTTGGGATTTTTGTGGTGCTGGAAATTGTGGTAGTGTAGATGACGATGGTGGGGATGAGGGGAGTGGTGGTGATGGTGAAAGTGATGGTAAAATAGTAGATATTTTGAACAGACTGGTGGAAGTGGCCGATGTTGAGTAACATGGAATAGGTTTTTACGGTAATGCAGTTGATGGTGGTGAAGTTGGTAGTTGTGGGGGTGTTTGTAGCAGTAATGGTGGTGAAGTGTAGCGGTGGTGGTGGACATTGTGGTGAAGATTTGGGAGGTGGTTGTTTGGGTGGTGGAGGTGGTAGATGTGGTCGTTGGGTGGTGGACGTGGTGGATATGGTCGTGGTGGGGTACATGTATTGAAGGCTTGTTGTTTATGGTTGTAGTGAAAGTGATGATGGTGGTTGTGTTAGAGGTGGTAGAGAATGTTGAGGAGCTAGTAGAGGTTGTGGCGTTGGTGTAGTTTATGGTAATGATGTTCGTATATGTAGTGGTGGTGATGAAAATGGAGGTGTTGAAGGTCGTAGTGTTAAAAGTGTGGTGTAGATGAAGGTGGTGGTGTAGATGGAAGTGGTGTTGGTGGAGGTTGTGTGGGGTTTCTTTGTGGTAGTGTAGGTTGAGGTGGTGGAGATGATAGTGGTGGATGTAGGTGGAGGTGTTCAGGATGGTGGTGGTGTAGGTGGTGTTCTATAAGGTTGTGGGAGTGGTGGTGGAGGTGGTGATGGTGTAGGTGGTGGTGAAGGTTGTGGTGGTGTTTGTTTGGAGGTTATGAAGGTGTTGGTGCTGGTTGATTGGTTGTAGTGTATATGGATGCGGTGGAGGAAATGGTGGTGGAGGTTGTTCTTGCGAGGTTGGATGAGGTGGAGGTGGATGTGATTTTGGTGGTGTAGGTCGAGGTGTTGGTTGTGAAGGTAAATATAGTGGTAGAGGTGAAGGAACTGGTAGTGAAGAAGTTGATGGTGGTGCAGGTTGTGATTTGGTGCTGTTATTGGTAGAAGTTGACTTGGAGTTGCAGTTGCAGGTGATGGTGGTGTTAGGGGTAGAGTTGTAGATGGTGGGGTGAGGGTTTGTATGTGGTGGTTGAGGTGGTTATGGAGATGGTGGTGTTTGTGCACTCGGCTATGGTAGTGGTGATGAACGTCGAGGTGTTGAAGGTCGTAGTGGTTAAGGTGGTGGTGTAGATGACGGTGGTGGTGTAGTTGGTGGTGTAGGTGACGGTGGTATTGGTGGAAGTTGTGTGGTTGTGGTGGTGTAGGTTGAGGCGATGGAAGTGATGCTGGTGGATGTTGTGGTCGTGATATAGGTGGAGGTGTTGAAAGTGGTGGTGGTGGAGGCGATGATGGTGATTATAGTGGTGTCGGTGGTGTTGTAGGTGGTCGTGGAGGTGGTGATGGTGTAGGTAGTGGTGTAGGTTGTGCGGTTGTGGTTGTATAGGTGGAGAAAATGGTTGTAAAAATTGTTGTGGCGTATTTAGATGTGGTGGAGAAGGATGTGGTGGTGGTGGTGGTATAGCTTGAGGTGGTGGTTGAGGAGTTGAATGTAGTGGTGAAGGTGGAGGTAATGGTGGAGGTGGTTGTGGTAGAGGCGGTCCTGTTTGTTTTTTTTTATTTCAGTATTAAAAATATATTAAGAATAGAATTACAATATGACATGACATATAAGAATGTATTGTGTAATACATTAAATCTCCAATTTACAACAACATCAAACATTTCGTTAGACACATTTGTCATTTATCAATATGTCCAATATATTTGTATACATTAATGTTTGCATTGTAGACATATCCAAATCAAAACTCCATAAACAAAAACAAAAAAAATAACAATCTACAGTAAACGTACGTACTAGATCTATTGGAACAAATCGCTAAACAAGTGATGACATGTATTATCTACATGCATGTCCTTGATAGCACGCTCACGGGCGTATCTAAGCTATTTGGTTTGCTTCGGCACTACTTGTCCTATACATGAATAATATTGGAATACAAATCTACAACTGTATTTTTTCTATTGTAAAAAGTATTATCATATTTAACTGTGATACAGATATGTATAAATCCGCAATAAATTAGATCTATATGTATGTAGATATATCAATGTAAAACCAAATCCATTTTAAAGCTATGTTGCGTCATAAAAATTGTTTGTTGCGGCTTTTAACAAATATTATGCTTACTTGAAATGCCATGACGTGTACAGGTTTTAAGTTAAGATGCGAATAAAGCGTGAAAACTCTTTCCATTAACTTATTTTTTTAACAAGATTTAAATATGTTATAAATTGGATGAAAACATGAATTTGAAAAGTAACAAATATGAATGCTAATAAAAAACATAATTTTGTATAAAACAGGTCGATAAATGGCAGCGCGGAGGCATGGCTCGATATTAGCCCCGACAAGTCTCAAATGGCCCCCTCGCGCCACCATTTACTAACCTCTAAAGCATATCCATCCATAACAGGAACGTAAACGTTTACCCGAGTCTCTGTTTAATGTTAACGGATATTCCCCTCATTATCAGCAAACTTTAACTCGACTATAACAATTGTATTCCTGTGTTTAATCAAAACTAAAAAAGAAATCAAACTAACAAGTCCAAATGTAGATGACTTGGTCGGTAAGGAATTCTACAGCACTAACTCCTACCATTCATACCTGCCAGAAGGCAACGTGACTTGGGTGATTTACAATTGGCTCTAAATGGCAAGATCACGTGAAATGGAAAGAGGCATATATCGGTAATTTATATTTTGGAACTTCAGAACACGGTTCAGTCGTTCCCAATTTTACCGAATAAAATCGGTATGCTTAGCATTGTATACACAACCATTATACTGAGTGCGCATTTGAAATATACTTCTCGTTAAAGTATTGTGGGTAATTAAAAACAAATCCTAACTTACCATGTATTATCTTTTTACTACCACTCAACTTCTATAACTAACACTGCTTTGGAAAGTTCTATTTCTCCAAACTACAACTGCTACTAAAAATGTTGTGTTTTGTAATGAAGTTGATAATTATAAATGTAATTATTATAATTACCATAAGTATTAATAATAATAATAATAATAATAATATAAAATAATAATATATTTGTAGTGCTTAGCTTAGCAGTGCTTTCAGAAAATACGGACGCGTAATTACTGGTATAGACATTTACGTAGTGCTCTAAATAATAACATTTCATGAATATAACTGTGAGGATGCCGAAGAACATGGGATGATGACTGTCATGGGGGGAGGTCACGGTTCAGAGTTGACATGGCTACAGTGGTTGTGGTTATGAACCTAGCAGCCATTGAACGCCCATTCATTCATTCATTCATTCACTCATTCATTCATTCATTCAATCCTTCATTCATTCATCCATCCATCCATCAATCCATTCATTCATTAATTCATTCATTCGTTCATTCGTTCATTCATTCATGTATTCGTTCATTCGTTCATTCATTCATGTATTCATTCATTCATTCATTCATTCACTCAATTATCCAATCATTCATTCTCTCACAATCTGCTGCTTGGGTAGCACACTCGCTTTTCACCTAGGCGACCCCCGTTCGATAATGACCAACGCATGAGCGTTCCGTTGGTAGGTACCATACCGGACAGGTGGTCTTCCACCGTTCACTCATGCCCCTCCCCCCCCCCTCCCTCTCTCTCATCATCTCTCAAATGTAAACAAGTTGAACACAGTTCATATATAGCTGGAATCTTCAGCTATGATTCAAAATGTGTTCCTACTAAATGTGTCTCAAAAACTAAAGTAGGATACAAACAGGATGCACACATTAAGAAAGACTTCGTAAATAACGCAGTAGATACATGTGGAATAGGTGCAAAACACATATGATGCAATATTTGCAACTTTCACGAATCTTCAGAAAGCCATGTTTAAGCGAATAGCCCATAAAGCATTGTTGATAAATAGAAGACTACTCGATACCAAATTAATAACTAATTCATAACCGTTAAAGAAAACGGGGGCTATTTTGATTTTTACACGAGTTAGACTTTTGTGAGAATTACTATGTGTATTTCGAAGTTTATAAAGTCCTTCCGCGCCGAAGCCTCATTATGTGAGTATTCGGGGGGTTTCCCAGAACCCATTCCTAATTTACTTTTAGAGACACATTGAAAGTTGGGACGACGCGAATGTTGAATCATGTTGAATCATAACTGCAATTTCCAGCTATTAACGAGAACTCTTTGAACGGTTCAATTATCCTAAAAATACTTAGCGGTTAAACATACTGTCATAAAATTTGGCTGGCGTGCAAAGTAATTTATTGTGCATTATTGTTAATAAACCACAAAATCTAAACGTTTAACTGTTTCAAATAGTATCTAGGACGTTCATATTACATTCTTCATAAACAATGACAACAAACGCCGAATATCTTTTTAAAGACGTGTTTTAATTAAGTTCATTATCACGATGCATGGGTGACAACCTTTTCGTTTAGTTTAAATGAATCATATGAATAAATTTTAGTAGGGAATGTTTATTGCTCATTTTATTATTCACGTGGCCATCATTATAACGATAAAGTACTGTTTAGCGGTTATTCCGCAGTAGCGGTCGATTTTTACGGATCATTCCGGATATAGTCGATGTATTACGATTGAGGTCTGATACACTAATCATATCAGAAGCTACAACAGGCAGAATTTTAAACGCTGAAAGTCGTAGCGACAATCGCCTAGTAGATAGCATGTTTTTTCATATACTTTCTTGACAGTTTTGCTACTCCAGATGCATTATTAGTTGAAAGGAAATACATTTTAAGACATTTCCAAAGAAACCAACACTATTTTGATAGTATCTCCCTTTAAGGAACTTAAAACACTTGCTAATACGGTTGAAATGCTTGTAACACAGTCTTTGCATTCATGTAATAATTAATATTTTAATATTCAGCTTTTTGTTTGTTGTTTCAGGTTAATATTGAGTTTTGTTCAACACCACAGCTTTTGATCATCTGTCTCTTTACAGAGTGTCCGGTTATGAAACTCATAATGGTCGTTTTTTATTATATACATGTATATCCAGATAATGTGTGTTAGTAATGAATATTTAATGTTGGAATGTCGAGTAGGAATGATATATTTGTGTAGCCCAAAGAAAGAGAATGCAATTGAAAATCGGACAAAGAATTTCTCTCATGAGGTTTCTTGCCCGACATTTTCTTCCTTTTAAATGGAATTTGTTGAAAGGCTTTAAATATATTTTACTCGTACAGAGTTTTAAGCTGCTGAAAGTTACTTCATCTATATAGTTTCTACACCTGATTACGTTTTTATTAGTGGCGTACGTTTTACAATGAACCTAAATTAATCAGCTACGCATTTGACACAATAAATATATTCAATTCAAAACTGCCTGATTAAGATAAAACAATAACATAATTACACAATGATGATATATTTATTTAAAAATTTGATTTACATGTTTACGAGGCAATATTTTATTTAAACTTACCATTTTGAATAATACAAATTGCTTAGCAATGTTCAAGTCATATTTATAATATTGAACATATGTTATAGTAAATACGTACATAAATATTTTCGTTTAAACATTTACAACCACTGTATTTAAGGTGACGTATATCATCCCTATCTAATTGTCCAGACTGTCCGTGATATGCCCAGTGTTACGCAATCAACTACGGTGCCTTCGGCGCTTTGATTTAAATTGAGATTTTACAAATAGGTAACAGTGAATCTCACTACAACACGCCCGTAATTAATAATTAATTTCTTAGTTGGTGTAAGGTGACGTTTCATTAAACTGATAATTTATGAGCAAACTCTTGCAAAACGAACTTAAGTAACTAAATGTAATTCTACTACAAAAACGTAGGGATCACAAGAGCAAACACGCCGCTAATTCAGGACAGTGCGTGTAAAAAACCTTCAACTGAAGACTGTGCGCATACTTCTACCTTCCAATGAAGACAGCATTTAATCCCTAGTTTAATATTTCTTTATTTGACCTCCACCCCTAAATCTGGGGTATTGCACTATTTTGTACTGGCGCCCTGCTGTGGTCACAGTGCGAGCACAGTGTGGTGACCCTTATCATTTGAGATCAATTCACTGGTGCAGAGGTGTAGAATTGAATTACCACCCATGTGACTGACTGCATTCATAGGATTTTGTGTTGCATTCTTTGTTGGATACATCGTGTCACCCAGTCAGGGTCTTATGCACTGGAAATAATGACATGTAAAAACTGATAAGTATTATATCATTTTGTTGTTAGTACAACTAATCCATGTCATTGTGCTGTCTAGTGCTGTAAAATAATAATACGATGAAATATATGAAAAAATATACTTTGAATCACTCAATTAAAATTTACAAAGTTTTTTTGCTAAATCAAAAGAGTATAATAGTAACAATATTTTAATAATTGCCTGATATTGCACAGTATTGTAAGTGAATTAAAATTGAGCATTAACTTTATCAGTGCGCATAGCCATTGCTCAGTCAGCTTAGAGAAATAATGCAGATAATTATAAGAGATTTTTTGGTGGCCCAATATACAGATAGGAGTACCCATAGGGAGGGGCCAGATATTCCTTAAACTAAGCCTTTGAATACCTGACAAAGCATATTGTTTTAATACATTTTATCAGTTGGCTAAATGTGTCTAAGTTAAATACATTATAATACACCATAAATGTTGACACATGGATTTATAGACACAGCTATTAATAGTAACAACTGCATGTACTGTTTGACCAACCAAGAATTATGAATAAAATCCCGCTCACAGCAATATCAAAATACATCATCTACATGTATAATCAATCGTAATCCATGTAGATGATGTATATTGCTATGAAATCGATTTTACCCGTGGTTGCTTAATAATTATGTGCACAATTATAACCAATTGGAAAACCGACAATTTGCTTTATACAGTTTACCATTGAGTTTAACAAATAAATTATCTAGGAGAAAGTTAAAAGCTGCACACATCTAGCAATGTCATCAGTTTGATAGGAATTTAGATACAAAATGCCAGCTGCAGTACATAAGACAATGAACATGTATAAACATTTGTCTCTTGCCAATTTTGTCTCTAATGTTATATACATCATATAATTAGTTACACAGTAACCTAATGTTCACTTAACAACATATGCATTATGACTTAGACAGTCTCAACCAGAATGTAATCGAGTAAGACCTAGATACTCGAACCCCGTTTGGGGGTGTCACCTTCTCAGTCAGTTGAGGTTGTCAAGTGAATATTATATAATAAACAGTTCAGGAAATTTTTAGAATACAAATATTAAGAAAAAGAAAGAAATCTGTATATAAAAAACATTTGGAAAATAATACATAAACTATTTCAGTGTGTTGCGCTATGCTACGCGTAATCATCATCGTCGTCATCATCATAGTTCTTAAAATTATTTGTCATCAAAAATCAAGTTCAACCAATTAATTAATATCAAGACCAAATAGGCATATGAGTTTGTGGGTAGGTACGTTGTTTATTTCCAGCAAGCAAACCCATATGGGCCCAATATGGGCTATAGCTGGGCAAAAAAAATACAATATGGGCTCCATGTGGGTCCAATGGTATGTGTTTGTCCATATCAGACCCATATGTGTCCCAGCAAGGAAGCCCACGTGGGTTCACTGCAAGTATGCCCATATGGGTCCCAGTAAGCCATCCCATGGGGCACGATATGGGTTTTACCTGGGCTGATATATCTCATGGACCCAGTGTGGGACCCATATGCATTATCTTGCAACTATAAAACCCCGATGGGTCCATGTAAAGTAAAACCATTTGGGTCCTTACTAGAAAGCGTATATGGGTCTCAGAAAGCAAGTCTATATGGGCCCAATGTTGGCTATAGCTGGGCAAAAAAATACAATCTGGGCCCCATGTGGGTCCTATATGCATTATCTTGCCACTATACAACCCACGATATGGGTTTTACCTGCGCTAATATACCTCATGGGTCCAGTGTGGGCCAAAACTGCATTATCTTGCCACTATCAAACCCAGATGGGTTCAAGTAAAGTAGACCAATTTGGGTCCCTACTAGAAAGCCTATACGGGGCCCAGAAAGCAAGTCCATATGGGCCCAATATGGGCTATAGCTGGGCAAAAAATACAATATGGGTCTCATGTGGGTTCCAAATGATAGTTTTGCCCATATCAGACCCATATGGGTTCAAGACAGGAAGCTCATGTGGGTCCACTGCAAGTTAGCCCATATAGGTCCAAGAAAGCCACCCCATGTGGGCTATAGCTGGGCAAACACTACAATATGAGACCCATGTGGGTCCCATATGCATTATATTGCCACTATACCACCCCCGATATGGGTTTTACCTGGGCTAATATACCTCATTGGCATATGAGGAAACTGCACTGCATACTAAACGTTGTTATTGAGGTACGCCAGTATGACCAATATGTAATTAGAGCTGATGGTTCCAGACGTGTAACCCTGCGTAACCAGATAATTCTACGTAAATACATCCCAATGTATGTAGATTGTCCAGACTGATTGTTGATGCCGACTTCACAGGTCTATGCCTACCCAACTCGAGGCTCCTACTCCAACTTGTAGGCCTAGAACACTGACACTGCGCGTTACCGTCTGTTACGAGAACACCTAGGCAGCCCGAGCCAATACAGACACCTGTCGCTACACGTGGCATATCCGGGCTGATCACAAACCAGAGCATCTGACATAGTTGACCTATGACTCCCCAAATTAGTCGGACTACCAGACACCAGATGCCGGTGAGAACCCTACAGCTCTGCCACCAACTGGAGGATGAATTATCCCTGTTTTTGATGTACCTTTCAACCTAGACGATCAACCAGATTAAGGCGTGCTCCTACATTGCATAACGACTATGACATGCAATTGTCTCTGAATCTTTGCCCTAATGCTATGTTCTGGTTGTTTACATTGTATAGTCTCTTTTCCCTCATATAGTCGCATTTAAACATTTGAGTTATTTTACCAGAACAAGAGTTATTATATGCATAACATAGTAAATGACAATTATGTGAAAGAATGAGACTACTGTGTTTTCACTTTACTTGCACATATTTACTTGTAATGTTTACGACTGTGCTTGATATTATGCAACGTTAATTTCATTATGTTTGCAATAGATAGAGTTGTCAATTATATTTAATATTATGTTACTGTAGTGTTTGATATTTTAATGTCTTGATGACTACATTGTAAAGTAAATTTTCATATGTTCAGCTGTTTCATACTGTTATACGATACATGTACACTGTTTTATTAACTTAACCTAGTTCTGTCTTTAGAAAAGCCTTTTTTTACATACTTACTACCCAAAGTGAGGGGGGGGGGGGGGAGAGAAAGAGGATTTTAAATTTTAAATGAAACATTAGTTGAATCTTTGTCTTTTTTTTGGTCAAACCTTGATCATTGTTGGTAGATGCCAATAAAGTATACAGCAAATAGACCGTTTTGATCTTTGGAAATAATTAAATTCCATCATGCATTAATACATTTCAATATATACCCTTTCATAAAAATGGAAGTAGGGCGAACGGACCCAGGGCGAGCGGAATATAGGGCGAACGGAACAAAGGGCGAAGATATTTTTGGGCGAACGGACTCTGAACATTAAATCAAGAAACATGTTAGGCGGTTTTTATATTAAAACAGACAGGTAAGTTATACAAAGTGTTAATAATATATATTATATTTATAAAGCAACTTAAATTTGCGCTGTTACTTTTCCTAGTATTGTGAAAGAATTGGGTTTTCTAAAACTGATTTAAATTTGTCATACAATTTCGCGAGAGAGAACATTAATTTTTGCTATTGTGCAATCAAAATATTGCATTGCTATATTTATAATATTATAATATGCACAATATCTCATTGTTTGCTGCTTTGGCGGTACCAGGGTTGAATAGAGAGCAACTAAGCAAATGAAGAACATATCTAATTAAGTCCCTCATACAATCCTTGCCCTTGGTCGGAATGCAAACTGCTTTCAGCAACCATCCACATCCAACAATGGGCTTTCTTTTCGGTGAGTTAAATTGCTCTATAATTTATAATAATTGGTAAAACTGTAATGTAGAAACAAGTTCCAATGATAGGTGTATATGTTAATACATATCCTTGCCTTTTATACCTAAAATTGCGATGTATCTTGATTCGCATGCATATCATAGACATTATATTGCCAGACCTGGTCTCACGTAAAATATCAAATATTTTGGCTTTTGTAATTAAAATAAATGTTAACATTATTGTAGCATTTTCTCTGTCAACTTTTCTTATGTATGGTTTAAACAGAAATTGGTTGGTGTTCTGCAAAATGAGGTTGGTGTAAAACGCGTGCGAATCACCATTCAACTAACTAATCAAATTTGGTACTGGTATGTGTCTTTGTATTATTGCGAAATGCTTAAACTTTTCAATTCCCAATACAAACAGCCGTTTAAATATGTATGTCTATATAGGTGCATTTTGCAAACTGATATGGCTGTTGTTGTTTTTTTAACTTAAAATTGTAGACCTGATGTTTAGTATAAATAACAATTAAGCATTTATAGTTTTACAAAAACAAAATGTGTGTATTAAGTTCACTTAATGTACATGTAAAGCAGCTGCAGGAAATTTTGTCTGAAATAACTGTAGTTTTTTTCGTTCAGAAGCAGTCAACGAAATTTATTCGCTTCAAGTCGAAGATTGCTAAAATTAATATAGATAGAAGGAAAGAAATGGAGTTTGAAGTATTGAATTAATGGCTATATTGTTGTCACCTACCGAGATAAATTAAGGGCATAAGTTAAATGTGGTAATGGTGAAGTTCATGAAAAATACAACAGTGCAAGAACAACAGTGCGGGCTTTCCAGAGATGAATTCGTAATGGTCACATATAGCATGAAGCGTTGTGCCAGACTGTGTGAAATCGGGATTTAAAAAAATACTCTAGCTGTGCTACTATTTTGACCTTGTTTCTAATGATAACGCTTTCAGTAATTACTTGAATTAGTTTACAGAAGAATGTGATAGCAAAAAAAGAAAGGAAACAAAGGACCTTGTAACAATACAACATGTATTGAGAAGCTTCCACACCAGCAGATTTGCAAAATAATAGTGATCATTCTGATTTTTATGGGGAAACATTTGTGAGATATCTAAATAATTTCCATTTGCCTGTAAATTACTTTCGCCAATTTAGGATAAAACCAGTTCTCTGAATGAGGTCAAAATGCTCAATATTTTACGAAATTTGCTTACTTTCTGTATCAATGGATATAACCTTGTTTGATTTCTAGCTCGACTGTTCGATGAAAAGGTGAGCTTTCCTACTACCCCTGGCGACGGCGTCCGCGTCTGAATTTGGTTAAAGTTTTTATTCCAAAGTTATTAACTGCAAAACTACATACGTTATTCACTTGAACCTTGGAATATACCTATGTCATCAACTCCAGGGTCATGGGCAACATTCTGAAAAACTGTTTTGTATTTTGACAGAAATATGCCCCCTTTTGTATAGATTTTCTGGTTAAAGTATATATTCAGACGTTTTATAGCTTGAAACTAAATAAGCTATTCACTTGAAACTTCAGATGTACTTTTGTCATCGACTCCAATATCAAGAGCTACATTCCCCATTGTATTTTGCAAGAGTTTTGCCCTTTTTCACATATATTTTCGGAATAACTTTTTTTATTCCAATGTGTAGTAGCTTCCAAACTTGATAGGTTCAACAATCCCCAATAACATAAGGTTGTCACTTGAAACTTGGATTAATTTGATGAAATAATTGCCCCACTATAAACTCAGTTTTGTATTTCAACAAATGTATGGCCCTTCCACTTTCCAAAATATATACGAACTGAAGTACTTCGAAAAGTCGATTGCGCTGTCCTCTGACAGCTCTTGTTTATATATAAGTCAGTGTAATATACTTTACCAGAATAATTTATAAATGCATTATAGTTATAAGTTGTTCCTTGTGGATAAATAAATACAAAATGAACAGAGCTGGTTACTGTTCTGAATATAATATTGAAAGAACTATTTCAGCAGCTGCCTATATAACTTCCTGCTAAGGCCAAAAAATGTGTTTTTCGGGGAACGGTCTCAAAAAAGTTAGGTACGGTCGGGATAGATTTTTTTTAAGACACATTTCGGTCAAAACCATCGAAAACAAACTTAAATCTGACAAATATGGCTTTCATGGAAAAAAAAGTGTCGCTAAAAACTTTAGGGTCGATGGTTTTTCGTTAAGTAGGGTCGGGTTGCCCGAAACACATACTTTTTTTTCTTTTGGCCTAACGATTTTAAACGCTAGTGTTGTACTAACAATAATCGACATATATAATGTTGTTTTTCTTCAAGTTTAGAATGCGTTGACTGTTTGTGTCGTTCAAGATAATATTATTAAAATCATATGTAATCATTTACATATGCGCAATAAAGCAATTTAATTTTATCTTGAACATGTTTTGAAAATTGTAAGATTCATTTTTGCTGTACAAAAAATGTTTAAATTTACATTCATGATTCAATACATAAATTAAAATGTTTGCCTAATCAGCCAAAGAGATTCTACAGGTCAAATAATAACAGGAATGGGTACTGACTTTTGACTGTTATTGTTGTTGTTGTTTGTTAATTAAAGGGACCTGTTCACAGATTGACGAATGGACAATTTTTCAACTTTTTGTTACCGATTCCAAAAATATAAGAACACTGTATACACGGGAGCAATATAACACTACGACCAAGAAATACACTGTAAAAACCGTTTCGTTTATGACTAATCATCCGTTAAAATTGATACAATTATAAAGCATTTCTAACGCTAAACGATGGAATTATTTGGTTCTGCTGATTTCGTTGAAACTGTTGACATCACTTGGAACACTTACATAAAGTAAATAATTCATGATGAAATACAGACTTCGGAATGGCCGAGTGGTTAAGGCGATAACCTTTTTATACGCATGTCCCGGGTGCGATCCCCGGTGATACCAATTTTGTATTTCTTTTTTTTTTTCTAAACACTTTTCTTGTTATTATACTTAATGTTTTTTAGTTGCGATGTTTAAATCTGTCAAGTTAATACTTTAAATGGTATACTTAAAAAAATGCAAACATCTGTGAACAAGTTCCTTTAAAACTTCAGGGAATACCAGCTCGATCTAGACAATGTTGTTAGCCAGTTTAGTTGTTGTCGCAAATACTTTTTGTAATGTTTCAAAACCGGATTGAGTTATGTTTATAACCAAACTTAAAAGTAAGGTTCACTTGCAGTTAATATTTACAAGGCAATGCTCTGTAGATAACTTACTATGCACACTTTCATGTTGATTTTAACATTATATTAGATACAATAACACATAATTATTTGTTTTTCGTAATTTGCCATTACTTAAGTTTTGTATTAAACTCTATCTTTATTTTAATACGCACCCTTTTTAATCACAAATGATGACATATATATAATAATAACAAGTACATTATGCAAGGTACATTAAACATACTTGTAGATATCGATATGCTTATTTGAACATCTGTCTTACATGATGCATTTTGTGTTCTTGTACTACTATTAAAATATTATGTTTTGTCAAGTTTACCGAATAGGAAAAATAGCATGTTTTACAACATGATGTTAAGTGTTTTATTATCAATACATTAATAACTTACACCAACTTAGAGCTTTGATGATATGGTCAAAATTATACTCCAAATAATATGTCATTTGTTAAGTATTGGTTTTTGTAAAGCTGCATCTGACAGACATGTGATCGTTAATAAGAATACATAGTTAGCAGGACGACAGACTGGAAAGCTACTTGTGGCCATTAACAGCCAATATTTATATTGTCCTGTTCTTGAAGTTGGACAACCATAGAATGTTACCAACAGCTTCGCAACAATTACCTCTGTATAAGTGACAAATTATGCAGAGAATCATGTTTGGACTTTTTCATTAAAGCTTTTATTCAGGTTTTGCCTTCAGGACCAATCTGTGTTGCAACCAATATGGGACCCATGCAATTCCCGGTTGTACTTTCTGCGGTCGGGCCCATGTGGGGCTCCCATCAAGGTCCCATTTGTGTTTGCCCATAATGGTCCCATGTTGAGACCACATGGGTCCCAGGTGGACCCATATTGTTACCCATATGGGACCCACGTAAATCCCGGTTGCACTTACTGGGGTGGGGCCCATGTGGGTATCCCATCAAGGTCCCTTTTGTGTTTGCCCATTATAGTCCCATGTGGAGACCACATGGGTCCCATTTTAGAACCATATTGTAACACATACGGGACCCACGTAAATCCCGGTTGCACTTTGTGGGGTGGGGCCCATGTGGGTATCCCATCAAGGTCCCATCTGTGTTTGCCCATTATGGTCCTATGTTGAGACCACATTGGTCCCAAGGTCGACTCATATTTTAACCCATATTGGACCAACCTTAATCCCGGTTGCACTTTGTGGGGTGGGTCCCATATCGGTAGCCCACACGGAACACATATGTAAACCCTCAAGGGGCCCATATGGGTCCTGTCTGAGCTTGTTTGCTGGGTTATTGTGACTTGTGAATATACATAAAATAGGAACGATTAAATTGTGAAATACAACAAGATAACACCTAAGTCACCAAACAAAAAGCATACACAATTAAATACACACAACAAAGCAATATGTATGAGAAAAAAAAACGAAACAGTAAACATAAAATAAGTGTTGCATTTTAGTATAACATGGATTATAGTAAAGCGACTGTACTAAGTCTATCTCGATCATAGTAACAATAATTGACAAATGATTATTTAAATGTTTCTTGTTTGTATTTGACAGGTTTTTCGAACAAAACAAAGGGCCAATTTATAACTGGTAAATTAAAATTTTACCTATTATTTATTAATTTCACAAGCTTAAATATATTCACGGAGATACGCAGTAACTTAAAAAAATTTATTTTCTTCATTTGTCAACATTAGCTTCATTAAATAGTTACATTGTATTTAAATGGTAAATTGATTAACTGACTAAAACCAACTAGCTTATCAACATCTGACCATCAACAACGGACACTTGATTTCAAAATTAATATCTGGCCAGTAGGGTGGAGCTTAAAACATCAAAAAATTCAAAATCTTTTTTCTTCAAAGTCTTGCCCCCCAGATATGTTCTTTATGATATAGAAACACTGTATGGAATGTTTGTACAATAAATGCCTATGTTTAGGGGTAGCTTATGTGCCTCAAATATTATCATATTTATAAAACAAAACACAACAAATTACACGACTTTCACGAGTATCACTCTAAATTTATTTGGAACAATTTAGTAATTATTTTGAACACAGTTAAAATGTTCTGACAACTTATTTTAATAAGAATGTGGTCTATTTGCTGTATACTTTATTGGCATCTACCAACAACGACCAAGATTTGAAAAAATACAAAGATTGAACTAAAGTTTTATTTAAAATTTAAAATCCTCTTTCTCCCCCCCCCTCAAGTTGAGTAGTAAGTATGTACAAATCGAAGTCGGCTCTAATGACAGAACTAGGTTAAGTTAACAAAACATTGTACATGTATCGTATAGCAGTAGGAAACAGCTGAACATATGAACACTTTTTAAAAATGAACATGTGCATGATGGAATAAATTTACTTACAATATAGTCCTCAAGACACTAAAATATCAAACACTACAGTAACATGATATTAAATCTAATTGACCCCCTACCTATTGCAAACTTAATGAAATTAAAGTTGCATAATATCAAGCACAGTCGTAACCATTAAAAGACAATATGTGCAAGTTAAGTGAATTCACAGTAGTCTCATTCTTTCACATAAATGTAATTTACTATGTTATGCAAAGAATAACTCTTGTTCTGGTAAAATAACTCAAATGTTTAAATGCGACTATATGAGGGAAAAGAGACTACACAATATAAACAAGCACAACATAGCATTATGGCAAAGATTCACACAATTCCATGTCATAGTCGTTCTGCCATGTAGGAGCCCGCCTTAATCTGGTTGATCGTCTAGGGGGAAAGGTACATCAGAAACAGGGATAATTCACCCCCCAGTTGGTGGCAGAGCTGTAGGGTTCTCACAGGCATCTGGTGACTAATAGTCCGACTAATTTGGGGAGTCATAGATCAACTGATATCAGATGCCCAGGCATTTGATCAGCCCGGATGTACCCGTGTAGCGACAGGTGTCTGTATTGGCTCGGGCTGCCTAAGTGTTTTCGTAACAGACGGTTACGAGCAGTGTTAGTGTTCTAGGCCTGCAAGATGGAGTAGGAGCCTCGAGTTGGGTAGGCATAGACCTGTGAAGTCGGCATCAACAATCAGTCAGGACAATCTACATACACTGGGATGTATTTACGTAGAATTATCTGGTTACGCAGGGTTACACGTCTGGAACCATCATCTCTAATAACATATTGGTCATACTGGTGTACCTCAATAACAACGTTTTGTATGCAGAGACAGTTTCTTACGTATTGCATGTGTCTGTTCTGAAGAGCCTCTTCTCTTGCCATTGCTGTGAAACACCACGTCTCATGAACATTGAACTTGCTGGGTGGGAAGGGTATAACATCCCTGATAGATTTGCCGAAATTACACAAATCTGGGAAGAGTTTTGTGATCGGATCTGGTGTGTGCAATACTGCAGCATCGCACGTTGAAATTGTTGGTTGTCAATGACTCAGTATCACTTGAGTCACTAGTGGCGTTTTACATTATTCACACAAACCTCGCCTCGACAATTACTATGTGGGAATGCCACAGACAACAACTGATGATGAACACCCCAATCTTTCTGAAGTGTCGCCTGACAATAGTATTGAACTTAGGACCGCCATCGGAAGCAAGCTCATAAGGTATTCCGTATGTAACAAAGATCCGTCTAAGACCGAGATGAGCCCGGTAACACCTTGATATGATCTTCACACAATAGGTCAGTTAAAGTAACGATCAACACCCACTAGACATGTGACCTGTGTCTTTTGTAGGTAAACGAAAAGCAATTTTAGAACACAGACACTGTAAGGGTTATTCCGGGGCATACAGTGAGATAGGTAGAGCACAGGGGCTTTGAGTATCAGATAGTTACTGATACTCAGTTGTTGTATAGATAAGATATGAAAGACAGTTATCAATTAACATTTAACAAGGAAGAAATGTTTTGATAATTTGTGCTGGCCTTTGCTGAAGACCAGCTGGCCAGTAGGGTGGTGCTTATTTTTGTACTTTTGAAATACGATCTTCTTACCCTCTCATTTTGTTCCTATAAAAAAAAAAAAAAAATTTCGCAAAATATTAGCACAATTGAACAATATTTAGGGGTAGCTCAATGATAGTGAAGTTTCTGATATTGGGCCACAAAGCTGCAGCGGTACGGCCGCCTTATTATTTCGCATACTACCTGTAAATTAATTCTCTTAATAAATTAAAATCCCAAATTGAACTACTAAGTAAAGGGCCATTTACTCCATTGATCATATTCACAACACAATATTCAATAATTGTTGTTCAAGACCAAGAACCAATCATCCATATTTCATTGTTTTTCTGACAAAGCAAAATGTCAACAAATTCATTTTCAGACAAGTCATTTTCGTACTTGTTTGGACCGGCTATGCTGACTAGGCAACTGTGTTAGAGCAGCACTGCAGTAATTATTAATACATCTGTTTAAACTAATTAAAACATTTTAGAGAATGGCATACCTGATTTATGTCTTGGGAAACAAGAAGCACTCTGACCCTTTCGTCGCTGAGAGAAGAATTTCTTGATGCCCTATATGCTGCACATCAAGGAGTAACATCAATGATTTGTAGAGCTGAATCATTGGTATTTTGGCCTGGCATCACACCTGCCATAACCATTCTCTGTTCAAGTTGTAATCACTGCAACCGCAGTGCTCCGTGCGCACAACATGAATAGCACTGCCCCCCCCCCCCCTACGCATGTTAGCGGCTACGCATCTTATTAGCGTCTGCATCTATGCTATTTTTAGAATGATTTACACATATTTCCGGAATACGCAAGAAGAGCCAGATGAGTAATACATGTAATATCAGTTGAGTGCGTTGTTATAGACAAGTTTCGTCTGGTTACACAACTATCATTCAAACACAAACGAGACAATAAAAGAAATCTCAGTAAATAGCTTTCAGAAAAAAACTTCATTTCCAGGAAAAATCCAAATCATACTATGTAGAATACTTAATAAATTACTAATGAAAGCCTAGTTTTTACAGGTCTTACTATCACGAGGTTTTACGCCGTGGTGACTATTGTAAAATTAACGTTTCCAAAAATCAAGGAAATAATCAGCGCTGCTATCATAAGCTTCCGGTCAGAGTCATCACATATAGACGTCGCGCTCATGCGCGGCGACAATAACAGATGCAATTCAAAACGGCATGATTGAGGGACAAAAATTCACATAAATACACAATGGCGATTGTATTTTAACGCCTCCTTTTGACTATTATAAATCGCAAAGCAATGTCTCTGTGTTCAAGTTATATTTATAATATTGACGCAAATGCCATAATAAAGAATTGAATGTAGGATTCATATAAATGAAGTTATGCGAATATTTTCATTTAATATTTGACAGCTTGGGAAGAATAAAACACATTATTGTGTATAACACGTCGTGTTTGATGGTTCTGGATAGTTAACCAGATGTTCTACACATGATAACACTGATCGATCGCAATTATCATAATTTTCCACTAAAATCATTCATAACCACTGTTATGCAAGCGACTTACAGAAGTGTTTAAATTTGTATTCCCAATATTGTGACCAATGGAAATTGACAGTCAATGCATCCAAATCAAAAGTTGTTGTTTTTAGCAAGGGTAGACCTGGGAATTATGCGTTTTATTATAAAGGAAATCCTATTGAAATTGTTAAGAGTTATAAATACCTTGGTATATTATTTAATAGAAGTTGTTCATTTTTCCAGACAAAAAAGAATTTGGCTGAACAAGCAACCAAAGCTATGTACTGTCTTATAACCAAATGCAATAATCTAGCTTTGTCTATTGATATGAAAATCGATCTTTACAACAAAATGATTAAACCTATCCTTCTGTATGGATGTGAATGCTGGGGATTTGGAAATAACTATGTACTAGAAAAAGTCCAGTTAAAATTTCTTAAAATAATACTAGGAGTCAAGCCCAGCACTGCGTCATGTATTGTTTATGGCGAAACTGGAGTTATGCCCCTACAAATTGATATTGAAACAAGAATGATTTCTTACTGGTCTAAATTAATTAATCCTTTATGTGTTAAACTTTCACATTTTGTATATAACATTTTATTAGAAATGCATAAAACAGAAAACTTCAGCTCTGACTGGATAATATGTATACGAACTATTTTTATAAAATGCGGAATGATGAATATTTGGCAGTCACATGATTTTCCTAACAGCATATGGCTTGTTAAAAGTACAAAACAAAAACTGTCTGACCTATTTATTAACGAATGGCACTCTGATGTGAATAACTCTAGTAAATGTAGTAACTATAAATTATTTAAAGATAATTTTGGTCTAGAACCTTACCTAATTAATACGCCAGATAGATATCTTAAATATATGATCAAATTTCGAACAAGAAATAGCAGATTACCTGTTGAAACTGGAAGCTGGCATGGGATTTTAGCAGATCAACGAATATGCTCATTATGTAACTCTACCTCCCAAATTGGTGATGAATTCCATTATTTACTCGAGTGTAATGCTCTAAAAGATGTTAGAAATCGACTTATTAATACACACTACTATGCAAGACCGAATGTTTTAAAATTTAAATCTTTAATGACAACTGATACACAAAACCATATTGAGTACAGAAAGTTATGTATTTTCATTAGAGAAATATTAAAACGTGTCGAATAAACCATTTACATTTACGATGGTGTACGTACATGTGTTACCTTTTCCTTTTTATTTTTATTTTGATGTTATACATTATGCATTACTCGTCATTTTGCTATTCTCTCCCAAATATTGTACTATCATTTTGCATTATTGAATTTAGCCCCTTCACTTATGTATCTCTTTGTTTGCTTGTATGTAATTTCTGCTCATATTGTCATGTTATGCATGAACTGAGCTTGCAAATAAACTTGACTTGACTTGACTTGACTGTATCTAAGGTGACAAATGCCATCCCCCCTCTAATTGCCCAGATAATCAATTATAACGGTGAGGGTGCTCTTGAAAGTAATTAAAAGGTAAGGTGAGCGCATACAGTTTAATTCGATTCACCGGTTTTAGTCAGCTTGCTTCTTGGAAAATGTATGGTACGTAGGTAAGCATAACTTTTGTTTCGTTAACTTTGTTTTCCTTCGTGACCCAACAAGCACATATCTACATCCGCTTTAACAACTTTTTTAGTAAATGATTATAACTAACTTTTAAAACTAATAATAAAAAAGACACACTTGATATTTAATAGGCAATGTATTTTAAACAATTTGGAAACTTAAGCCAAAGTTTCCGAGTTCACAATCGTCACTTCTGACATGAGTTCCTATTTCCTTTTCCCATGCGGGCGCATTTTTCTTGTTTTTCTTCCAATTTAAACACATAGTGACACTGTACAAATTAGTAGTTCTTCTGTAGTGTGATTTCGACCCCTGCGCCACAATGGCCACAAACATCCTTCCTTGAAGTTGATTTAAATGTGCAGGTATAAAAACATGTTTCAGTATATTTTTCACAATTTCTGCAGGCGGTTCCGTGGTCTAGTGGTAACGCACTGGCTTTACAATCCAGGGGACGCAGGTTCGATCCCCCGCCACACCCTAACCTACTAACTCGTTTTTCGCATTAGACGTTCAACCGAGGGGCAGTGTACTAGATGCTTCACACCGGCTTCGAAAAGACCGAGGAATCTTCTGTATCTTGCACTATCCCCGTAACCCAACTAACAAGTCTTTTGGGGGCGATGGTCATATGGGGAAATATCCCCGTGCATTCGATAAAAATGTACTACACACACGTTTTCAAATAGGTTCCTGGTCACAACACCTCTTGGAGATAAGTACACAGGATTTGCATCAATAAACGCTTTTTTGTCATTTATTATTCATAAGCACCTGCACAAATTCAAACTTTATTAAGACATAGACGTATGTTATTGTTAAATGTGCGCCCAAATGATCAATTACTGTCAGTATTTAGGAGGGAATTTCCGACAAACTTTGCAAAATGCGATTTATTTACTAACGCAAACCACGCAAACCATGGCAAAGTTGTTACAAAGGGTGACAACTATTGTATACAAACGGTTAAACAACACCAATACTTGCTGCCTGGACTATTTCCGCTGTTGTAATAGAAGACGCAAAAAAGTGTATGGTCGGGTGCAAAACAAATATGGTCGGGTTAGTGGAAACAAACAACTTTTTTACGCCAAATCAACATATTTGCAATACATTCTGCAAAACATATCATAACGTGTCTTATGTGCCAATTTAGATAAGTTATTTGGACAAATCAATCAGTTTCATATGACGTTATTTTATCAAATTTTATTGAAATATAAGTACACAGTGCACCAATATTTTCAATAACTATTAATGAAAGTTACTCACTTAAAACCTGCGTAAATTAATTATTCTCTTATCTTAAAGTACAAATAAACCACAACAACTAAATAGCAATTGGACATGTATTTGGTGAAGCATATTTTACATATAAAACGAAAGCAGTGGACGTTGTACTGTTTAGCCACCTTGCCATGTCTGTGGTCCAACTACTGGTCCAGTCTTGTGGAGGAACATCCGATATTCGGTATGCACGACTATGTCTGCATGCAACGAACGATGCCTCGTACCAAGTTTTATTGTTGGATACAAGTATTACTGTAACGAGACTACATACATATAAACTTTCATTCAAAAGAAAGACTATTAAGAATTACTTCAAAAACAGTCTTTTGTAGATGCCAATAATAAGTGTTTATGGAATTCAAAACACGTCTTAGCAGCAACAAATTAAGTGCAAACTTCATGATATAGGGTTGGATAGGCGGGTGTATTATTAAATATTTCTTTCGAATTTATACTTCTTACTTCTTATTTCACCAAATACAAGACCTCTAGTGTCGACTGAACATATATAATAGAAAAAACCAAACAGGTATTTCTTGAAAGGCGAATATTTACTAAAATCTTGTATAGTCATTGAAAACTGTTGACCAATTTAGTTTAGACAAAATCTCAAAAATATCTTTCGAAACTGCTCTGTTAAATTAAAACTTCTGTTGCTATAAACATTAATTTTGAAAACTGAGTGGAGCCCGGTGTTACACAATTGCGAACAACTGCAATGCCTTCAGCGCTTTTATGTTAAGAATGCGCGTTCCAAATTAATATTTGCACGTACAGCATTCAAATTATCATATTTACATGTTTGCATACGTGTCGCTGCAAAAAGATGGATGCGGTAGTCCATTAACCAATAATAACTTTAAAGAAACATACAACACGTTCGATTTAGAAACTATACTGTAATAAAAGTATATTACCTGCTATATTCTTACGTATTTAGCGTTTTTAGTTTATGTTTTGAACAAACTTCTAAGTTGGTGTAAGGTTACATTTCATTGAACTGATTAATATGTGAGCAAACTCTTGCATAACTAACTAAAGAAACTAAATGTAATTGTTCTACAAAAACATAGGGATCAGAAAGCTATAGGTGAAAACACGCCTCCAATTCAGGACAGTGCGTGTAAAACACCTTCAACTGAAGTCTGTGCGTGTACTTCTATCTGCCAATAAAGACAGCATTTAATTCCTAGTTTAATCCTTCTTTATTTGACCGCCCCCCTCCTATCCACAAATCTGGGGTAGTGTACTCTAATGGACTGACACCCTGCTGTGGTCACAGTGCGTGAACAGTGTGGTGACCCTTATCATTTGAGATCAATTCACTGGTGCAGAGGTGTAGAATTGGATCACCACCAAGTGTGACTGACTGCATTTATAGGATTTTATGTTTTGTAAGATACATCATGTCACCCATTCAGGGTCTAATTCACAGGAAATTATAGCATGCCAAAACTAATAATTAATATATAACTAGATAACAGTAACAACAACTGGCATGACGGCTTAATATTTCCTAGCATACAGTATAATAACACGATATGTCGAAATAAAAAATGCCCATATATCCATCATCAATCACGTATCTAGGGGTCAATTAGCGCTTCCCTAAAAATATTTTTATAAAGACGACTCACACGAGAAGCCCGTGTAAATTCCCGATGAATAATTAATGTAAACCCTCTGCACAAGAACCTATACAAATATATTGACGACAGTCAAAACGAGAATAACATCAGGTCTATCTAATTGCTCACATACAAAATGTTAGAATTTGTATTGTTCACGAAAAATAATTCGCAATAAACCGACTCTTATATAAAGTTGTACGACTTTTGATCTTAACGTTTAATTACCTACATTTAGAAATGTGTCAACATATAATTTTATTATATAGTAACACACTTATGTTTATGAAAAACAGTAAATTTTCATGAACTTTAAACACATTTTAAAAAAACAAACAAACTGGGAAACAATTCGCGATATATTCTGGCAGCTTTCGTGAAAATATTGTCAGGTTATCAAGAAAGTCAAATCATGGCCCTCTGTCGGGACTGTTATGCTAAGTCTTTAACTTTTGGCGAAACCAAGGTTTTCACGAAAAGTCAAACTATTGTATTAAAGAACATTTAAAAAAAATTTACGAAAATAAGAAACATTTGCGAAACAGCTTGATATCAAGTTGCTGTCGTGTGCATTTGAGGGCACTAACGATGCATCCATTTCAAATTGCGACCGTAAATAAAGTGGAGAAAACAAATCTGCTTATTTTCCTGAAATGTTGACAACTATTTTTGAATTGTCTTGCAATTTACACGACACTTATCTGGTTGTCTTACGCAGAAGTTTGCTGCCTATAGAATTGACCTCAAATTATATAATGTAAATTAATCATTTATTAAATGTAGACCTTGAGAATGAGTATTTGCTTGGGCAACTGAGCCTGTCCTGTCCGGACACTGAATTATTACTGTATTATCAATGGATGTTAATTATAAAGCTAAAAAAAGCCTCGGTCACAACCGCGTTGCGTCAACCTATCGGGCTTTCGTCGAGGTTTTTGTCAAAAACGTGCGTCGGACCTACGGCGCCCGTGCGTGTTTTCTTCGATCGCAAGGTGGCCGCAACATCCGCAACAGACATTAGCGAAAGCCCTTAAGTTGATGCGTCGGCCTTGCGTCGATCACACATCGTGCGGGCACACTGCGAACATCGTGTGATGAACATACAGGCACTCTACGTTTTTTGCTTCGAAATTTCTTGTAGCAAGCATGCAAGGTGCACTTGCGGACGTCGCATGACTTGCTTGTGTAGTACTTAGAGAGAGACAGAGAGAGGGTCGAGCTGCAACAACTCTGGTCCTGCTTAGTCTGTCCGCAAGATTCCGCAGTAACTACCAGATCTGTTCAAGACTGTCAGATCTGATGACAGTCCTGGGTGTTGTTCCCAAATACTACTTTGGTACTGGAATCTCAGTACTTTTAAAGATTACATCCGTAAATGCACGAGTACACTAACTTATGCATGACCCTTCGCTGCTAATGTCCTCTCGGGACAACTTCTAAGCATTAACTGTAAGTTTCGTCAATTTAGACACATATGAAATCATCTATTTTAGTTCAACTGCTTAGTAAAAACAGGGCCTTCTACTTGTGATATGCAGTGAGATCTTGTTATATAATGGAATAAACCTTTCAAATGCGAGATACATTTTCTATGTGCAGTTTTAAAGGGACGTATTCACACATTTTCGTATTTTTGAAAAATATGTTTACTTCAAAAACCAAAGCGTCTGGAATAATCTAAAACAAATATTATTTAAAGAAAAAAAGTAAATTTAAACTATTGCCTTCGCCGGGACTCGAAAATAATGACGTAATTTCACAGTTTTGAGCCCGGCATCGATGGCGGAACGTTTCATTTACTGTATAAAATCGGCACCCCAAAAAGTAGTCTCTCACTGTGAGTGATATAGGTATATACATCACTTATTTTTTTCTATATTTCACTACTTAGCATTACAAAAATATCTTATTATTGAGTGTTATTTCTCTTGTTTGTAAAAAATGAAGAATTTCTTTTAAGGATCTATAACAAAATTTTTGAAAATTGTCGATCTGTTAACAGGTCCCTTTCAGGCGAAGTAAAACACACGTACTTTGTTTTTCGGCATTAAGACAAAATCCGTTTCTGAACTATTACACGGATGAAATGATGATAAAAAGTATGTGTTCCTAACATTTATTAATGACTAATAACGTTTTGTTGTGAATTACATGTGTACGTTAATGGATTTAAATGTATCATAATGTAGTATTTCACTCGACGGCATTAACACGTATTATTATATGACCTTTAAATAAACGGTTTCCCATTGGTCCACAGCATGACTGGCAACATTAAATATATATCATATTCAATGGACTTTTCGGTTTTCCCCAGTCATATTCAATGGGCTAAAAATAGCCAGTTGAAGGTACCCTTTTGCAGACGTTACGATAATGTTTGCAAAAGCGCAGCCTTGATACATTAAGTGACGTCACTTACAACAAACAGTTCGGTTTAACAATAACAACGACTCTATTTCGGAATTGACGTCATTTCAGTATAAGTTCTTTTGGCGCACATTTCACCGTTTTTAACGAAAAGTGCGTGTAACGTCAGTAAAAAAAAAAGATAATTTATAATGTAATAATAAAAAAGTTGTTGACTAGAGGGCCATAGAATATGACTGATATTCACTGGCATAAACACATATTTACATCTGCTGCGCCTCGGTCAATATGACTTTCTACCAGTGAATAACAGATCATATTCAATGGCCCTCTAGTCAATAATTGTATATTGTTCTGCTGAACTGATAAAGGAATACCTTTATTAATTTATACTAAATTGATGAAATGATGACTGTGACATTTTTAGTGTTTTTATTCATTCGTAAACATGTACTTTTTTTTCCCTTTCTCACTATCCTTCCAATCGATATACTTTTTATACGGTATTCAATCTTGTATGTTTAAGTTTGCTTCTTTTGCAGTATTAAGTCGACGTACACGATTTGTTATTTTTTAGTATTAAGGAGAAATTCCTGTCTATTAATGTGCTTCTATTGCAGTATTAAGGCGACGTTCATGGCAATATTCGTTATTTTTTAGTATTAAGGCGAAATGCTTGTCTGTTAACGTGCGGGTTAAATAATATTATATACACAGTGCATACGTATTAGTTTCTGAAAAAAAATCAAGAAGCTGAAAATACGACTTTTGCGGACAAAAGGCGAAGGGTATTTATTTTTTAATAATAATAAATATTGGCCGGCTTCAACCTTATATTGGTGTTTCGGTCACTGATTCTATCTAACTCATACTAGTACGATCGTTTTAATGATTCCGATCGTGATACTATTTCCTCTTTTAGTGTTTAAATTTTGAACTCCAAATTAAAGAGGGGCATAGTTATTTTATGTCCCTTCAGTTACCCACTAACAAAAACCCGTTTGATATAACATAACTAAACGTCGACATCGACAAACGCAATTTCTCTTATCGAATAATACAAATATATATGTTCTGTCAATACAAGATCCGTTTATCCTACAGCAACGGCTACATTTGGTTTTGAATGAGTCATCAGACGATCTGTATAAACGCTGTGTAAGGATGTATATAATAGCTCGCTGCGCAGCGAATAATTATATTAGTTTTAAATTTCTCTCTTTATATACATTTCTGAACATCTATTATTGTCTACATTATTTATAATATTGTTTTTTAAATATACTGCCATCATGAGAATTAATGGATGGTTTTACATTATAATTTTCGTACAAAATCGTGCAGCCTTCACTTTAACAATTAACTTACTAATTAGACTTATTGTAGATATGCTCAGTAAGATGTCAATACCGTCATGACAAAACTAAAACAAACTATTAATCAGTTTGTATTGCATGTATGTTCATGTAATAATAACAGGCAAAATGCAATTCATGACAATATAGCCACGACGAGGTATTTATCAATCATATATATTCCACTAGAATTGTTTGATTGCTTGTATTTCGTAGTTTTCTATAACGAAAATAAGTTGTTATGTAAATTACATATTTATGATAATGGTTATTTTTCTTGCATGCAATAATAAGGGGAAGTCGAAGATATGTTTTTTTCGGAATTAAGGCGAGGTAAATGCAAGAAAACACACCATACAACCTCTGAGCTTGTATAAACTAGGAAATATTTAAAACTTCACAATTATGTCACAAAAAATGTAGTTTGTTTATAATTGGTTAAATTGTGTATGTTTATGTTTAGAAAGATTCACTTCTATGCGCAAATTAGGCGGAAATAGGGAACCTCAAGGCGAATAAAATTTGTCATGTAGTGTACTGGAAATTATATAAAAACAAGAGCGATTTTTATTCACTTTGACAAAAAAACCTTCCTGACGTTAAGCTATCGATACAGGTTGTGCAAAAATAACTGCGTAGTGTTATAATTATCATTTGTTACGTTTAAGTAAAAACCGACACTGGGTCACCGAACGTTTGTAAGTTCTATATTCAATAAATTGCATGCAACTATCACGTATTCTTAGTTTGTGGCATGAGAATTGTTTCAGCTGAGTAAGAAAAGGTGATTGGGTGGATTGCATTTTCATTAAACATATGGACTCCTCATCTTTTAAACAATCACTGAATGAAATTGAATTGATATATATAGGATCTGTCATTTCATACCATATATTATTAAACGAGTTCAGGAATTTTGTTAGTAAGCGAGCCTTTGGCGAGCTAACTTAAGAATTTCCTGGACGAATTTAATAAAATATGGTATAAAATGACAACGAGTGTCAGATCTTTTTATCACATGCTTTTAAACGAAAGAAAAGTATAATTTTACCATAACATATTGATAAATCCTAAAAGTTGTGTATTTGCATGACGTCATTTCATGCTGACGACGTCATTTCAACAAAATAACGACATGCGATTGGTCAGTGAAATAATATCTAGCCAATGAAAACGTTTAGAATGTTATCTTACAGATGTGTAAGATAGAAATATTCGCAATGGTTGTATTACACGGGAGACAAGGTATAGCATGTAATAAATGGTGGTATTTTACCACGTCGAATAATTAAACAAGCTTTAAAGCTATAACATCTTATTGAAAAAAAACTATGCTCGATGTTCACTTGTATTATCTAAAGCAGTAAGTTGTCAACATCAGTCACCTAGCAAACGTCTATAGTCATTCGATTATAACTAAATACAAATGTGTTTGGTGTTTCTTAGTTGTTTTCATTAAAATGATGTGCTGTGTGAATTACATATGTAAGCTGTTGCGACCATTGTTTAATATGCAGTATTAAGGCGAAATCAAAAATACGTTTTTGTCAAAAAAGCGAATGGCGTTTCTTAACTATCACGCGGATAAAATGATAAATCATAACGGTCCCAAATATTTATCAACGACATATACGACATGTTTTGCTGTCATAAAATAACTATTTGGTGTACAGTACGAGGTTTGAGAATTCTTTGTTTCATTATGCAGTTAAAAACTCGAAACCGAAAGTTCATTTTTGATCATTTACGGCGTATTATGAATGCTTCTTTTGCAGTATTAAGGCGAAGCACACTATTCGCTATATTTGCGTACTTAGGCAAAGCAACTTTCTTTTAACGTACATGTTAAATAATGTCATATACAAATTAGTTTTCTACAAATAATTTTGCCTTGAAATTTAGAACATTTTCATAATTGTCTCAACTTGAGATATTAAAGCATATGAACTGAAGCGCTTATTCCATCGTTTTGCGTTGCAAACGCTTCAAAAGCGTCACAAGATTATCAATAGTTCAACGGTACATAGAAATGTATAAGTACAGATCTTTAACTAAGCATAACTTTATTATCATTTAAAATAATTATTAGGATGGACAGATGAATAAGATCTGTGTCCGTCTCAGGGATATTGATGTTTATGGGTAATAAAACAAGGGCCATACAAGTAGAAACTGAGGGTTAATTAAGCCCAATTCCACATCAGAGTATTCGCAATGTAGTTTCTTACCAATTTCATAAATAGAAGATACACAAACATTTAATTAAATTTCTTAGCATGTTTAAATAATTATTTGGTGTTTTTTCAGGTACAACTAGGGTTCACGTTGTTAAAAATATCCACTTTGTCTGTTAAATCCAATTAGAGATTAAAATCTAGTCTTTATACGAGGATTTTTGTCACATGTCTTAAACTATCATCACTACAAATAGGTAAATAAGTTGGATTGGCGTATATGCCTAAATATGTTTGATAAAATTGTAATATTAAAAGTATATTTATGAACATATTTATTTTGAATGTTGAACTCCATTGAAATGTGAAATGCACACTGTTTATTATATATTTTCCATTATAATGTTTCTCTGTATTTATTTTTTTCTTTACATTTTCTTCAGATTGTACTATTTTGCTATACGGATTGTTTTTGTTTGATTTTCAAAGTTATTATAATGACCATTTTCAAGATTAATTATCTTATGACATGCACTAAATATTCGTGTGTGCCTGTAAGCTGTAAGTGCTCTGAAGCCATTTTGAAGAAAAACATCATCAGCTGCAAGTTTGACTCTTTTTAAGCTATGGCCTTACAGAATTCTGAATATTTTGACAAACATTGCTGCAATGTATTAATTTAAAACAGTAGTTTAGAAAATCGAGAGCACGCATCGTACCACCTTCTTTTGACTCAGTAGGCCACGAAGCACTAACAATTAATTAATTCTAACTATTACGCTTCGTCAGTTATTCTGCAGATTGACTTGTTAACTGGCATGTATATAATTCCGTTATATAAACAGCTTGAAAACATATTTGTTTGTTTCTTAAAAAATAACTTTTATTATGATGTCGTATACTATTGAATAAAAAGCAACATTATCAAGTTTAAAGGAGGGAAATTGAATTTACAGTCAAATAAATGATTCCGTTTTAGAAAAATGCACTAATGAATTACATGTTTTACTTTCTTTTTTCGCCACAACCTTTCTGCGCTGTCAGCGTTTTGCTTTTATAAATTCTGAAAAGCATGAATGTTGTATAACATAACATTACCTCTTCAAATGAAAAACATGTAAATAACAAATAGGCATGTCGACATTTCTCATTGAATTTTGCTAAAATGATTGCTTTATTTAATCATTTTATTTTGAGTTTGGAGTTTCTTTCAGTTTAATCATAAAATAGTTTGACGTACAGTTATCGTCAGTGAATCGGGCGGTGCCTGTATAGATGCCGACCGGCTCCCGTTTTGTCGGGCTGCGGCCGGCCGACTTACATTGACTTACTTTGACTGTTTACCTTTTGTCAATACATTTTAGGTGCAGTCATCTACAATCCTACGCGGCTACCGTCCAATTCACATATTCACCTCACGGGCGCTGCCCGTTGCTCAGATTATTTGTTCCCCATGTCAGCCAACGAAAAATATCCGGCTCCCGCTTGAGTTTGTGACCACGCGAGGCAAAAAATATATTAATCGCGAGGCTCCTTTCAGATTCAAAAATTGCCGATGCTTTATCGTTCGTGACCTACGCATTAGCTTTGTCATCTGTGACAGAATGTTTGAAAATTGTCAGTTCGTCAAGCTGTGAAAAGGTCCCTTTGAGTTGACTCTTTAGTTTGATTCTTTTGGTGATTAACATCCGAAAAAACGTTGTTTGCGGACATAAGGCGAAACAAGTTCTTTTTTCCAATATCAAAAATATTGTGAAACTTCTTCAATATCCCCTTTATCTGGTCTTTTAGCATTGTTTTTCTAAAATGGCTATCATACTACATTTTGTACTGTTTTTTTATATTCAACAATGTCAAGTTGTTCATTAGAACTGCATTTGTATATTCATGCTTGTTTTGCTTTTATGCAGTAATGAGGCGAAGTAAAAACTAGGTTTTGGGCGGAATTAAGGCGATTTAAGTTTCTTGCATAGAATATGTAATGGTTGTAGCATACTTTTACCGAAACATGTTAGTTATTTATCGAGCCCGCAATGTGACCGACCATTGGTATGAGGCTGATTTGCATTTACACTTTTATTTTCTTGCATTGCAACTCTTTAAATTGTGCTTTGTCCACAACTCGTAAAATATATATGTTCATGTGAATTATTTAGATTATTCAATATCATTCATAACAAACATGAGGCGGTCAGATCGTATTTATTGTACGGACATTACAGAATGATGGAACTAAATAAGGATTTCCATCGTTTCGTGTTTTTTTAATGATCTTAATTTTATAATTAGAACCACAGTATAATAGGAGTTTACTTTTTTATTAATTGTATCATACATACTTACTTTTATTTAATGTAGGGTCTCTTTCCTGCTTTTACACAATTATATGGCGCCCTACGGTGCTTTGCATCATTGTTTTTCTTGTACCATATTTACCCATAACGTGGCAACTTTCCACAATGCTGATGCCATTGACGTTTCTTAGACGTCACGTCATACTTGTTTAGCGTGTATGTCGTTTCAACTTTGGCGCTTTCATATTTTTCTTGTGCGCGATCCAAATTTGCAAGCTTAATGTGCAATGAGTAGCGTGAGTATAAATTAAAACTAAATTTCAATATTTACCTACTTACTATTTATTATACTTTTTATTCAACTTATTGCACGGTAACCGTTCATATTTATTTATTTATTCACGCTATTACTCCGTAGTTTTAACAGGTTATTACTAACGTCTTTGTTTTTAACGTATGTTATTGTTTGTTAAATTTTGATAAATTATTGTTAGGTATTTAGAACATAGTACTACGTAAATAAGCAGAATGTTATGAATCTGCTACAACGAAAACATTAAGAATTAATACTTCAACGTAACATTTCGAACATTACGAAAACATAAATGAAAATGACTTATTGTATATACAAATACAATATTTTTCCGACCTACCGACCCATGGCATGGGTCGCGGTAGGGGAAACAAACAATATTTTATTTTTGGCCTAGAAGGTTGACTAATCAATATTATGTATACAAGTGTAAATTATATGATGCTTCATTTTTATCATATTTTTGACAAGTTAAACGTTGTTTGGTGACATTTTTTGGTTTGTCACCAGTTATTTTGTCAATACCGCAACAACCCGTAATAACATTGAACATTCTAGAAATGATGGCGTATATAGACACAAACATTATGCGTCATCATTAGTAATTTAAGCTGGAATATTTTAAACCGGATAATAGCAGAGCTGATACTTTAGTTATCATTTCAAATCGATGGAAAGTTGTCATGTCATGTGTACTGCGTATACTTTCTAATTGTCATTACCGTATGTGCTGAGAAATAAAACTGTGGTTACATAGTTATTGCTCATTAAAGCCATTCACCTTCATGCATGGTCCTATCTCATATGAAAGGTTTTTAATGCTTGTAAAACAATATTTCTTGCATTTTCAAGTGAATTTTTTGCTAAAGTGTCATTACCGAAACGGTCATCTCCGCAACGCTGTTAAAATGTGGATAAATGTGTATTTCATAGCCGATGTCTTTCCGCAACGGTATGTTATTACCGAAACGAGTTGTCATTACCGCAACGACATAATTTACCTACATTATTTGCAAGATATATAGAGTAAACACAATACATTCTTGAAATTATGATAATCAAAATCAACTACTTTAGAAATGCAAAAGTATATAAAAAGCAGTATGAAATTATAATAGCTCCTTTTAGCATTTATTCATAAATATGTCGTTTATTTTTAAACAAAATAAAAAAAACACGAACTAACAAATTATTTTTGTCTTAATATTGCATATTTTGATCAGCAATAGAACATTACTATGTGTTAACATGATGCACAATTAAAAATGACACTTTCGTGCAAATCCAGTTAATTTTTGAACTTTCTGTCATTTAAACTGACCAACAAATATAATAATGTCCTAATATTCACCAAATATAGTATTGTTTGGTATTTTATTGCTGTATTTTTCATTAAACGTATGTTTCATGTGAATTATAATGTGTACGCTATTGAGTACTGTTTCATCTGCAGTATTAAGGCGAAGTCTAATACGTTTTGTGCGGCATTAGGGCGACTTGCGTTTTTTACCATTACACGGATTAAATGATGGTTTCTATATATGCATCAATAATAGATATTTGACATTGTGTTTGCTGTCATAAACAACATTATTTGAATTTCTTTTTTCGATTTGAGTTTTTTTGTTTGTTTCATTGTGCAGTGTCACACTAAAAGTCGAAAGCTCCCTTAAGTAGAGTTATGGCGAATCATGATTTGCTACTTTTGCAGTATTAAGGCGAAGCACAAGGATAGACATTTTTAGGCAAACTTCCTTTCTTATAACCTGCAACGTCGAATGATGTCATATACACAATACATGTTAGGTTTGATAAACCTTTCCCCTTAAAAATAATTTTCAATTTTATATAATTTAAAATCATTCAAACGAAAGCGTTCAATCTATCATTTTTTTATTATTGCTCGTATTGTCATCATTTTATGCATCAACTAAGCGTTGAAATAAACTTGTGAACTTGTACAATGGCTGTCCGGAAAGTCCGTTCACAACCTAATTTATTGACATGCTCTTTGCTATGTATTATTAATTTATGTATTTTCTTAAACAACACTATATCGTTACTTAACACATTAAAAATAGTTGTTATGCATTGATAAATAGAAAACTGGTATTGGTTTGAGTGTATACACATTCACATCTACGGAGCAGTGTAATGTATTAGTTTACGTCAACATCAACGTCAACATTGAAGTTCATTTACATTGGCATGCATACCAAAACCTCTTGACATACGAAGTATATTAGGTTCTTTGCAGTGACATCGATTATTACCCAAGACGCTTTAGTTCTCCTGTACCTTGATACGAAACATTGGTCAATATTACATGCTACCGACCAATATCTTTATATGGCCATCAAGTCACTTTCTGTTTTATTATATGATCACTATATCCACAAAATACAAATAGTTGACAATGCATGTAGTTTCTGGTTTCGAGCAAGTTGTTAATAATTGAAAATATCTGCATTGTAGAAGATGAACACATACAAAGAGCATGTTTGAAATAAGCATTTAATACACAATTAACTGTACAACAATAAAACAGGCAACAAAATCACGGGTCGTTCTTTCATCACAATAACACATGTATAACTACAAAACAACACAGTAACAATTTTACGGCATTTAATGTGTGTAATGGTTGTTTCCCGGCACACATGTAAAGCAGGCCTATTGTATAAAGCGCGGAACAAGGGCGTGCTATTAATAGACCAAAATAGAACGTTGGGAAAACCGGAATCTCATTCAATATCAATTCGGTTTGCCGACCACTGCCAAGACCAATGCAATTGTGCTTATTTATAAATTGTATAACAAAATGCGATAAACATAAACAGCAAAATGCCAAAAAGATAGCAATGTGATGGTATACCGATTTTGACAGCTAGTCTGTGTTTTTGACAAGCTAATGCAAAATGTAAAATATCTATTTATTGGTAAAAATTGTCAAATACTTTACAATTTAGTTTTAAGTATTCGAATATCTCAAGAATTTTCGAATAGGTTTAACATTATAACATTACACGAATATTCGAATATTTGTTACCATCCATTGTTTTATGTGAACTGCATTTGTATCTTAATGCTTATTTTGCTTTAATGCAGTATTAAGGCGAAGTCAGGCATATTTTAAAGCATAAAGACGAATTTTTTTTGACATAATGAATGAAGTTTGACTGAAATGATAACATACGTATGAACTTGGCAACGTGTAACAATTTTACATTATGTTACAACATAAATACCGTTTGTTTATAATTGGTTGAATAATGTATTTTTATGTCTAGAAAGATCCACTGCTATGCCCAAGTTTAATGAAAATTAGGCGAATTATGTTTTTGTGGGAGGATGTGAGTAAGTTGGTAAAACAGTCGTTCGTGTTTGTATTAATTTGAAAAAAACAAAAAAGTACATCGGTACAATTAAGCAAACAAGCATCCAAAAAAGACAGAGACACAATCAAATTGAAAAAAAACACTATTGGTATAAATTTTTGACATGGCGGTAGCGGTTTAGTTTTCGCCGTCGTGGTTCGGTTGGTTTAACCTGCATTGGTTTGGATCACTCTTCGTTGGTCGCTTCTATACCGATTTCAACAGTTTCGTAGTTTCAGACTACATGCAATGCAACACCCTGATATCTTGAATCACGCAGTGCGAAGGGTTAGTTGCAATCAAACATGCGTTACAAGTACAAAGACTAGGCCAGATGACACGAAAAAAAAGTTTTGTTTCGAATTTTAGAATAATTACCTTGAATCATAAAATTTAATGATTTTGTTACATACAAAAATACAAAACAACATCGCTTAACAAAATTAGCAATCAGGAGCTGTGCTTCTTAAGTCTGTTTTTGTATTGCTAGCATCGCGCATTCACTGCGGAAAGTTTTCCGGTTTAAATTACAAAACGCAAAATTCTAGACACCTCAAAATTTATAAATGGATATCTTTTATCGAAAGGTACTGGGAATGTCAGGAAAGACTGTAATACAAAAAGCAGTGTTAGAAAAACTTTCTTTACAGGGTCTAACCCATAAGATATATTATTAGTTTAAGAGAATAAAAACGATATATTTGAAAATTCGCCCGAAGCCTGGATTTGACGACCATATAGATAAATTATTTTCAAAAAATAAAGAAAAATATATTCATCTTTTCAACGAACCTAATACTTTTTCAAATAATTGTGTAGGTCACATAGTATGTCCATACAAAAATCCAATGCGATTGCTTAAATAGGTAATTAGTAATTAATTACGAGAATTAAGTCACCGGCACCTTAATGGTCGCGCTCGCCTTAAGTCTGCTTTGTTGGACAATTTATTCGCCCTATGGTCACGATTACATTTATATATATATATATATATATATATATATATATACATGTATTGTATTTCCCTTTCTTTAAACATGATAATATTTGTTCCTATTTGTATAATTGTTATTCATGACGATCATGGGCCATGTTTCTCTTAATCGTTTTTTATATGCTACATTGTACAATATTTAAATAAACTATATTTTTCTTCTATTACATATAATTAAAATATGTATATGTAATGAAAATATGTAATGAAAAATAGCACAAAACAAACCTTCCTTTGCAAAAAATAATCATTTTATTGCGCAGTTTGAGCTTTATCCAGTTTCAGTTTGGACTTTATTTACACATTTTCTTCAAACAGTTCGGCTTTATCCATAAATGAGCATACCATTCCAAGATGTCATTGTTTTTAACCCAGAAACCACTACGGTATCAACTAATACACGTTTCAATGCCCTTCTAGATAGATTATATCATTACTCTGTGACGGTTTAGTTCACCAATAAGTCGATTTAGACGCCAACAACTAAATAAATGCATACATTTTTTGATATTTTGTATTTCCCCCAGAAAATTTATATATTTTTTCTTAGAAAAACGTAGATTCCTGGCAATACACTTAATACGTAATGGCGTTGGACACTACTTTATACATATGTACTATAATTTTGAATATATACGGACTAAAACCGCCGAATAATTCAAAATATGTACCTACCTATCTATTGCGGACGATATGTTTTCTCTGAAATTTGATTTATCATCTGCAAATTGGTTTACCGACGTAGCCAGCAAGCTTATGCCATGGTGGTGTATCCATCCTGCATGCGTCTGTGCGTTAACTTCTCCTTTAAACGACGGCTCCTTTTTATGCCCCCGAAGGAGGGCATATAGTAGTCGCACCGTCCATCTGTGGGTGGGTGCGTGAGTGCTTGCATGCGCGCGTGTGTGGGTGGGTGGGTCCAGCCGTCCAGACTTCGTTTCCGCTCTGTAAATTTTTAATACCTGGATTTTAATAAATCTTCAGATTATTATTCCCCATGGCTAGACGATGTGTCGCGTACAACTCCCATGCTCGTTGGTCAAAGGTCAATGTCACAATTCAAGGTCAAAGGTCATGAATTTTCGTTTACGCTCCATAACTTCTAAACACCTGGATGGATTTTAATATAACTTCAGATTAGTATTCCACATGACCAGACAATGTGTCGCGTGCAACTGCCATACTCGTCAGTCAAAGGTCAAGGTCACAATTTAAGGGCAAAGGTCATGAATTTTAGTTTCCGCTCATTAACTTCTAAATGCCTAGATGGATTCTAATATAACTTAAGATTATTATTCCCCATGACCAGACGATGTGTCGCGTACAACTCCCATGCTCATCGGTCAAAGGTCAAGGTCACAATTTAAGAGCAAAATCCCTGTATTTTTGTTTCCGCTCTGTAACTTCTTAACCCCTGTAAGGATTTTAATATAACTTCAGATTATTATTCCCCATGACCAGACAATGTGTCGCCTATAACTCCCATGATGGTCGATCTAAGGTCAAGGTCATAATTCAAGGTCGAAGGTCAATTATTTTTGTTTCCACTTCATAACTTCAAAACGTCTGGAAGGATAAATGTTACATCAGATTATTATTCTCTATGACCAGACAATGTGTCGCATACAACTCCCATAGGTCAAGGATTTCTGTTTCTCCACCATAACTTCTAAATGTTTTGAAGGATTTTAATATCACTTCAGATTATTATTTCCCATGACCAGGCGATGTGTACATCTCCCATGGTCCTCAGTTAAAGGTCAAGGTCATAATTCAAGGTCAGATATCGAGGAATTTTCTTTCTACTCTATAACTTCCAAAAGAATTGAAGGATTTTAATATTGCTTCAGATTATTTTTTTCCATGACCAGATGATGTGTCACATGCCACTTACATGCTCCTCGGTCAAGGTCTGTGGGTCCAAGGTTACACTTAAAAGGTCAGATAATAGAATGAACCTTTTGTAGGAAGCATCATTTTTGCCAGCATGTAAGGAATGTAATAATTTGGTGGGAATGAAGATCATTATGAGGCAGCGGGTCACAACAACAGACAGCTGTGTTGCTGAAATCTCAAGATATTTGTCCAGGGCATAATATTGTACTCTGACATAGTTTTGCCTTCCTCTGACAAGCGTATGCTTCGGGGGCATATGTCACATCCTTGACAAGCCTTGTTCCTGATAATGCAATATTGAAACTGTAACATTTTCTTGACAGAAACCACTTCCGAAATAATTTCACAGAAATGTTGCTTGGGTGGTTTTCTACCAAAATTGCGCAAATGATTCTGCTCCATTGATAAACATGGCCACCAGAGGGCACGGCCATTTTGCTTTATATAACTATTTTGAAAACTTTGAAAATCTTCTTGTCCTAAACCACTGGTTGGATTTCGAAATAATTTGACAAAAATGTTCCTTAGGTGGTTCTCTAGCAAATTAATTTGAACTATTTTGATCTGTTAAAAATCATGGCTGCCAGAGAGCGGGGCCTTTTTTGCTTGCATAGCATATCAGTCTCTTCGCTACTGACACTCCTTACTTATTAAGCCAGTGGAGTGATACAGACACTTGTGTGCCTCTTGTTAATATACCCATATGGCTATATTAAAAACAGTAACAATCTTCTTGTATTAAATGAATTGACCAATGCCAAGAATATTTCACAGAAGTGTTCCTTCTGTTACCATCCACCCAATTCCTTCACACCTTTTAGATTTGCTAAATACCTGGCCACCATGGGGTTACTTTTCCATATATGGAATGTGGATCTCTACAATACTGCTTGTAACAGTCAGCTTAGGGACCTTGCGCAATTTTGGACGACTTGTTTTAATTTTATGCTGCAGAGCTTTAAAGTCCTTGAATAATGCATGGATTCAAATTAGGATAGAGGGTATTGCGAGGAAGTGCATAGTACAAAAAACATAACTCATTATTTTCAACTAGTAATTATAATTGAATTATATGTGTGCAGAATGTAATTGCTTGTCCCACATGTACATCACACTTTAACGAATCTGTCAGACTTTCAGAAAGAAATATGTATGTGTTCATACTTACAAAAGATGACTTTGAATTTCAAAACACACTATGCACACGAAATATATTTGTAATTTCTTCTTCAATGCTAATGCTTTACTGCAAGAAAGCTGTGTTGCATTGTCACTTCAATATCCTTGTGAGGTTTCCTTTCAGAACCCAATCCCCCTACAGTGAATACAGCAGATGATTTGGATGTGCGTGACTATACTATTGGTCTTACATGGAAGGCACCCGATGTGGGATATGTACAGAGCTATCTGGTGTCAGTGCGAAATTTTTCTGCACCCTCATCCAATACTATATCATACAGCAGATCAGTCACTATAACAGACAATCGGTTTAAAAATGGTGTTGAATACAAAATTGTAATTGTTTCATACAGTGCAAGTGTCTCTGGTAAACCAGATGAAGTCAGTGCTGAGTTGCTGTGGCCCATTAAAACTGCAGTGCAAAGTGAGTAACAATTTTCATTTTATCTATTTTTCATATTTATATGATTGTTGTCTTTTAATTGCTGTATACAATGTAAAAAATGTTTGAGATGTCGTCGATAATACGCTGTATTATTCAGTATATTTATTATGTTGTAGTGTACAATATACTTATTACAGGTTCAAATTCCATAGGACATATCACCCTGAGAGATCCTGTTGTTTTTGTAATTTTGTTCTTAGTAGTATCGCATTATTAGGAAAGTAAAGTAAGAATGTACTCTTACAATAAGTAAAGGTCTCTGTCAAAATCTTTTTTCTAGTATCACACTTAATTTCAATGTCACTTTTCATTTGTAAGAACGCATCATTCATTAAATAGTCAATTCCTTAAATTGCATCTTTTTTTATTTATTTAAACATACATATACAAGGACAATGAACGGATCGGAGATCATATCCATCATTTTAAAGTATTGTGATTGGCAGTATACCATTTTTACTTCATATAAAGACATTGTAGTGCATGATCAACTGTGTTTAATGATAATTTTGTATCATAATTTGTAGTTCCTTCTGCTCCCAAAAATGTTGCATGTGTTGAGAGTATGGACACATCAACAGAACTCACATGGTCAAACCCTCTAGAACCTAATGGAGATCTGCGTAGGTACCACATCCGTGCCGTGTCATCCTACTCAACTGTGAGTGTCAGCACCCCTGGAGTCACCAACACATTTACAGTAGAGGGCCTGAGTCCAGGTGAGATGTGAATATTATTGCTTTGGTTCATAGCTTTGTTAGTATCACATTGATCCCTTTAAAGGGACTTTTTCACAGGTCCTTGGAATGAACTGAGAAGAGTTTGCTTTAGGAAGGTGTATGATATCTTTACAATAAATTTAACCCCAGGGGCACAATGAATTTGAGTTTAAGGATTTGTTTTGAACTATTAGACTATTTTGAAGTTGTTGTTTTTGATGCCCCCACCATCAATGATGGGGGGGCATATTGTGTTTGCCCTGAATGTAGGTATGTATTCGTATGTATGCCTGTACGTATGTACATATGTTCGGATTCTTGTCCGGATAATAACTTTGTACAGCATTAGAGGGTTTTCAAATTACTTGGCAGAAATGTTAAGCATAATGAGACGGTGTGTCGCGCCCAAGAACCAGGTCCTTAGGTTCAAGGTCAAGGTCACACTTAAAAGTTAAAAGTCAAATATAAGAATTAAAGCCATATACCGTATCTGTAGCTAATTTTGTCCAGCAAGGAAGGAATTTCAAATAACTTGGCAGAAGTGCTAAGCCTGATGAGACAGTGTGTCGCGCGCAAGAACCATGTCCCTAGGTCCTATGTCAAGGTCACACTTAAACGCCGGGGTCCACTTCTCTGATTTTGCAGTGGTAAAGCAAATAACCTACATTTGGATAGTGGGCTGAGCTTATCAGACAGAGATTGGTGATAAGAGCAGTCAGTTGTTAAACAGATACACATGTTTGAACAAGAGAGCAGGACCAGTGAAAACCTATTCCAGCCAAAACTATGCAAATTTCTGTAGTTAAAAATTCTTCTCCTGCAATCTATCAGATAAGAGCATCCTAGATGTAAATACTACACTGAGACAGCAGCTTTCTACTGGCTGTGTAAAGTTCATGACCTTTTTGTGGATGGGATTATCTTTTCCAGGGAAATTTGAATTTTCTAGCAGACAACACATTTTTTGGCGTAGCTGTCTAAGATCACTTTTGACCCAGATTTTCTTGCGATAATTATGCAGCGGGAAAATTGAATGCCAATAGAATTGGGCAAATTTTCTAATTCTAGGGAATGCAAACTTCAAACAATGGTTTAACGTATACCAATAACTGTTGCATACTTTTGGAGAATAAAAATTTACATAATTGTTTACATAAGCGGTTAAAATGATGTTATAAACATATCCTCGCGTATACTCTAGAACTGAGGCTAATTATGAACGTATTTTCTCATTGTATGCCATGAACAGAATGATATATTCATTTACGTAACGAAATAACTATTTTGTTTAGCCTACATTTAGATAAGCGTTACGCTCTATAAATAGCAATTGTGCACTGTTCCCATGCATAAATCTCACTCACAGGGTTGCCGTTCCATGTAGCCATTGATTCTAGCGAGTTCATCGCATTCCACAAAAAGAAGTGGCATTCTAAAAATAGCGCGCGTAGCTAGCAACGGCTATACAGCTGTGTTAATATACTCGTACATGCATAAATAATAGCGTTCAGAGAATCATAAACCTAAACATTTCAATAATTGTGATGCTACAGTTTCTATAGATAAAATGTTATGAAAAAAAAATTCGGAATATGTCGAATTGTTATTCGCGTAGCATGAATACACAATTTGCAATACTAATTATACACAGGAACCCTTGATATATCATATTTCTACTGATATAATTTAAAATCGTCATAGTCTAATGCATTTCTATGCTTGCAGCATCAAAAAATAAAGTTTTCAAAAATCGCTGAATGTTTCCTGACTATTGCTTTTTGTTGGGTACATGCTTATTTGACTTCAAATCGTTATTATATTAGATAACTAACATAAATGGTATATTACCGGTACTATAAATAACTATATAGACTCGTCTGATACATAATAATTTTCCCAAATTATTTTCTTACATTGTTAATTTGTTAAATTGGCTTGACAAATTCAGATAACAATTATGTTAACCTAAATTATTTTGGTTATTCATATATCACTGGTGGAAACATGGAGTTGTATGATTGGTTTATTCACGGCATAGATATTAATTATAATTCTATTTAATTTTCAAATTTATAAATTTATCTCAAATTAACATTTGGGTCCGAGAAGTTTTCTTATAGTGTCCGAAAAATCTGGGGTCCAATAAGTCCCCTAATATTGGTGGGGACCAAACAATCTGGGATCTGAGAAGTCACGTAAGCGATCATCTTGGCAGTCTGTTTAGGTAATCTTTAAATGGCATCTCAATATTAATTTCAACGCCGATTGTCTTTTTTAAAGACATTTCTTGTTTTATTTGAAAACAAGGGTAAATAGTGTTTTACAGCATTCATATGCCAAAAAGTTACCTGTTTAATTTGCTTGTGTGCCGAATTTTAAAAAAAAACTCATTAAAAGAAGAGAAAATAGAACATTTGTTTTCAACCTTCTGCTCCTGACAGACCAGTGTGTAACTAAGAGTATACATTTTCTAAATCTCTGGCCCTTTTATGCTGTTTCCCCCCCCCCGGTGTTTAAAGTTCAAAGGTCAAATAAAAGAATTTAGGCCATAGACCGTGTCCGGAGCATAATTTTGTCCAGCATGGAAGGAATTTCAACTAATTTGACACAAGTTATAACCATTATGAGACGGTGTGTCGCGTGCCAGAACCTGGTTCCTTGGTCCAAGGTCAAGGTCACACTTAAAGGCCTAGTTTAATCCTTCTTAAATTGACCCCCTCCCCAAATCTGGGGTATTGTACCCCTGTGTATTGGCACCAGGCTGTGGTCACAGCATGGACACAGTGTGACAACAACTCTTCAGCTGATATCAATACACTGCTGCAGAGGAAAGTGTGCACTTAGCCATTGTTCAGTCAGCTGATAGAAAAGATTGCAGATAATGGTAAGATATTTAATGGTTTACCAATACACAAAGTGGAATACCCCATGGAGCACCAGACATTACTTAAACTAGGCCTTTAAAGGTCAAAGGTCAAGTATATGTATAAATGTTAAGATTTATAAAGATTTTTTGTCATAATTATTAAGATTTTTTGTCAGGACTAAAACTATTAATTGGAAATTTGTGAAACCTCGATTTACTTCACAGAATAAGAGAATACATTAGCAGAAAGTACAATATAAAAAGACAATGCTCCTTTTGCAAAATAATTTGTATGCATATAGACAAAGCGGGGCCATGTAGAACAGGCTGCATAGGTAGGGGCATCCGTGTCTGTGGACACATTTCTAGTTTCAACATTTTTTTTAACATGCGCCCTAATGCAGCTGTACTTTCTCAAAATAATTTTACCCCAGGAGCGCAATGAATTTGAGTTTAAAGATTTGTATTTAATTATTAGACAGTTTTGAAGTTTAATTAAAAAAATCAACATTTTCTTTGAGCATGTGCCTTTATGCAGATGTACATCAAAAGTAATTACTCAAAATAATAATTTTGAAACCTACTAACACCACAACTTTTGATACCCGGTCATATTGGTAAATGTAATAAACAACAACATGTAAACCAACCACATATTTCTTCAACTCCTTATTCCATTGTTCTGTCCTAATTCATAACTTGGGCATATTTTGTTCTTCAAAACATTTAACAAAAGTAACCTACAATCTACCTTCAATAGCCCTGCAAGTTGTACCTGTCTTCATATTGTCCAGTAAAAATGCTTCCAATTCACAGCATAATCTGAGTTTACTTGTTAGCTCGACTTTTCGAAGAAAAAAAGTCTAGTTATTGTCGCCGCTCTGTTGTTTGCGTCAGGATCTGCGTTAGTGAAGTTTTCTGGTTGAGTTTTGTGGTTAAGTTTTTGTCAGAGTCCATTTCTTAAAAGCTATCAAACGTATCCATTTGAAACTTTCAATACTTGTTCACTATCGATACGGTAATTCATTACAACAAGGCGGGTATCCCTGTAATTTGTATTTCCAGAGATATCTGCCCTTTTTGGACTTGCAACTTAGAATATTTCTGACATTTTTGTGCACCCCCCCCCCCCCCTTCAAAAAAGTGGGGTATCTGTCTTTGCACCTGTCCGTCCGTCGGTCGGTGGGACGGTCGGTCGGTCTGTCCATAGACCTTTTCGTTTCTGCACGATATCTAGAGAATGCTTTGACCTACGATCATGAAAATTGGTATGCTGATTACTTGGGAGGAAAGGAAGACGCCTACAAATTTTGAGGTCAACAGGTCAAACGTCAAGGTCACCGTTGCTAAAAATAGCAAAACGGTTTCCGATCAATAACTTGAGAACACATCGAGATATTTTATTGAAACTTTATATGTTGATACCTTATATTGAGATCTCGCTTGAGATTGCATATGGTGTGGGTGTGATCAAGGTCAAGGTCACTGTTACTAAAATTAGGAAAATTGTATCCGCTCAATAACTTTAGAACGCAGCGAGATATTTTAGTGAAACTTCATGCATAGATACCTTATATTGAGACCTCGCTTGGGATTGCATATGGGATGGATGGGTCAAGGTCAAGGTCACAGTTACTAAAAATAGAAACACGGTCTCCACTCAATAACTGGAGAACGCATCGAGATATTTGAATGAGATTTCATACATAGATACCTTATATTGGGGTTGCATAGGGGGTGGGTGGGGTCAGGGTGAAGGTCACTGTTACTAAAAATAGAAAAAAATGTTTCAGCACAATAACTTGAGAAGGCATTGAGATATTTTAATGAAACTTCATGCATATATACCTTATGTCGAGACCTCGCTTTGGATTGCATATGGGTTGGGTGGGGCCAAGGTCACTATTGCTAAAAATAGAAAAATATTTTCCACTAAATAACTTGAGAATGCATCGAGATATTTTTATTAAACTTCATACATAGATACTTTATATTGAGACCTCTCTTGGGATTGCATATAAAAAAAAATTCTTAACAATTGCACATATTCACAACTTGGCTGCAAGTCGGGGAGCATACATGTTTTACAAACATTTCTTGTTTTGTTAAATATAACATTTCTCAATAACTAACAAAGATACTTGTTTATGGTGCTGACCCCATTCTGCAGATATGAGGAGGTAACTCTTTCAAGAATATTTGTAGGAATTATTACCATTTTTTTCAACTTACATGTTCGCTTTAGGTCAAATTTCTCAAAGCCTGTATGAGGTATTGACTTGAAACTCAAAGTACTTGATCACAGTTATAAATATAATCTGTAGTCAAGAAGAGGTAACTCTACCAAAGATTTTGTTTGAGAAATTGCCCTTCTGTCAACTTAAAATTTTCGCTTTAGGTCAAATTTTTCACTAACTATTTTAGATATTGACTTGAAACTCAAAATACTTGATCACAGTTATGAACCCATTCTGTAGAATATAGGTAATTATATCTAGGATTTTGGTGGAGTTATTGCCCTTTTTTCAACTTAGAATTTTAGCTTAAGCTTAAATTTCTCATGATCTATAAGAGTAAATGACGTGAAATTTAACGCACTTCATCACAGGGATCAATTCATTCTATTAACAAAAGGCCAGAATAATATCAAATACAAGAAAGTCGAGCATCCAGCACCCGTAGGCGGTGCTCTTGTTTTTAGATTTCTTTTTGTCATTTAACGTTGTATAAAGGTTTCTTAATGACTTGTACCTGAGATTGGCGGTAGCGAAGTTGTATCAACATTGTGGTTAGTAGATATAAGATTACAATATTCATTATATTTAATGCTTGTGATATTAAACTGATTACAATAAGCTGGAATTACCAACAAAAAACTACATCAAAATTTCAGGTCTTGTTTATTGTTATAATTTGAAACAACTCCGTTTTTTTGTTTTCTTTCAGGAACATATTATACCTTCTTTGTTTATACCGAAAATGAGAAGTTTAATTCAACGGCTAATGGAACAACATCTGATAACAGTCCTGATGCATGTAAAACCAAGGCAAAATGTAAGATGTAGATACTGAGTTAAGTCTTATTCTTTTTACATTATTACACATACCTTTTTAGTTTAATTTGTGCGTTTTAAAATACACCATTGGTGTTTAGACATACCATATAATTTCATCTATATTTGGACTGAACAAAATAAAAAATAGTCCCAACATTACGGTATGATAAAATGTAATTTTCTGCATTTTAGAACGATTCAATACAAATGCAAACAGGAAATTGAATTTTTTTTACTTTGTTTTTGAATTAATATGTTGTTTGTTTAATGGTAATTGGAGCAGTAATAAACAGTATTTTGGATGACATGCAAACACTATATACAATTATATAAATATAAACAATCAAGATGGATTTTTTATGTCAACTTCATTGCTAAAAGCCGAAGAATCAGTCTGACACCTGACTCTTATTGATTATACAGTTAAACTATAATGTTATCAAGCATTTTAACAAGTTTGCTGTTCACTTAATTAGAAGATATTTCATAAAAGAGGTGGTTTTGTTGAACCACATAATGCAATAATGATTTGTTTCCCAGGATTTTGCTATGGGCGTTTAAACTTGTGAATTGTACTAAACAATTGCAGTTTTCTGGAACAAATCATTAGACTCCACCCACAATTCGTTGCAGAATTATCTATAGTTCATTTCCTTCTTTGTTTATAGAAAGCTGACTGTTTGAATATACAATATACTTCAATAAGTGCTATGTGACAATCATGTCCACATAAAAGATAGGTCTTATAACAAGTTTTGTTTGGACTGGTTCTAGTGTCAGATGCGCCACAAAATCTGCTCATTGGAACTGTAACCAGTCGTAGTATCCAGGTGACCTGGAATAGGCCTATTAACACATACAGTGAGGAGTTGCTGGGATATGTGGTGCAGGCCACGGCAGGGAATTCACCGTGTGTACAGCACGTGTACCTTTGCTCAGGCTGCAACTCCAACCTGGTAAGTTTTTGGCAAAGAGAACATAGGTCAGATGTATTTGATCAAAGGTGTTAGTCTGTTACTGTTAACATAAAATTTAGTCTCCATTTTGAAAGTGGTTATGGATAGGGAATAGTGTAAATGTTCAGTGTGTTCTTGTCACTGAGTCTTTTGTATCAGGTTTTAATGCAAATATTAAATAGGGCGTATACGACGTTTGTCCAGAATGGCTTTAGATACATACAATATAATGGTTGCACATACAATATATTAATTTGATACCACAAAACAACATTTAGACAATTTCATTTCTGAAACTGCTTTGGGGAATTTATCCGAACTTCCAGGAATATTTGTGGGATAGTAATTTACCAAATTCTTTTGATGGCAAGATATTATATAAAAACAACTATGGTCACCATGGCAAGCAAAAGCTTAAAAACTAGCATTGTAAATGTTTTCGTCAGAAACTACTTGCTAGATTTCAAAACTCACAACAGCAATGTAGAGCCATTATACCAATGTATTGGCAGCATTGCAGGAACCATCACCTCAGGGATGTGCATTGTTAAAAATTTACTTGTCAGCATGAAATAGGGACTTTATGGAAAGTTTTAAATGATTTTTTTTATAAAGGAATATTACCAAGTTTGTTGCGTGTATTATTAAATAATCTGTTACAGAATGCAGCGCCTCTAGACGGACTCTGTTCAGACAATATAAATGGGACTCAGGAGAAGGCTGCATTGTATCTCAACCAGTCTGCCAATTTAACTGGCCTCTTGCCAGACACAGTCTACACCGTAACAGTGGATGCTGTAAATGATGTTGGACGTGGTCATCGTGCAAATATTACAGTTAGGACAAATGAGGAAGGTTTGTTTTATTTTAGGTTAAAACTACGTGCATGTTTTTGGTAACGACTAAAATGTTCCTTTGCTATAAACATATGCAACAAAAGTACGTTTACTTACTATTTCATCGCGAGCAAAACAATTCTTCACTAATCAAATTTGTTTCAACCAACACAAACAGAAACAACAAGCAAATAGGTATAATGTTTGTTGTTGGCTGCAATATTCACTTGAGATCGATTTTTGTTTGGAACCGGACCGTGTGTCTGTCCACTGTAGTTGTCAGTTAGATTGCTGTCCAGGACGGAAAAATACCATGGTAAACTACTGTCGTAACCATCTTCGTACGAAGTCTAAGTATACATTTCGGGAACTAAAACGATACGAAAACAAATTCTATAGAACAATTCTTAATAAGCAAATCTAAGCATAGAGATGCAACAACATGTGTGACAGGCACAAACATTCTCCATACACTGCGAAACTATTCGTGCAAAACGAATGGCAAACAATACATTAAACACGCATAAAATTGCACACAGTGATGCATTAGTTTTGTTTAACTCAGCTGCAATATTTGTCAGATATATCCCATACCACCAATTAAGAGAAGTGCGCGTATTTCTTGACGGACACTCCAGGCATGAATCGGTGATAATGAATGATTCTGGTAACTGCGAGTGGGATACGCAACTCTTTTGGTCATTGTTTTATAGTTTCTTTTTTTTTCTTTTTATTTTAATGCCACGGGGACCCATGGCTCTAGATCAGTGTAAAGATGCCTTCATCACCTCCCAAACCCTCTAATTTTAGAGAAATCAGCAAATATGCAGCTAGTAATAAAGCGGCGACCGTCAGAAGTAATTTTACTTTACACATAAACCGAACACGAGGAACATTCTGCGCAATTAAGATAATATAAAAGTATATCAATAAATAGCGTCCTGTGTGCGCTTCTCAAATCACCAATAAATAGAAAATCTATTTTCAAGCTATAACATACATACACAAATAGCTATAAATATTGGACTGAAATATTAGAATTACGCTAATATAATAACGCATATCACTACAGATCATAGCATCTACATTAAACAGCGCCCACATCTAGACAGCCACAGCAATGGGATGATAAATAATAATCGTCTGAAAAACACAGAAATAATTATTAGACAATTAAAATCATCATGGGGCTGGGCAGTTTTCCTTATATGGGTAAAATGAAAACTTTAAAAGGCTTGTGAACACTCTAAAGGCCACATTTATTGCCCAATCTTCATGAAACTTGCCCAAATCCTTTGTTCCAATGATATCTTGGCGGAGTTTGAAAATAACTCGTGTGGTCAAAAACATCTAAAACGACTACTAATTAAATCATTTTGCATGATATACTTGTTTCGAGCTCTGAATTAGTCTATGCATAAACTAACCAAAACACGTTTACACAAAACTGTGAATAATAAACAAAATATAATATATGCAAACAGAAAATAGATCAAACAAAAGCATCTGCTTTTACTTGCTCTCAATGACCTTAATTAATCAAAGAGGTTCAATCAACCATACGCTTAAACCTCAGGTACTGAAGACAAACCAAGATTTATACAAGAAATATTTCTGATACAAAAGAAATTCCACTTGTCATTGTAAAAAAGCAACAATACGAATACTCAAGTAATATACCTCAAAACGGGTGGGTAGGCGTTTCATTTACCTTTCTTTGCTGCCAATATAACCTCGAGTGACAAACCATACCGTCTAACGTTTATATATCCATACAAAATCATGCAATGCACAAGCTATTTTCCCGCTTTAAACGAAAAGCATAACGAATAATTCCGTAAAATACCGAACACTATAAATAGAAACAATTTAGAAACGTGAATAATTTTATTTACTCACTATTTCATCGTGAGTAAAACAAGTATCCCCTAATCAAAAATGTTTCAACCAACACAAATAGAAACAACAAAGCAAATAGGTTTTTGGTTTGTTATTAGCAGCAATTCGAGTAAAACAAAGAAAGCAATTGTTTACTGTTCAGGCCAATATTTTTGGTAAAATGCCGATATATGTAAAAGAGAAAATATATAAAGTATTCTTAGCCAATAACCGTTCGTTCCGTTCCGTATGACAGATCACCGTAAGTGACTCATTGTGGACATATGACCGTCTAATCAGCACAAGGCACCATATATCACACAGCACATCAGAATGACGTACCGACAATTGCAGAGCATATAACTTTGTATTCCACCCATTGCAAAGCACATAACTTGGCATTTCGCCAATTCCAGAGCACATAACTTGGCATTCCGCCAATTGCAGAGCACATAACTTGGCATTCCGCCCATTGCAAACACATTACATGGCATTCCGCCAATTGCAGAGCACATAACTTGGCATCCGCCAATTGCAGAGCACATAACTTTGCATTCTGCCAATTGCAGAGCACATAACTTGGCATTCTGCCCATTGCACAGCACATAACTTGGCATTCCGCCAATTGCAGAGCACATAACTTAGCATTCCGCCAATTGCAGAGCACATTAAAACTATCTCTATGCATTCCACACAGAACCAAATCAAAACCTGATAAAATACCAACATTTCATCAATGTATGTCTCATCTTAGACCTCAAACATCTGAGACGATCAAATCAGATTTAAAAAATAAAAAATAGTCAGTAAGCTGCCATAAACATTTCTACTCGTGCAACTCTAGAATTTATTAAATTATATATTTTAATTTTAGGGTCGACTTATACATAAAATATCCATGTAACTGTGTTATTTTATTGCGTTTATTACTTTTCACGGGAATAAGTGTGAATAATATCATAACTGACACGGTATCTACGATTTTTAAAGCGCAACCTGTTTTTTCGGGTAAAAAAAAATAAAAAAAGAAAAAAAAAAAACGGAAACTCGTCTTTTGCAGCTCACAGCACATCGAATCATGGTATACGCAAATATTACACGTTTTATACCTTATTACTGTCCATTGCATTAAAATAAGTCTAAATGAACTGGTATTTTGACTGGTTTATGTGATTTAGGTGCGAATTTTAGTTCACGCTGCCAATACAATCCAAGTACTGAAGCGCAAGTCAGATCATGTGTCATACTCAAATGCGTTTTGGGGGCATTTCTACTTAGCGGATCGACCTGAAATTTTGCATGCGTCGTACAAGTAGGTTAACAATGATGTAGAAGAGTTTTTTTCATGATAGCAAAATTTTGAGTTTTCTTTAAGGTTAGATACCAGTAAATCATTGTGTATCCCTCCGTGGCATTCGACACTACTAAAGAGTTCCTCTTCTCTTCTGGCATAAAAGCCATTTAGGAATCTCAGACATGCCTTGTGTGGTTATTTCTAATATCCTATGCGTGTCTGCAACATTTTGGTGCATTTCATTGGAGGCTAACTTGAAAGGTGAAAGTTTGGGGTTGTTTACTGTGGTATAGGGATTTTGTCGAAATATTACTGCCGAAACCGTGTTTCCTACCGGTGCCTGCATGAGCTAGATATTGACACCAATGATATGCATATTGAAAGAGCACATAGAATGGGCCGTTTTGACCCTAAGAGTAGAGATTCTAAAAGACCCATGGTAGTACGTTTTAGGGATTACGTGGATACCGAGACAATTATGGAAAATGTATATAAACTGAAAGGGAGCCCATTTGGAATTGATAGGCAGTACCCTAAAGAGATATCAAAAGCACGATCAAGTCTGTATAAATCTAAAGAAGCAAGAAATGCTAGAATGAATAGGCACAAAGTGCAAATTAAATATCCAGCCAGACTCTGTGTTAATGGCAGAACAATTATAGACATGTTTCCCGAATGGTTTCATGTACTAGGCCATGACAGATTAGTAGTGGTAAACACTGACAAAAATGAACATAAAATACCTCAAAACACAGGCAAAGAAGAAAGAGTGTACTCGACAGATACAGTGATAGATGATGAGGTAAGCACGGCTATCAGTGGAAGTGAAAGTGAGAGCGAATCAAACTGTCCGGAAAACCCACCCGAATTACTATATACCGAGAATGTAAACAAAACCATAACATGCGACATAGAACGAACTGAACTGAACTGAAAACAAGTGAAAACATACCTCGGCTGTGCACAGAACGTAAACTCCAACAGGAACTGACGTACGCAGAAACTGTCTCTATCACAAACACAGATAAAAACACCCAAAAACAGATGATTCCGAACTCCAGAAAGGTAAACACGACAAGCGATGTAAATCCCCCAATCAAAAGTGCCGTTGCAGCGAATTCTAAAAATAGATCTTCTGTGAAAGCAAGCGTGGGATCCCATGAAATTGACAGCGCAAAGGCAACGAGGCAGAACACGACTCGAAAATAGGGCAGCAGTGAGGTGTCACGAGAGGTCAAGTTTTGTGTTTTGAACATCCAAGGACTGAAAGGGAAATCCTACAATAAATTAGACACATTTGAAATTCAACAGTTATTTAGTACAAACGATATTTTGTTATTTACTGAAACTTGGGGAAATGATAGTTTGTTATATGATGTCGACAGTTTTAATTATTTTGTTTTAAATAGAAAAAACAAAACATTAGGCGCTAGGAGGGACAGCGGTGGGGTAATAGCATATGTACATGAACGTTTACTTAATTATGTTGAATGTGTGAAATGCATTGATGATGGTATAATGTGGCTTAAATTGAAAGGTAACTTATTTGGTTGACAGAATGAAGTTTTTCTCTGTTTGATATATAATGTTCCTCAAGGTAGTAGTAGAGAAATCTTAAATGATGCAAATATCTTTGATTTATTAACAAATGATATGATTTATTTCGAACAGGAGTATGGTGATTGTAACTTTATACTATGCGGGGATTTAAATGCACGGGTGGGGATTAAGCCAGATTATGCAGAATATGAGAATAAACATATTTTAAACATGTTGCCAGATGAGTATGTAATGGATGATGTAATTGAGAGAAACAGTCAAGATAAAACAGTAAATGAATATGGTAAAATATTACTAGATTTTTGTATATCGACAGGTTTAAAGATAGTAAATGGCCGCTGTGGTACAGATAAAGGCATTGGTAAATTCACATGTGTAAACTCACAAGGGTGTAGCGTTGTCGATTATGTTTTGTGCAAAGGCGATCTTCTTAAACAGTTTAAAACATTTGACATTTACGACCCTAATATTGTGTCCGATCATTGTGTTATTTCGTTTAGTTTAAGTATGTACACATTGGATAATTCGTCTACTTAAACACTATTAATAAAAAAATAAACGAAATTAAACAACAATATATGGTCCCCGTTTATAATTTTGATAACATGTCTGATATAAAAGATCAAGACATACAATTTACGATTGATGATCAACTTTTTCTCGATACTTTACTTATGGAAATAAGGGGCAAAGCTATATCTTACAGTTCCTATAAGAAGAAATCGACTAACAATCGTGAAAAGAAACTTAAACTCGAAATCGAAGAACTAGAAAAAACTCTCACAGATGATAATGTTCAATATATTAATAATTTAAAAGCTGAACTTAAAAATATATATGATGAAAAATTAAAAGGGTCCGTTATTAGGTCGAGAGCTGAATGGGTTCAAAATGGTGAAAAACCCTCGAAACTATTCTGTAACCTTGAAAAATACAATTATACGACAAAAACTATGACCAACTTAATTAATGATAATGGAATTGTACTAGATAACCGATCTGACATTTTAAAAGAAACTGCCTTTTTCTATAAAAAACTATACCAGTCTCAAAAGGTAAACGTGTACGATGAAGATTTAAATAGTTATGCAAATGACATAGAAATACCCAAACTGTCAAGTGAACAGTTAAATAATTTAGAAGGGCCAATCACATTAAATGAGGCTTCTATTGTTTTAAAAAACATGGCAAATAATAAAAGCCCAGGTTCATCCGGTTTTACAAATGACTTTTTTAAGGCATTTTGGCCAAAATTGGGCACCTTCGTTTGCAGAGCTTTAAATCATGCATTTACAAGTGGAAATTTATCCGTTACTCAAACACAAGGTATAATTACCTGCATTCCAAAAGGTGACAAACCTAGACAATTTTTACAGAACTGGCGGCCAATAACGTTACTAAATACTGTATATAAAATCGGTTCTGGATGCATAGCAAACAGGTTGAAACTGTATATAGATAAACTAATAAACAATGACCAAACTGGATTTATCAAGGGTAGGTTCATAGGAGAGAACACCAGACTCATTTACGATATACTTAATTACACAGATGAAAATGAAATCCCGGGTCTGCTGTTGCTAATAGATTTTGAAAAGGCCTTTGACTCTTTGTCATGGGCATTTGTTAATCGGACTCTATCATGGTTTAATTTCGGTCCTGATATAATAAAATGGTTTAATGTATTGTATAAAGACGGAGTATCGGCGGTCACGCAGTGTGGGTTTTTATCAGATTTTTTTCCAATACAACGTGGCTGCAGACAAGGGGATCCGCTCAGTTGCTACATTTTTATACTATGCGCTGAAATATTGTCTAATAAAATAAGGTCTAATCCTAAGATTAAGGGAATCAAAATTAATGACATGGAATATAAATTGTCACAATTTGCCGACGACACTTCGATACTCCTGGATGGCTCTGCAGCATCTCTCAATGAAACTTTAGATGTATTGTCACACTTCACACACTACTCAGGGTTAAAAGTTAATTTCGACAAAACGAAAGTAGTCTGGATAGGTAAAAATAAGTTTAGCTCCGAAAGTATTAAAACAAGATGGAAATTAAATTGGAACCAACAAACATTTGACATGCTTGGCTTAACATTCCACATTGACCTTAAAAAAATGGTAGAACTAAATTATGCTGACAAAATAGTTAAAATAAAAGCCTTATTAAAAAACTGGACCAGAAGGATTTTAACACCGATAGGAAGAATTCAAGTAATTAAAACTTTAGCATTGCCGGTGTTAAATCATCTCTTTCTTTCCTTGCCTAATCCACCACAAAATTTGTTAACAGAGATCAATGAATTATTTTTTAATTTTGTGTGGAATGGTAAACCACGAATTAGCAAAACTATTTTAATAAAGGAATATACTGAAGGAGGTTTAAAGATGATTGATTTGTTTTCCTTTGTTAGCTCTCTGAAGTGCTCATGGATCCGTAGAATTGTCACTGGGAATGGAAAATGGATAAATATTGTTAATTTAATGATTGATCTTCAAAAATTATACAACTGTGGCAGTGACTATCCTGAAAACTTAATTAACAAGATACAAAATGAATTTTGGAAAGATACATTGAAATCATTTGCTGAACTTTGTAGAAAAGAACCACTTAAAAATCAGCTTTTGCTACAAAATCCAATATTCTATAACCCAGACATAACAATTGGTAACAAAAGTGTATTTTTTAAATCATGGTTTGAAAAAGGCGTTCATTTTGTTGGGGACTTGATGCACAATGCTGAACTTTTAACCTTTTATAGTTATGATGATTTCTGCAAAGTATATAACTTCCATCCAAACTACTTATTTTTCCTAGGAATTATTAACGCAGTTGCAAGATACATGAAGCTTAGAAGCTCTTATGATACTTACTTTATGAAGCCGTTTATTCCCATTAGCCTAAGGTCCATCTTAGAAAACACAAATGGTACAAAACCTATGTATGATATAATTAGCAAAAATGAGTCTTCGCCAGTGTGTATAGATAAATGGTCGAACATTTTTAATTCTATTGAAACAAAAGAATGGCGACATATTTTTGATATGCCTTTTCGTATTACACAGGATACCAATTTACAGTGGTTTCAATATAGAATTGTACATAGAATCATAGGTACAAACTCCTTCTTATTTAAAATTGGTTATGCCACTTCAGCCAACTGTACCTTCTGTCAAATTGAATGTGAAACTATTCAACATATATTTTGGGAATGTAAACATGTCAATCAGTTAATAACAGAATTTTTTTCTGGATGTAGTCATTTTTCGAACTTTCTTAATATGCCTTCCTTTATACTGGGAAATGCAAATACAAATGGACCCTTAAACTTAACATTTGTTTTGATCAAAATGTTTATTTATAATTGTAAAATGAACCAAACTAGACCCACTCTTAAAGCAGCAAAATCGTACCTGTCCTTGCATTGCCATGTACTAAATGAAATTAACTATTTTAATGATTTGCGTAAAAGTAAAGAATGGGAACTATTGTTACCCCTTTTCCAGTAGTTGTGATATGGGACCTTAGAAATTTTGTATTGTCAACTTTTTATTAACAAATATTGTTTATATTGTAATGTAAAAGCTATTGATGGTAAAATGTATAAAATGTGTTATAATATGCATATATTTCTTGTAAACTCCGTACGGTGTGGAGTGGGATGCCCTGGACCCTCACACACCTATTGACGAGGAAAATAAAATATATTTTGAACGGAAAAAAAAAAAAAAAAAAAAAAAAAAAAAAAAAAAATTCTTTTGATGGCAACAATAAAGGGGATCCTGTTAAATTGTTATACAAATATAAATGGGATGATAGTAAAAAAGATTTGTATATGAATGTATTAAGCTCGGAAGAAAATACTATACATTTTGAATTTCTTTGTGAAAACATTCTTGTGGCAATTTCACATGAGGATTTAGACTTAAATGTTAAAGCTTTTACAGATATATTAGATGGGGTATGTAAGCCAATATTTAAACAAAATTTACATAGTAATTTTTGTTATAAAAATTATAATAAGGATGCTGTATACTTTGACCATGAGTGTAAACATTTGAAGAATTCTTATTATACTTCTCTTAATTATTACAGAAATAACCCTTGCGATGAAACAAGGAGGGACCTGGTGGCAGCTAGATCAAATTATAAAAAATGCGTTAGAAATAAAAAATGTGACTATGATAAATTACAAACACATAAACTAGAATTAGCCAGAAAAAATAATGCCAAGTTATATTGGAAAATGTTAAAAGGATCGGTTATGTGCAATTCTAGTTCTTTGGCATCAGATGATTTTTTAAATTATTTTAAATCTGTAAATGATCCCGATTCTGTGTTTTTTCAACCAGATGAAGACATTTTATATTTTAATGAGAGATATCTAGGAGGAGAATTAAACATTATGTTTGAAGAATTGAATAATATCATTACCACACATGAAATAAAAAAATGTTGTAAAAAACTAAACAATGGTAAATCGGGTGGGCCAGATAATTTTCTTAACGAATTTTTTAAGTATGGATGTGAGATAGACATGTTCGCGACAGCTCTTTGCACGTTATTTAATAAATTTTTTGATATGGGTTACTTTCCAGAAACATGGTCAGAGGGTTATGTGGTCCCATTGCATAAGAAAGGTGATATTAATAATACGAATAACTACAGGGGTATTACTTTACTGAGTACATTAGGCAAATTATTTACGAAAGTTTTAAATGACCGGCTAACGATTTGGGCGGAAAAGTATAATGTTTACATTGAGGCTCAGGCAGGATTTAGACAAAACATGGGCACAATAGATAATATTTTTGTACTGCATAATGTAATAAATCATTTATTAAATAAGAAAACGAAACTGTACGTAGCATTTATAGATTTTACAAAAGCATTTGACTACATGGTTAGAGATATTATGTGGTATAAACTGATTAAATTAGGTATTAGAGGGAAAATATTAAATATTTCGTTCAATGTATAGTATTGCTAAGTCAAGGGTAAAATATGACAATGAGGTTAGCGATAGCTTTACATGCTTGTTAGGGGTACGTCAGGGCGAATCATTGTCTCCTTTTTTATTTGCGATGTATTTGAATGACATTGAGGAATATTTGCTGACAAATAATTATGACGGAATAAATTTAGACACTTTAAAATTATTCATAATGTTATATGCTGACGATATTGTTTTGTTTTCAGAACGTGAAATTGGTTTACAGAAAGGGTTAGATTTGTTAAAACAATACTGTGATCGATGGAAATTAAAGGTTAATACACAAAAAACTAAAGTCATGGTTTTTAAAAAAGGAGGAAGACTAAGACGAAATTTGAGATTCCTATATGATAACAACGTTTTAGAAATTGTTGATAAATTTACATATTTGGGGTTTGTCTTTTCCTCAGGGGGCTCATTTTCCAAAACTTTTGATAGTCTGTGTGGACAATCTTTGAAAGCTATTTTTAAATTAAGACAATATTTGTCGAAATTTTATAACATCACAATACAACACAGGTTAGAAATGTTTGATAAATTAATTTACCCTGTTTTAAGTTATGGCTCCGAAATATGGGGATTACAGAGCAATATAAAGATAGAGCGAATACATTTAAATTATTGCAAAGAATTATTAGGAGTCCGAAGGCAAACACAGAATAATTTTATATATGGAGAACTCGGTAGAACATCTTTATCTGTCAGACATAGCATTAATGTAATTAGATATTGGTTAAAGATAGTAAACACACGTGATATAAAATATGTAAAGCTTGTTTATGATATTATGTCCCGGGAATTAGAAACATACCCCAATAACAGATCTTGGGTCTACATGGTTAAAAGCCTATTAGGTAATTGTGGTTTTAACGATGTGTGGCTGAATCAAGGGGTAGGGGATGTAGACATATTTTTGAAATTTTTTAAAATAAGAGTTACAGATATGTTTATACAAAATTGGAAAACCGAATTGAGTGAATCAACTAGAGCAAAAACATACATATTAATATCCGATTTTAAATTTCAATTCTATTTAAGTGATGTAAATATTCTAAAGTATAGAATGGCACTCTCTAGATTAAGAGTCTCTGCACATAGACTTAAAGTTGAAACGGGTAGATGGCAAAAACCAATAGCTATTCCTTATGAAGAAAGAAAATGTCCTTTATGCAATGTTTTAGAAGATGAATACCACTTTGTTATGGAATGCACATTATATACTGATGTAAGAAAAGCTTACTTAAAACCATTTTATTACGTAAGACCAAATATGTTAAAGTTTATAGATTTACTGACCTCTCAAAATAGTAATATTGTTAAAAATTTAGCTCTGTTTATTTATAAAGCATGGGAAATACGAAATACTTATAATACATATTACGATTAGGATAGGATTTTTGGTATATATTTATGCATATGTATGTATACAAATACATACCACCTCTCGCTGTATATTGTCTTATCTATAATACCCAATATTTTAAAATGTACCGATTTAATTTTGATGTTTATCCTTTGAATGACCAGTGACTTTGTTTTATGTATATTGTATTGACATTTCATGTATACTCATGGGCTTATTGCCTACTGTATTATCTAATAAACTGTTAAACTGCATTCATATGAGATGCACTTTCTTAGAAATAACATGACATATCTTTGTATTGCAAATTTTGGAAGAGAGCAGATTGATCTTTAAAATGATACCAGGCTTGCACAATCTGAAATAAAATAAATGCTTAAAAAGTTTGCCGTTTTATATTGGGACCCTATGGGAATTGGAATTACTGGTATCTAACCTGCACGCCGGTCCAGAACCGGAAGTACTGGCTGTTTGTCGTCTGTTGCGCGTACTTGGTCTCCATCGGTCACCGACTGGCCGTTATTATTTTCGTCTTGTGACAAGTTCGATGCCACTTGTTGCGTGTTATCAATGCATTGCTTCAGATTGTCCCAGAGTCGCTGTATTTTTAACTCGAGATCGAAAGAATACGCTTAAATCTCGACCGTTTCCGTTGAAATATCCTCTATGTCGTTGTGGTTTACGATCTTGTCGTTGAGCACTCTCACTTCTTCTGCTTCCTCCGTAATCTTTTGAAGCAGTCGTTCGTACTCGGTATCCGTTAACTCGGTTGAGTCTAATTTCTCTAACTCTCGGGAAATCAGGCGACGATGGCCGTCGCGCATCGCAAAAAGCTTCATAACCTGCATTTTTTCGACTCTCGCTGCTCGCGGCACCAACATGTCTTGTGATCGTATAAAGTTAGACGGAAGCGTTGTGTCCAGTTCTGAATTTATGTAACTTAAAGTATCAACAACAACATACTAATAATAATGGCGTTAGCGTCATGTGACGTTCCGCGCAAAGGCGCGAAAACGTCGTTACATGAAAGATTCCTAACAATTTGCAAGTATTTTATTCTATTCAAATCGAAAAGCTCAAAACAGATAATCAAACTATAAAGGAACATCAATATGCCTTTTCTTACAAGTGTGAATATAATAGATATTTTCGTACCATTATAGTGTACATAATTTTGATAATTGTTCTGATATCTCTAGGAAGTACAGCCCCAGAAGAGTCCAGGGTCGGCATGATTGTGGGGGTCACCGTGGGAGTTTCAGCCGCAGTCCTCATCGTCATTGTGGTGGTCGTTGCTTTCCTACGTCGCAGACGGAGCAAACAGCCAACGTATGATAGTTTTCTTATCACATTAAAATTCAATGTAAACAATTAACTATTGTTGTATCTTTACCTTTTGTAAAGTGCGTTTTCAATTAGCTGAGCGTGAATATTTGTGGATCTATTCATTAAACTACTGAGAAACACGCAATTAACTCATTTTCTTTAAATCTGAAGCCAGCGCTTAAGCAGGGTTTTACTGGACATTGTTACTTATGATTAATGATGCTTCAACAGAAAAATATTTTTGCTAATAAAAGTTTGTAACAACAAAAGTTTTAATATTAACGGAAGCTTTATGTCATATGTGCGCATGTTGGATTTTCAGCACGTTTAATATATTTGTTTATTTGTGTATTATAGAACAGAGATGAGTATACATTTTTCAAAAGAGAAGAAAGTCAAACACAGGTATTTACATATTTCAGTGGATCACTTAAGCAGTTTTTTTATGATATTATGGGTTTCTCCACCATGATTTGAAAAAACATTAAGTACTTATATGTACTAACCTATTTAGTAATAAATGCTTTATTGTTGTTTTTTTCTTTTAATTTTATTACATTTATCATTTGCTAAATGTGTTATAACCATAGGTATACAGTTATTATTGAAATTATTATCAACAGATGAATTCTGTATTTGCGCTAATTTTCAATAACGCCTGGCTGGCTTTTAAAGTACAAAACGCTGGTCGTCTGCAGATTCTGGCCCAATGGTTGTTTAGAGGCTTGCACCTGATTGTGTATTTCGTGGGTATGGTCTATAAGGGAACCTTGTAAAGCATACTGGAAGCGTTTCCTGACCGAAACGCCTTTATTTGTGTGTACTGGCCCAACTAAGTGACGGGATGGACTTTGGCTTATATTAAGACAATATCTAAACATGAATATGTAGCTTAATGTGGCAAATTTATGATACAAATTGAAAAGCAACGCCTTTCGTGTGTCCTGTAACAACCATTTATATTATTGCTGATTTTGCAGGCCAGTTCGTCTTAGCGATTTCAGCAACTATTTGGCCTACATGAAGAAAGACTCCAACCTGCTATTCTCTGCTGAATACGAGGTCAACTGTTTTATGCTTCATTGTTTAATAAGTGATTAGTTAGTGTAGTTTTACGCGAATTACTGTAATCCATGACTGAGGATAATGCATGAATTAGTATTATCGTTATGTTGAATCTTGAAACTTGTTTATTTGCTTAAACACCTATTTCTACATATAAGATACATATTCAACGGCGTTGTACAATAATAAATAAATGTAAAAATAAAACATCATCTACACTGATACATCAATAAAGTGACAATCATGAATAATCAGTTATTATAACTCATCAGAATACAAATACCTTATTTACAGATAGATATAGAAGTGAAAATTACACAATAAATATTCACTAATAACACCAACATACATCAAATCACTAACAGAAGGATTCTTTTTAATGTTATGTGACTACACATTTCAAAACAATGTAAAATAATCTCTAAAGAAATGACTTTTCAAATGTTTCTTGAAAGTGTTCACTGACTCGCATTGTCTTAAGTTAAAAGGCAGTTCATTCCAAAGCCTAGGTCGAACAGTACTGAAACTTCTGTCACTGAAAGTCTTCATCTTATTGAAAGGAACAACATTACAACCAAATGATGATTCTGAGGATCTAAGTGTGCGTTTTGAGACTTTACTAGACAAAAGTTCAATTAGATATTGTGGGGCGTTCCCAACAGAACAGTTGAACATGTAAGTAAGAATTTTAAAACTAATTCTCGCCTTAATGCGTAACCAGTGCAGATCATACAGTGCCTGTTTGGAACTGTCACACATATTTCTGTTCAGAACAAGTTTAGCACACATATTTTGAATACGTTGCAATTTACCAATTTCTGCCTGAATGATACCATAGAGAATGACATTGCAATAATCTAAGTGAGAAATCACTAATGACAGAACTAAGATCTCAGTCGCTTCTTTGGTTATGAATTTACGGATACTCTTGATTTTAAAATAGTTAAACATTGCAATTTTACACTTTCGTTTAACATGCTCTTTGAAATTTAGAGTGTCGTCGAGAAAAGCGCCCAGATATTTGATACAATTTCTGTAATTTAATGTTATCACAACAGACGTCAATTTCTTTTGTTTTACACTTATTTAATTGATGGCGACTGCCAAACATTATGAACTCTGTCTTAGACGCATTCATTTTTAGTTTATTACTGTTCATCCAGTCATTGATAACAAGAGCACAATCTTTAAGTTCCTGAATTGCTGTCTCCTCTGCGTCTGTTGTTGGCTGGAAGCGTGTATTCGTCCGCAAATCCAAAAACGGAAATGGATGGGGGCACAATATCAAAAATAGTTCCCGCATAGGTCAGGTAGAGCCAGGGACTCAAACAACTTCCCTGCGGAACACTACATCTGAGATCGCGTTGAGCTGACAATGTGTTATTCACCCTCACACAACAGCTGCGTGGTCGCAAGTATGAGTCTACCCATTCCAGCGCTGAACCACAGACACCATACTGCTTCTTCAGAACTTGGATGAAGATGTCATGGTCGACCTTATCGAATGCGGCAATAAGGTCTATAGCTATAAATGCTGTAACCTCTTGGTGTTCCATCCCATCAAGTATATCATTCACCAGCCGAAGTAGAGCAGACTCGCACGAGTGGAACTGTCTATAAGCGGATTGGTTCTTAGGGAGTAGGTTGTGATCATTTACATGTTTGTTCAGTCTATAAAGTGCCGATTTTTCTATCAATTTCGATAGAAATGACCAATTACTGACAGGACGATAATTGGCTAATTTCAGTTCAAGGCCAGACTTTTTCAAAAGTGGTTTGACAATTGCCTGTTTCCATTTTTCTTTGAGTTAGGGACAGATTCACTAGCCTGGTAATTGAAGGCAGTAGCTTGTATACATTTTGTTGTTTGTGCCTGTCCCACTGGCTGTTTAGTCTCATATTTTAGAACCATGTTGATATTTTATGATGAATTAAGAACGTTTCCTGATATTGTAAAAGCACCTCCACATCGACTCTTTGAATGTATTTGTTTAACGGTAGGGACTTTGTTTTAATTTATTAAAGACTATTTTGTCGCTGGTCGGATCTACACAAAAGGTAGTGATCTTACTTTCACAGTTGGCTGTACTAAAAGCATCACGCTTTTGATAAGTATATATATGGCACATACTTTTGCATAAAATAAATTGGAACATCGATCAAACGCATGCACCACATTTTTACTTATTATAACTTAAGGAACTAAAATCTCGCAGCCCTAAACACTCATCAAACGCATCAGATATGGAGGAGAACAGTTCGAAGAACAGATGTCCTAACATCGTCCCGTGTACGTATATGTGTAGTCTCATATTCAAGCACAAAAATAAAGAAATATATAATTGTAAAATACTGACCTTTTTATGCCCTCGAAGGGAACTTTGGGGTCATATGGTCCGTCTGTCCGTCCGTCCGTCACGCTTCTTGTGCGGAGCATAACTCCATTAGTATTTAAAAGATTCAACTGAAACTTCATAATATGTTAGGGGACAATGAGAGGAAGTGCAAAGTACAAGGACCAAAACTCTTGCTTCACTATTTACAGAGTTATTGCCCTTTGTTTAATTTTTTGTGTGGACAATAACTCCATTAGTATTTAAGGGATTCAAATGAAACTTCATATAATGCTAGAGGACAATGAGAGAAAGTGCAGAGTACAAGAACCATAACTCGTTCTTCAATATTTATGGCGTTATTGTCCTTCAGTTAAGTGTTTTGTGCAGTGCTTATATCCATTAATATTAAAGTGATTTAAAATAAAACCACGTATATTGATAGAGGATGTTGAGAGGGAGTGCAGAGTACAAGGACCATAATTCTTTTTGTAGGAAGCGTCATTTTTGCCATCAGGTAACTGACATTTTGTTGCCTTCCTCTGACAATCATATGCTTCGGGGGCAAACGTCTCATCCTGTGAGAAGCCTTGTTTCTAATATATTTATGACGGGTTGCGTGTGAGGATAGTTTGATCGTCATGTTGAGAACGTATCTTTAGATGACCACTCGCGGGTGAAGCTGAGCACCATCAGTGAATACGATAAAGGAGACTACATCAACGCAAATTACCTGCCCGTTAGTACATGTTTCTTGCTTTTTTGTCTATGGTCAACCTTATTGGAACAGTACTCTGAACGATATTGTAACTATACCTAGTCTAAAACGTACCTACCGAAATGTGTTTATGCTGAGTCTAAAATCAACACAAGTCATGAGGATAATATCACAGGGCAATTATTTATAAAATAAATATTAGGCGCAAGACGTGTGCGTGAACTAATATTGTGCTGTTTTATTTTCTTCATTACGTGTCTTTGGATAATTGGCTTCAAGTAGTTTATCATCAAAAGCACATTCGTGACTGAATTGACGTATTCAAATCTTAAGCAAACGTTGCACTGTTTTTGCTCACCTCAGCACGAAGTGCTCGGTGAGTTATTGGTATAGGGGACCACTCCTATGTTGTCCGTCGTGCGTGTGCCGTCAAAACTTGCGTTCGTTCTCACGCTGGGAACTTCACTTTTTATCCAATCTTAACCAAACTTGCACAGTTTGTGTATGACCATAAAATCTCGAACGGGATTGTTATTGGGTCAGATCACACCAGTAACACCAGAGTTTTTGCCCATTTTTCATATAAAAAAAGTTGAAAAATGCCCTTTTCCAACATAAAGACTTTATTTTCCATCCAATCTTAACCAAACTTTCATAGTTTGTGTATGACAATTAGATCTCAGCAGATGCATAAAAGGGCCAGATTGTGTGTCAAACACTAGAGTTATTGCCCTTTGTTTATAAAACAATATATACAAATGGACATTATTCAGGATAGAAACATCCAATCTTCACCAGTCTTGCACAGTTTGTGTATTACCATGAGATTACAGTTGAAATCGAATATAATCAAGATCGGACCAGATACTCCGGACGTATTGCCCGTTGTGTGTGACAAAAATATGCAAAAATGGGCATTATTCAGTATAGAAACATAATGTTTCATCCAAATTTCACCAATTTTGCATAGTTTGTCTATGACCTTAAGATTAATGGTGAAGACTAATATACGCAAAATCAGGCCAAAAACACCAGATTTATTGCCCTTTGTTTGTGAACAAAATATACAAAAATGGACATTATTCAGGATAGAGACTTCATTTTTCATCCAATCTTCACTGGTCGTGCACAGTTGTCTATGATCGTAAGACTACAGGTGAAGTCGAATATAATTATGATCGGGCCAGAAACACCGGTGATTGGCTTGCACACACGATTTTTTTATTCCATGTTGACCAAACTTACACTGTTCGCGTATAACCATAAAAATTCATTGATAACATTTGATTTCCAACTTTTGCAAATATTGCCTGCAGATATTTGTATAAGCATCTTTGATGGCTTAAGAGCCTGCAATAACATCATTTATCATCATTGGAGAGAAAATTATCAAAGAAAAACAAAACTTGACCTTATAGCCTAGCCATTGTAATTATCTCATTGCAACTAATTCTCCAAAACTGTCTGCCAAAGACATAAAAATCTACTGTTTCTGCATTTTCCAGAATTGTCACTGACTTAATGAAAAAGGGTCAGGTAAGAATATCGAGAAAAATGATTACGGAACCATTAGAAAAACACCGCACATCCACTACCCAACTCGTACTTTAGCTAGCCCATTGCACTAACCGATGTTTTAAATGAAATTGATCCTGTCCCCTTTTGCGTATTATTCAGATACCTTAATTTTCAAACCTGTCACAATAGTATGGTCTTCATCTGTACCAGTTCTCGGGTGAGCGCTTTGGGCCATCATGACCATCTTGTTGTAATTTTGTTCTAAGAAGTATCGCATTATTAGGAAAGTAATAATGTAGTCTTACATGGTCCTCTTGTTATATAGTTTCGGGATATACCTAAGCATTGTGCAGCTTACAAAACGCAATAAAACTTTGCATATTATGCTTTACAATATGTTCGTCCTACCAGTCATTTAACCGTTTGTTCCCGTGCAGGGTTATAGTTCTCCCCGTGAGTACATTGGCTGTCAAGGACCGCTGGTTGCCACCGTTGACGATATGTGGCGTATGATCTGGGAGCAGAACGTCAGCGTCGTTGTCATGCTGACCCTCTGTTTGCAGGGAAACACGGTATGCTGTCTCATCGAATACAAGTATATGTTATAAAATGGTATATTTTTTTAAAATATAGTTTGTGCTGCATGTATATTATGTATTTAACTCCGCAAAGAAGGTTTGTTTTCCTTCCAGCGTAAGTCTGTCTGTATGTTTGCAAAACGTTAATGAACGGATTTGCATAAAAATATCTGTTCCGGTTTACTGTCTGGATACAAGATTTGATGAATTCTTTACTACTCGGAGAAACGATAAAAGGTGTGTATCTTTGCGAAGGTTTGGCTCTCTCCAAGTGTTTCTAGTTCCACAGAAATTGTAATTGTAAAAATATGAATTACATGTTAATATTTAATATCACGGTCTATATTTAATATATCGTTTCAGAACATCTGTATTCAGTACTGGCCAGAAAAATCGGGAAAACCAAAGGGTTATGGCGATGTGATGGTAGAGGTTACTTCCGAATCAACAAATGACTGCTATGTCTTAAGAGTTATGCGAATATCTAATGTAAGGTTATACCACAATAACTGTTATATAAAAATGATAGAATACGAACATTTGGAATATATAAATATATTGTATATCGTATTTTTATATAGTATTTTGTTCGACTAGGGCAAGAAGAAAAGAGAAGTTAAACATTTCCATTTCCCGTCCTGGCGCGAAAACTTGGCAGATGTGAACCCTGATTCGATGCTGAATTTCATACAACGTGTCCGAGAATCCATGCCTCCAGTAGGTACCAGCGGTCCCACGGTTGTTCACTGCAGGTACATTTGTGAACATATTTTGAAAAATAAGTTTTCTGAAATATGTATTTATATATTTGTATTCGAAATTTTAAAAAAGCAACATCAGAACAGTAGATTATAAAGAGTGAAATATTTCCAATTGCCAGAACATAATTATTCATGTTCGTATTTGTGTGTCTCTGTAGAAAAGTGGATTCCATGCACCAATTGGTTTTATTAACAGGTTACACAAGTGTTTTGTTTTCGTTTGATTTCTGACTGTGTTCGTGGCATAGAGTGTTAAATTCCGGGTAGACTAGACAAAGTCGATTTTCCATGGCATACAATTACGTGTTTCCACGGATTATTATTTTGTCATCCAAATATCAATTTCTTGCGTTTTGAACCTTTCAATATCTGTTTTACTATTCGGCATGTTAAAAATGTTGTGATAGTTGCGAACAATACAAACATTTGTTTGTTTGATTGTTTAATATATGAAATACATGAAAACTAGTAATTACATTCTGTTTGCAATATAAAGCGCGTTTCGATTCTAGCGCTGGAGTTGGTGGGACAGGCACGTACATAGCATTGGATAACCTGATGCAGTTTATCAACGACCACGACTTGCAGGCTAAAATCGACATATTTGACCTTGTCCTGAAGTTGAGGAACAATAGAAGCCACATGGTGCAAACTGAGGTAGGAGTTAACGATAACGCAGAATTTCACAGTTAATACATTATTTGACCGCAATATCGTTCTGAACGCGATATTATATATTATTATGCCACTAGTGCACGTTAACGTTGAAGATGATGACCCAATATTTTGAATCGTTATTATACCACATTATAACACAAATTAACTCCTCCCACTTTCTGTAATATGATGTCACTGACTGATAACACTTTTTAACTCCGCCCACATTAACGATTATCATGCTACTGGGACACGTGCAATGATTCTTTAATCCCGCCAACTTGTCGGAACTACTTTTTTGTAGGCGTGGAATGTCGCTTACGTCGTTAAAATGTAAACAAAGAATATATCTATACAATCGCAACATTTTAATTCACAAAAATTTAATGAACTTGAACAAAATGTTCAAACATTATTCCATTAACAAGAATTAGGTTATTACGACACATGAGCATGCAATCTTCAGCATAGAAAACCTGTCAATATATTAAAAATCTTATAAAGCTAATATTTTTAAAAGGTGAATAATTACAATCAGATATCACACAAAATTAAAATTCATTAAAGAATTTGATGACATTTTGTGTCTGTATATATTATCTATACGGAAAAAATACACAATAACGTCGGTTCAGGAAAACCATTATTGTAAGTTACAGTACAGTGTAAGTGTAAGTCTTACAAAGAAATAAGCTACTAAAATCATGTTATTTATGTCACTTTAATACAAATGCACTGTTTTAGGAAACTGCTATTAATAAGAACAGTTATTTTAAACAGACAATTGAATTTAAATGTTCTTATCAAACGACACCAAACAATCCAACAATCTAGCCAGGTATAATTTGAAACAAAAATCTAGCCAGATAACAATTTAACAATCATTTTAATTGAAATGAAAGATAAAAGTAAAAAAAAATGGTTTAAGAAATTATGGTCAATTTTACAAAAATGAACTTCTACTTTTCATCAGAAATTCAAATACATACTCAATACTAGCCAATCTAAGTTGATTCACAACAAATCAATTTATTTCTAAATGAAATGTAAAAGTTAAAGAAAAACATGTGGCTTTTAAAATTAAAAACGATATGTTTAAGTGAAATAAAATGCAGAACACTCGACGTGTTTTAAATGGAATCAGTCCAACATAAAATGTGGAAATGAATGAGGAAAATAAAAGAATGGAAATGATGCACAACCAATAGAAGGAAAAAAAATGTATGATGGTCAGCAAGAAATTTGTCAATTTACAGTAAACAACTAGTTATATACAGTTTGGAACTCGTAGACAAGATAATCTGCCTTTTGATAAGTAACAAATGTCCACTAGAAAGTGTCTAAAATGTCACATCAATAATTGTACTGTACACAGTACTTTTGCAACAACTTTCAAATGTCAATTCTCTGCTTTGACTGGCTGTAAGCCTGAAAATATTTAAGAAAATCAGTCACCTTTTGAAAAAAAACAACTCTGAAAAACATGGGCAAAACAACAAATGTCTATACATAATTTCATTAATTCTATAAATATTAAAATATTTGACACTAAAATGTTAATTGAATAAGCAATGCCAAGTCTAAGGATAATGTGCACTCAAGTCTCAAGCTGGTATAACCAGGACACTCACCAATTGCTGACTACCAGGAAGCACATGATAAGCTTCGTGGTACCCGTCGTTGTCCCACGAATATTTTGCAGCTCAATACACCATGCAAGCCCACATCACAATCACAGCAAGCTGCATCACTGAATCCTGCAGTTGCGTTCCTCACCCTCTTTGACATCAAATATTTTGGGATAGTCTTTCAGAGGAATCGTCAATATCTCAACTTTGAACGCATTATGCACTGATGGAAATGATGATTAACGACTAATTTGCTAATAAATCCACTGATTTTGTTTTACTTTTAAATCCTCTGTTTTTGTTTTTGTTTTTTTCTTAGACCTACGTTGTTGAATGTTCACATAACACACAGATGGTAAACTTTTTGAAAGTCGTTCATGTTCATGTGTGTTCATAGATAAAATAATGTAAATGTATTTATACTGTGTTCAATGTTGCGACGAGTATCAATTTCTCGCTTCACTTTTGTGTGTATTGATTAAATGTGTGTTAAAATGTTATTATTGTTCATTTTATTTAGAACTATCATCATGCGTAACTATGCATCGATGCAAGTAGACGCTATCAGGCTGTCTCATTTGCTTATTGTGTTTGTACTGTAAATTGCTAAATGTTTGCGATCATTTGTTTATTTTATTGTTTATTATGAAAACAGCATTTGCAAAAAGTGGCATAATAAATAGAATGTATGGTTGGTGACTTTTAATTCATGTGATATCGGACTCGTCCGATATGGCTAAGAAAGCCTCGCCTTTTCCTACGCCATATGGACACGTCTGATATCACCTGATATCAAAAGTCACCAACCATATATTCTTTATATGCGAAAAACCATTTTCAAACAGCACTAACTGCGCACATTAACTAAGTGTATTATTGTCGGTTTACTGCCATCACAATTCTTGCGTTGATGTATGCTAAAAGTGGGAGAAAACCATTACACTTAAAAATGCTGTAATGTATGTCTTACTTTATAATCAATCTATAACATTGCTATATCAGCAGATACAAAAGTGTATTTGTGTGTGTTACACCTGTACAAGTCAATTTACCTTTGGCAATATTTATAAATGTTTGTGCCGCTATGTTAAAGCATTTGAGCATCTTCCAACTTTTGGCTATATCGAAAGAGAGAGGTTTTGTGCACGTGTTCCTGTAGCTAATTTACAACAACTTTTGTCTATATTGATGAAAGAGCGAGAGTTGGCGGTTTTTAGCTCGACTATTCAACACATAATTCAAGCTATACTACTCACCTGTTCGTCGGCGTCGGCGTAATGCTCTGGCTAAGGTTTGCGTGCAACAAGAACATATCTCTGAGTGTACTACAGATATGCAACAATTTAGCAGAATTATGCCCCTTCTTGTTTTTAGAAATTTTCTGTTAAGGTTTGCGTGCAACAAGTACATATCTCGGTAACTACTACAGATATTCAGTTGAAACTTCGCACATGTCTTCGGGGTGATTATTTTAGGTCACCGACCAAGGCTCATTACTCTGACCTGCAATTTAGCAGTATTATGCTTCTTTTTGTACGTTGAACATTCAGCTTAAAATTTGCGTGCAACAACTTCATATCTTTATATCTAATACAGATATCCAATTAAAACTTCACACATGTCTTTGAAGTCATTATGTAAGGTAAATGATCAATTCCCATTACTCCGACAAAGCGTATGAATAGTCGAGCGCGCTGTCCTGAGACAACTGTTGTATGTACATGATATGCCCCTATGTTACAGCTACAGTACATCTTTATCCACGAGTGTGTGAAACAGCTGTTGGATGAAAAGTACGGTGCTCACGTCTACAATGACCTCGGTACTATTACCTCTTATTGTTTGCTTATTCAACAAACTTATCTCATTCTGCCGCTTGGGGTACTTTTTCCAACCGGAAATTATTTTAAAATTAATTATATTATTGTTGAACGTTTGATAAACATATGTATTGCATATTGATTTAGTTTTTCATATTTATACTTGCAGAGAACGATGCGTATTCATGTCTGAATGCGGGTACAATGCATGGCGATTCGTTATACGAAGATTTGTCAAAGGCGTGAAAAGCCAGAGCTAGTACAATTCCCGTTACACCAGCGCTCGACTTTTATTATAGGGAAAGTGTCCGATCAAGAAATACCGACTGTTTGACGCTGCAAAGTGATACTTTACTTTTCAATATAAGGTTTTGAAAAGCATTTGGTTATTAATTGTAATATAAAGTAAATGAATGGGATACTTTGCTACTAATTTTAATATATACCATAAAATGATACTCGAGTAATATATTATTAATACTTCTTAAATATCTACATATATATATATGTCAGTGTTGTATATAATAGGTACAACTTTTGATGTAGACGATTTTACTGTGTGATGTTATATAATATTTTTATTCTAAATACTTGCATTTGCATATCTAATTGCTTTTGTTATATTGGCACCACTTGTAAAGAAGAACTTTCTACTATCTGGTTATAAACGATTTATATACTCTTAATACTTGTTAAATATTTACATATATAATCGACTTTGTTGTTAAGGTAGCACTTTTAATGCCAGCAATTTTTCTACTATGTGATTATACTAGTTATATATTAATCATATTCGTTGCATTTTTAGTTTAAACCTATTTATTTTAGCTCGATTGCATCGAAAGCCTAAGGCTTATAGAGACACTCTCGAGTCCGTTTCCGGGGAATAACCAGTATTTGGTGTCTTTGGGGGAGATCTTCAGAATGCTCCCAGAGTGAGGATCGAACCTGGCACCTCCGATCGCTAGGCGGACACCATATCCACTACGCCACCGCGGCCCCAAATTTTGCCTTTTTACATATCCAAATGCTTTGTCTGTACATGAAGGACTTCAAATGAAGACAGTTCTATTATGTGTTCATGCAAGTTGTATATTCTTAATACTCGTTACCTATTTACATTATCCAAATGTTTTTTGCTTTACAGGTATGACTTTTAATATAACGTGTAATATATTCTTAAAGGGACTTGTTAAAATATTTTCGTATTTTTGAAAATGCCATTTAATGCCTTAACTGCACAAACTAAAGACGTTGGACTATCCAAAAGCAAATACTGTATGATCAACACAATAATTGAAAGATTTGTCTCGCCGATACTCGAACCAACGACCGCCAGGTTCAGAAATCTGTCACGCTAACAACTCTGCATGTCAATGCCATTAGCGCACACAAATAATGCACAAACTTTGTAACCTCGATTCGTTTCTACACTAGTTCTGAAATTGTACACTGTGCAACATATTGACAACAGCGTGCTTTGCAATACTGCTTTATATATTACATACATTAAAGTCTTTAGTTTGTCCATAACTGGATGCCATACTTTTGACCCGTTATCTTTGATACATAAAAACTTCCTCTGGATGACCTCCTTTCCTATGAATAATAAACTCTTCGTTTTAATAGACTTCAGTTCCACAGTCACTCTTTTTATACCAATTCGTGGCCCAACGAAATTACATTTGATAGATATGATATACATACGTCGATAAAGTTGACTTTGCACAGATCGTTGCACAGATCGTTGAAAATGTAGTTTATATATTTACACTCAAGTGAAATTTAAGGTTAAATGCAAAAGAAGGAAAATATTCCACTTAAACTAAATCTGCTTACAGTTTACCTAAAAGCTCTACAGTTTGTCTAATATTACAAATTTCAACACAGATTACATCTTTGTTAACAATACCACTATGAATGCGTTGGTGCTTGTTAACATAAAGAGAATGATAGGCAGTTAAATATCAAGGTTATCTTGGTCATTCGTTCTGCTGCCCCTTTTAGCAGGTCACCCATAATGCTTGTTGATTTTTTCAATTAGTCCATATTGTGTAACTTTAAAGGGTTTGACATTGTTTTAAAAAGTGATTTAAGCATAAACATTTACACTACTGAAATAATCACATAATTAACATAATTATGTCAAAAAATTAGCCGATTTTCTCCATACTCTTCCCTAATATGAGAAAATTGTTATGAATTAAAATTAAAATGCTGATGATTTGTTCTTTTCTGACAAGCTTAGAAACTTTTGAACATACTTTGTGTTAACATGGAACACTACTGTCATGTTAACACATTATTTATAAAGTGTTATGGATATAATCTGAAATCCTAAAATCCTTCTCGGATCGACCCTGCCTGAATGTTATCGGATAATCCTCAGGATTACTTATCCAACTATCCGCTCCTTCACTCAGATATGTTTTGATGTTAGATGTTTTAGAGCTCGGTTGATATTTTAAGTGGAAAATGATAGATCTCCAAACTAAATTAACCGGTTAAAAGCTCACGCGAGCTTATGTTGTATTGTTATCTGACTTGACTTTTTTAAATAAATCATGCCTAGTTTCAATACACGTAGTATTATAGAGTTATTATGCCCCCATCGAAGATGGCGGGATATATTGTTTGGGTAATGTCGGTCGCCTGTAAGTCGGTCGGTCGACCACTTTTGTGCAACAATTTTCGTTAGATCTTTTACAAACTTCATGGAAACGTGTATGGGCATAATATCTCGGCCATCTTCAATAGTCGGCCAGATCGCGCAAGGAATTGTGGAGATACCCAGCAACATGCACATATGGGTCCCACATGGGCTGTTTCTGGGCAAGCCCATATGGACTGGCCCATATTGGACCTATATGGGACCTATATGGGCCAGCCCATATGGACTAGACCATAAGGGTTCCAGATGGGTCCCATATTACAGCACTGATGGACAAAAATACTTTAAAATGTATTTATTTATTATAAACTTATAAAATAGTGCTAGTATGTGACTGCATTGATCTAAGCTACTGTAATATTATCAAAAAAAAGTATAATCAACGCATAAGCACATAATTTAAAACCCATATGGGCCCTATTTGGGCTCACAATACTGAACAGGTTCCCGACATAATTTGTATTTTCTTTTTTATATAGGCTTTGTTTTTATTAATAAAACATTTAATATATCATTAAGATGTAGATTTTATCTAGAAAGTGCATGGAAGATTTTAATCGTCGCATAATTATAAAAAAAAAAATTATTTCGAGCTTGCGCTTACGAAATTTCCGGTAGCGCCAAAAATGTTCAAAACAAACGGTAAGTCGTACATTTGTACACGTAAATAACATTACTTTTGAATTCTGTTCGATGATATCTCACATTATGAGTCTGCAATTTAAATGCATGCTCATATCGTGTGTAAAGAATAGTTGTAAACGCGTTGTGTTTGATATTATCCAAAAAAAATTGCATTGCCATGTATTTTCGCGATGGCAGTCGTTTGTTTTCAATTGTATGACATTATGTTGGAGAATATTGCAGGGTATACAGAAACTTTAGACTGTCAAGTTTAAAAATTTATTATGATTCTATATAAATAAAAAAAGTTTTTTGATTCCAGCTGAGGCACCTTTGAGTTTCCATGTTTGGTGGGCAGACAGTTGACAAGGAGGTTGTGTTATACCAGCTGGCGAGGCAATTCAATTTGATGGTGCTCTAGAGAAATTTGCGGTCCTTCAGCTTTGAATTACTTGTTTATGAAGTCTAGTTAATGTTTTATGGAATACGCGAATTGTAGTTTCATTAATATTAATGTCATGTAGATGTCCAAAAAATATACATAAATGATACAATGTACTAGCATAATGTGATACAGGCAATACGATAAATATTGTCTTATATGTGACTTTTTTGTCATCCCAAAACATTAAAGCAACTTTCCAATAATCCACACTTGACAAAGAATATTTTTGCCAGAGACGAAAATGTTATGTTAAGCAATTCAGAGGTGGGTATTATAGCGATTTGCCACAATAACGATTCGTCACATAGCGATTCGCCATAGGTTCATAACATTTCGTCACACTAGTAAAGTTCTTCTACTAGTTCAAATGTTGAACACCTTTAATTCGGTGTTTGTAACAAAGATAATTGGTGATAATTGCAATTAATGTGGTTTGACGCCTCGTGAACGATTGCAGTTTGTTATCGTAATCGGCTGTTAACGCATTTTTAGCAATATAATAACCCGGGCCAAGTCTAGTAAAAATACTTTATTTATTTCAATCGGAACAGAACAAAATGTTCATAAACATAAGCATATTACAGCTTATCATTTTATTTCATTTTACAAAAGTAAACATGCATAAATGCACACAAATGAAAGAAAAATATCGTACGAGTAGTACAGGTATATTAAACTATAGTTTCTAAAAAATAAATCGTAATATGAATATCATACAGGTTTGAGTAAAAGTACGTGATAAACTGTTGAATACGTATGGGTTTCCCCTTTTATCCAGTGATCTATTAACTCATTTTTATTTGGTAGTAAACTTAATGAAAATTGAATATAGGACTACTGTACTACAACATGTTGATCATGTGTTTGCAATTACATATTTGCACACGTGCAACATTGGCACTTCAAGAGCATGCTATTTGCTGGTCGAATCACCACTGAACATTTTGAAACTGTTTTAATAAAAACATAAATTCCTTCTGTTTTTTGTAGGAACAGATTATTTGGTGAGAATATGACACGAGTATTAAATGTATGAAGGACACGACCGCCACTGCATATACTTTATATTTTAAAGTTTTATTTTTGATAACATGCAATGTATAGTTGTGGTGCATAATCATAATGTTGATTCAGATGTTTGCTGAGAATATATGTGTATTTTTTTAAATTTCATTCGCAATTCATTGGGTACCCAGGTAGTGAAAATGGACCCGGGTACTCGTCAAAGCTTATCTGACCCGCTGATATCCGGGTACACTATTAACTTAAATTGATAGTTAATCCTTGACACAATAAAATTAATGTAAAAATAATCGTCGTAGTCGTTGACATTGCCATCATTCTCAACATTGTACATAGTGCATTATAAAGTACAAATTAATAAGCTTTATTAGTGATGTTGTATTCATCATATATCTTTAAGTGCAACTTATAACAAACACAAACATTTCCTTTAAATTATAACTAGAGCTTTGTCACAGGAGTGGCAGCGGCCCCGAATGATAGCATGTTTGAAGGTTAGAAACCGTTTTTCGTTTTTTAGTAACGGTGACCTTGACCTTGATCCCACCCACCCTCTATGCAATCCCAAGCGATGTCTTGATAAAGGTATCTATGTATGAAGTTAAATTACAATAGCTCAATTCGTTCTCGAGTAATTGAGCGGAAACCGTTTTTCTATTTTTTGTAACGGTGACCTTGACAGTGACCCCATCCAACCCCTATGTAATCCCAAGCCAGGTTTCGATATAAGGTATCTATGTATGAAGTTTCATAAAAAAAATTCAATTCGTTCTCAAGTTAGAGAGCTGAAACCAAGAGTTGACTCCGCCTTAAAATGAAAATAAAACAAAGGGCAATAACTCCAGCATTATCAAGTTCAGAGTAACGGTTCTTGTGCACTACACTTCTCCACAATGAGATCTATCCACCTATGGAGTTTGAAGTTAATACCACTTATAGTCTAAGAGTTATGCTCCAGGCAAGAACGAAGTATGAAAAATTTAAAAAAAAAAAGGGCAATAACTCCAGAACCATGAAGTGCAGAGTAATGGTTCTTGTGCACTGCACTTCTCCTTAATGAGATCTACCCAGCTATGAAGTTTTGAAATTAATAGCTGAAACGGTTTTGAAGTTATGAAAGAAAAACATGAAAAATGTGGACGGACGGACGGGGTGTTTACCATAGGGCACCAGCAAGCAATTTGCGGGGCCCTAATGATCACCAATTCCCACCAAATATCTTTGTTTTAATCATCAAAGTAGTGTGGCGAATCATTATGAACCTGTGGCGAATAGTTATGAAACTGTTGCAAATCGGTATTACACTGTGGCGAATCGTTATTAAACTGCGGCCAATCGTTATTAAACTGTGGCGAATTGTTACTAATTCTTCAAAGGGCATAGAAATAAAAGCCTGATCAAATATTGTTTGCAAAAACACAAGTGAAGAAATTGAAATTTCGATATATTCTGTCCAAAACATCTACACCGTGACTTATTATTGATTGTGTAACTGATAGTTTTTACCTATTGTTTATTTGTATGTACGTGTCAATTTTGAAGCATACCGCGAAGACTTGTGGACCGAGATGAGGCAGCCACAAATTCTCTACCACAGCCTGTTCTACAGTATTCTACTCCAAGGTCACCTACATCCCCTATAGCTAATATGGATGGATCAGCACAAGTACTGGTCAAAGAACAGAATGGTAGGGGTCACTAGATTAACCGAAAGCGCATAGAAACTTACCGAAAGCAACCAGGAATGCACAAAAAATCAAAACATTTTATATTAACAAGTTATTTACGTTTTCAAAATAAATTGCACTCCAAATTATATGTAAAATAAATAAAACATGCACATATTGAATAAATTAACAAATACTTATCACGACATTTCGTCGTGTGTAAACGCGGCCAAAAAAAGCCTTTCAGATAGTCGTGAAATGTGATGTTTATGCATGCCAAATTACAGGAAATATTCAATAAAAAGAAATAGAAGTATTAACATCATCAAAACAGTATGAAAAATATGTATTTGTTTTAAACCGATAGCGTGTTCAAGTAGTCTGAAAGATTCACTAGAATCTTTGAATCACTTTCATCCAATGATCCAATGATAATAACTTTTGTTCTCTGTAAAGTATACGTATTTCAACATGTTTATGTTTCAGTTCACAATCAACGTTTTAAATGAATAAATTATTATTTTTTTCCTTAATAATCTTCACCATGACCTTCAAGGCTTAACACTCGACTCCTGGGGCTGCAACGACAAGGCTATGGAACATTCAACAACCAAATAACAGACTAAAGCAAGGGATTGTGGTGGCGGGTGGAAACAAAGAAGGTCTATAAAGTCCATCGTTACATAAAACAATGTTATCAGTAGTGATTTACAATTGAAAACGAGCATTCTAGTCTTGAGCATTGAGAGTGTTTTACACTGACTTTGAGTTATGAAATTCGCCACATTGAAAAAAACTGTCGCCACTTTCACGATTTGGTGATCGACAGCAAAACCCTTAATATGTGACATTTTGTGTTAATCATTTACATTAATAGTTTATCTTCTTTTGTGAAATAACGTGGCTACTTTACCAATTACAATAACAATAAAGTATGTCAATTATGTGGCAATGTAATGTTTGTATGTCTTTTTAGTCTCAAGTATTCAGTTGAAAGTGTTTCTCTGTATTTGTGAGATTTTATTTACTGCTTATGGTAACCATCTGCATTGCATGTAGTTGTCTTTTATGTAAATGTAGTCTAATATGACAAGATATGCATGCATATATAACAAGTGAGTACATGAAAGTACAATAATTGATTGTGGTTAGTCTATATAAGGAAAAACATCATTAAAGATGGGTATGTTATCTTCTTGTTTTTAATTTTAACATAATGTGTTTCATATTGTTTCATATTTGTCATGTAATAAACGACTTTTAAGTGATTTCCAATGCATCCTGTTCAAATGTGTATGCCTGATAAAATCATATACCTGGTAGATAGGCACATATCCTGTATTGATATGAACGGTCTTTTAAGCATCAGATGTATGAGGTATATATTATCATATCTGTTTGTCTCTTCAGCTAATTTAAATATCTATAAACAAAATACAGGCATTCATTTTGTGTTTAAAATAACGAAATATTTTTTATTTAATAATAACATATTTTTATATTGAAATGTCCCTGGTTTGTTTGTTGTATTAACGAGTTTTGTACGCTTTTGTTACATATACAACTATTAAAATATTCGGACGGTGATATGATTGTCAGATTCAACTGTAAATGTTTTCAAATGATTAAAACTGTATCTTATCGATAACGTACCATATAGGAACCATATGCAGCCAATATGGGACCCATATGGGCTGCCCATATGGGGCCCATATGGGTTTTGCAACCGGGAACCATGTGGGTCCCATATGGGCAGCCCATATGGGACCCATATTCAGCCCATATGGGCTGTCCACATGGGTCCCACATGGTTCTCGGTTGCAAAACCCATGTGGGACCCATATGGACAGCCCATATGGGTCCCACATGGGTACCCATATTGGACACATATGGGTCCCATATATTTTGCTTGCTGGGTACATGTATGGCCTTTGAAGTTTCTAACAATGGCCTCCGTATCAGTTCCCCTTCTCTAAGTCCAACGCTTTTCATCCGATCTTTTTAGCCGTTACTTCTCTCTTGTGGGATCTGTTGAAAATCTTAAGGTGTGTTATCTTCAATGTGAGATCTTCCGTTGCAATTTGACTATGGTCGGCAAAGAAAACGTTATAGTTTGGGCAATGGTAAGTTAAGGTTAGTTATATAATCAGAACTTGCACAACAATTTGATTAATATAATAAAAACCAGTTTTATAGTAAATTTGCCAATTTAGAAATATGCCTCAAATTTGTTTATAAAAAATCAACACCGCTGAAAGTGCTATGATAAACTCGACAATACCGGTCGGTTTTCTGATCCGGTAAGCTTCAAATGGCGAACAAAAGGTTGTGCTGACCAACGTTGACTCCAGTTTGTTCACTGATAATATTAAGATAATTATTTAGTTCCGAAACATAATATTTTTTAATAACTGACGAAACAATATATTGTTATCTTGACGGTGTTAATATTAAACATTGTTATAGAATTAAATCACCTTTTTTTCTTTTAATGATATTAATTTAATACAGCGACTAACATTTGTTGTACTCATTTTCTCATTCCAACTTCATCGTTTTTTATGGAACATTATTATTAAATAATCTGTGTTAAGATCATGTGTACTTTTAATCAGTCCATCACTAAATGTAGATCTTTATAATACAAATAATTATATTATCAGCAGTTCTACCATACAAACTGAATGCAATGAGGGAAAGAAACACAACTACATATATAGCTGATATTTGTTTAGATTTCGTATGCACAATGCATCATGCACTTTATTTTAACAGTGATTAGGGGGTTCTAACCCCGATATATTACATCATGTATTTTATTATAGATATTATAGATAAAAAAGAAAACCATCAAGAACATACTCCTAACACACATGTGTGTAGTTATTGTATAGACCTGACCTTTTGAATGATTGATGATGCTAACCAGGCGCGTAGCTGGACCCAAATTAGGATTACGCACCATTCTAGGCGCGTCCGGGGGCATGCCCACTCGGAAAATTATTGTCTTCTAGACGCTCTCAGAAGACATTTGGCGTGCATATAAATGTCTTTATTGGTGTACTTCTTGGCTTAGTTCTTACTATTGGATTAAAATGAAAATGAATATACATTTCACATCAACAAAAGTTTATTCTCGTTCCATAAACAAATATAACGCAATCAAAAACAACAAAGTTACCCTTATAGGTAGGCAATAAAATGTCACGAAAAAGTACGTAGCGCTAATCGTCGTTCCTTTTCTGGCAAACAAATCGATCACCGATTTCACATTTATTTTTCTCCCTTTGTGAATGTTTATCAGTCCTAGGCCCTAAAATCGATGTGTTTTCATCGTCGACCTGGGGAACGTTTTCAACCGTCGTATTGTTTTCACTCGCCTCAATGTGCTCCCAAGTAACGGTTGAAACAGGCACGGTCAGCAGTATCTGCAAGCAGAATGCATCTTTCGGGTACAACATTCTGTTTATATTTGCCAAGGTATCCCCAAACGGGATCAGCATCCGCGCATACCGATTTTCATCAGGAAAACTCGCTTTTAAAAATCTTCCACATACGCTGCTGGTAGATCTTGCTCAAACATGTCAAGCAGGGACTCTTGGATACCATTTGTTAAGTGATTGATATTTCTCGAAATCAAGCATTGCACATGGAGCCTGTCACCGTCCTCGATCAAGCGGCCAGATAACTCCGGGACAAGATGGTTCACAAATGGCAAATACAAATTTAATTTCCAATATTGGAAAGACAGAAGCGCTTCTTGACGTGTTGCAGACGGAGATTTCTGTTTGGCCTAAGGCGGAATAGATCAACACCTACTGTTTGCAATGTTGATGGACTTGTTATACAAAGTATCTCATGTGTTTCATGTTGTTCAATCATTTCGTTCAAACTCGACGTGTCGAGCTGCAATTCTCGCTTGCTGGACGGCTTTAGTGTGGTTGCACGCTTTATTCCGCAACATTTGTGACAGTTGATATATCTCAAACAGCACATGATCGATCGTAACGAGACCATTGATCCAGCCAAACCGAGTGGTTGCCACTTTGTATGTGCCATTTAGTTTTGTCGTCTACGAAATTCAGTCTGATATCTTCTATGTACTCAACAGCAGATGTATATGAACACTTGAACGTATTGAAAGCATCAGTCCTGGCCGTCTTGTGTAACAAAGCGTGTAGTTTTTTTTCCATCTGAGATGTGCTTTTCTTGCCATTCCCATGGGTTTCTAGTTTTCTAGAATGGTTTGTAATTCGCCTGTCGTCGACTAATCTGCTGATAATTCAATGAAGTCTTCTCTGACATACTAGGTGGTATTATCGAAACGATGCCAATTTACGTATATATACATTTTCCCGCGACAAGACCAAAAGGGAAGTTAATCTGATATTGTAAATTGAAATGGAGTCATGCACCCATGTATTCCTGATGAATCGATTTGTTCAGAACAGTAACTCATACACAGACTTTATCAAAGCTAAAACCTTGATGAAAGGGTCACTGGCCTCACTCAGGTACTTCTTTCTTACACAGTATTGGAAAAAGTACGAGTCATACAGAAACCAACAGGTCGCTTTCCGTGGCAAAAAAACTTTTAAGAGCTCTCCACGTGCTTTCTATAGTGTTTCTGGATTTTTTTTAATTCCTTAGAATTGTTTACAGTCAGGTGATGGTAACCTTCAGATTCCTGGCTGGAATACGCCTTCCGACAGCCAGAAATTATGGTGCTCCCTGGCAAAATGTTCTGTTTTATGATGTTTACAAGCATATCAACTGTTCGGTCCTCCACACATTTAAAAAACATTCCATAGTCCTTACTTTCTCTGTCTATTCCTCCAAAAACCAACACCCCGTGTACTCTATGCCCACGATGGTATTTCCATTTCCAAAATTTACTTTCGTCGATCTCTATGATCCTTCCAGGACCTCCTATCTTTGTGCTACACTTTTCAATGAGGGTGTCGCCCTCTTCCCTGCAGAAGTTGAACCAATCTACTATAGTTTGTCTTGTTATTGAAAATTCATGGATAACAAAATCCTCTGTTGTGCAATGCACCCAGAAGTAAGTGAGAAAGACTATACTAGCCAATGATAAATTGCTGTTGTGGAACCAAACTTTATGTCTTATTGAACCCTTTTTTTTTAACACTTGTTGCAACATTTCCAATACAAAATTGTCTTTACTGAAGGTAATATCTTGTCTATGTGAAAATGTACCTATTTCACAGAAAGGGCATAATTGATTCTTGAATAGTAAGCAATAAAGCAATAGAAAATAACCAATTAAAAAATTATTCTGTTGTTGCTGTTGCTAAAATTTGAGTTATATATTCTCTTTATATAACGAAGTATATAAAACTTCATAGTAGTTTTGAAGAAAAAATAAGTGATTTTATCCAGCAATTGACTGCTTGATTTCCAATCTGATTTTATACTATGTACAACATAGTGTTATATATCCAAATGTGTTGCTGAAACATTTCAGGAAACAGGATTATAATTGTCTATTAGTATAGTCATTGTTTGTTTTTAAGCAACCTAAACTAGTCAAAATGTTGCGTATATTGTATTTCACAGAAATAAACCTGGGTGCAGTTCCGTGTAAGGCAGACAATGCTGAGTGTGCTGGCTTAGTGTTCATGTGTGCGACTGGATACTACCAGACTGCAGCCAATACAGGTAGAGAAAGTATGATGATTTCTTACACGTATAGCTGTGAAAATCCGTCTGTCAAACAAACTAAGTTTTATGTTGTAGACCATAAACACATTATAAGAAAATACCGTGTATAGCGTTAACACTGCAGGAGATCAGTTTAAGGCTGCCAATGCTGAGTGGTCTGGTGATCCTAAACAGTGTCATTGCATGACAGAATTATAAAGAACTGGACACAATGACTGTAGAGAAAGTATGGTTCTTTTTCGGCGTAGCTGTTTAACCCAAGTTTTGACCTTCCTGAATATCCAATCAAATGATGTGAAAATTTCCCGCCAGTAGTTCCGAATGAATAAATCCGAATATTGCATCGGCTAGATTAAAAAAAATCCCCACCAAGCCCAGTACAAAATTCGCTCCATTTCGTTTTCGAGTTGAATGGAAAAATGAGCCAATTTGGAACAATCCGGACATACCTCTTTACTTTGTTTACGTTTTTGACTTATTTCCAGTTCTGAGCTCAACCTCGGAAGTTGCAATGGCTCAATTTTTATTTTAAATTTACAGGCCAGTGCTTACAGGCCTTGTAATATGACCTTGGTAAAATCCCCCGTTAATATCGCATATTTACGGTGGCATAGATGTGACAGTTGCATGATTTTATTTATGTCGTTCCCGTGACATATTAAGTCGTTGAAACGAGATCTTATCTCGTGGAAATGACATGATTATGTCGTGGTAACGAAATATTAAGTCGTGGGAACGCGATCTTTTATCGTGAGAACGACATAAATAACTCGTTTGAACGAAATATTAAGTCATGAAAGCGAGATAATTAACTCGTGATGACGACGTTTTAAGTCGAGGGAACAACATAAATAACTCGTGGGAACGACATATTACGTCGTGGGAACGAGATAATTAACTCGAGGGAACGACTTAATGAGCAAAACAAAATCACAATTCAAGATAAGCCAATGTAAAGTAAAAGTTGAATGCCCTAGGTGAGCGGAAATCTATCGAGTTGTGATTTTAATTGGCTCATTAAGTCGTTCCCTCGACTTAAGATATTTATTGTTTCAGTTGTTTTAAAACTCACAAAGTTCTCAAGAGTGAGCAATTGCGATGAGTCTGTCAGTCCAAATGTTTGATTGGTGACCCTCTAATCATCAATTTGATTGTGAAATATATTACTGCAAATGGGCAGGGCAGTTTATTTTATATGGCTATATTTTCAACTTACAAATATATTTTACAGAAAATTTCCTTGGATGCCACTGAATCGGATTTGTTTCAACCATTTTGATTCATTAACACAAATGGCAACAAAGTGCAGTGAAGTTTTACTTATATGGTTATATAGAAATATTGCATATTTTATTGTCTGAAATTACAGTATATTTTAATGTATAATGGAACTTTTTCACATACTTTTTCAGTTTTGAAATATGCCATTAAATGTCTAAACCGGAAAAAACCTAAAGCATTAGCTCAAGTATTATAACAAGAAAACTGCATAAACAGAAAGCAAAAAGTGCCTCCATCTGGGCTTGAATCTACGACCTCCAGATCGAAGGTCTGACATGATAACCACTCAGTCATAAATATATACTCGTGTATTTTAAGCTCGACTATTAGAAGAATATTTGAGCTTTCCTACTCACCCCGGCCTCTGAATTCGGTAAAAGTATATATTCAGAAGTCTTGTAAAAATCAGTTATTTACTTGAAACGTGGAATATACCTTTGTCATCAACTCTATTCTCAGGGGCAACATTCCCCATAAAATTGTTTAGTATTTTTACAGTTATACTCCTTTTTATATAGATTTTCAGATTCAAGTATTAGTTCAAAGACCTTTACTTTCAAAATTATTCAAGGTATTCACTTGAGAATATTATTGCCATCACCACGAACATAAGGTGCAACAATCCATAAAACTATATTTTGTATTTGGCACAGTTCTGCCCCTTCTTTACTTAGGTTTTCAAAATAATGATTAGGGCCTATAATGTCCAAACAACATAAGCCATTCACTTGGTATGAAACATTTCCATCAAATCCTACATTGCATAGAACACTGCTCATTATTATAGAGGTACGGCAGATCACAGAGTGAGTAAATGCGTATGTCTCTGTTACTTAACGTTTTAATCAAAATAATGAATAATGAATAGATAACTAAAATTTCATTTGTTGTCTATATAATGTTTTATAATATTAAAAATAAAGTGTCATGTTCATTCAGTGTACGATCTATAACTCTTTCATTTCTGGGTGGATTTAGAAATTACTTAAATGTTCACAATCACGAGACGATGTGTCGTGCGCAAGACCCAGGTCCGTACCTCCAAGGTCAAGGTCACACTTAGAGGTCAAATGTCAAAAATGGGACGTGTTTTTCGTCTCCAGTCAATAACGCTGTCATTTCTAGATGGATTTTGAAAGTATTTGGCGGAAATGTTCACCATCATGAGACAATATCTATGGGTTATGTTGTACTCCTTTATTGTGTTCCATAGATCTATATGTAATAAATATGAAATTGTGTGTTTTCATTCTGTACATTATTGAATTTATTCTCTTTGTTTTCCTTCATCATAACTATCCATCCTAAATACATGTAAATTAATATTATTATCTGAACTCATGATAATGTACACAAATATGCCCTACCCCCTGCCCCTTCAAAGAAAATGCGGCATATTTATTTGCAGTTGTAGTTGTCGGTTGGTCTGTATGTCAATCATAACTTTTTCCCGTAACAAGCCACCGGTAGGGCATTGAAGTCACATCCTGTTACAAACACTTGTTACTGTTTAATAGCGATGTTATGAGGTAAATCTTCATTTACACTTAAATGTATTACTATAATAAACAAGAGATGTTTGTAAAACATGTATGCCCCCCCCCCCCCCCGCCGACTTGCAGCCAAATTGTGAATATGTGCAATTGTTAAGAACTTTTTTAAATATGCAATCCCAAGCGAGGTCTCGATATATGGTATCTATGTATGAAGTTTCATTAAAATATCTCGATGCGTTCTCAAGGTATCGAGCGGAAACCGTTTTTCTATTGTTAGTAATGGTGACCTTGACTTCACCCATCCCATATGAAATCCCAAGAGAGGTCTTAATATAAGGTATCTATGTATGAAGTTTCATTAAAATATCTCGATGCGTTCTCAAGTTATTGAGCGGAAACCGTTTTTTTCTATTTTCAGCAACGGTGACCTTGACACCACGCACCCCATATGCAATCCCAAGCGAGGTCTCGATATAAGGAATATATGTATGAAGTTTCATTAAAATATCTGGATGCGTTCTCAAGTTATTGTGCTGAAACCGTTTTGTTTCTATTTTTAGTAACGGTGACCCCACCCACCCCATATGCAATCTCAAGCGAGGTCTCAATTAAGGTATCTACGTATGAAGTTTCATTAAAATATCCTGATCAAGTTATTGAGCGGATACCGTTTTTCTATTTTTAGTAACGGTGACCTTGACCTTGACCCCACCCATTCCATATGAAATCCCAAGAAAGGTCTCAATATAAGGTGTGTATGTATGAAGTTTCATTAAAATATCTCAATGCGTTCTCAAGTTATTGAGCGGAAACCGTTTTTTTTTATTTTTAGCAACGGTGGCCTTGACCTTTGACATGTTTACCTTCAAAATTATAGGCGTCTTTCTTTCCCCCCAAGGAACCACCATACTAACTTTCATGATCGTAGGTCAAAGCGTTCTCTAGATATCGAGCGGAAACAAAATGGTCTACGGACAGATCGACCATCAGACCGACCGACCGACCGACGGACGGACAGGTGCAAAGCAAGACACCCCCACTTCTTCGAAGGGGGCATAATAAAGTGTGATATTTGGGATCCCGTGAACCGGTTTAAACCCCGATGCTTTGCATTGACCGTTCCCAAGGCGGTGACCTCAGTTTTATTTTTGTTTTTTATTTGTAATGTGTTTTTGTATTGTGCTGTGTTGTTTTTGGCAATTGGTCACTTGCCATACATGTAAATAAAGGAACATGTGCTGCCAATAAAGTACTCTCATTATGATGAAGCTGGATTTTCACTTGGTTTATACAAAGTTTGTATTATTCTATGTAACGATGTTTAATTTCGATTAAATGTATACATCAATATGTACAACACTAATTATAAAAGACATGATCTTAATATAGTTCCACATGCATTCATTAGAAACAACACAGCAATCTCAAAGTAACCATATAACACTGCAAGCAATTATTTTGTAGATTTTTTATTTGTGCCAAGGACAAGATTTATCAGTGTTTTTATCAGACTTGTCAGACATATTTTGCCACATGACCACTGTATCACATTGTTGATTTCAGAACAAGACGGCGTTGACAATACAAATTGGGAATGCTGGGTCTCTAAAGGACCTTTCCTATGTGACATTCCACCTGTTGTGACTGATCACATCACAACTTGTTCTATAGCAAGGTCTCACCCTGCCCAATGCCTGTCACTACGACGAACTACTTGGACTTGTTTAGAGCTTGCAAACTTTGCAAATAGTAATAAACTAAACTGACTTTTCTTTTGTAATGATTGTGTTTTGCAACAACAAACAATAGTAGTCATGCAACAATTTAAAAATTAGTTCCCAATGTCCCGGAACAACAAGTATGCAATCATTGCATCTTCCTGCTAGCATGGTGTATTCATTCCATCCCTTTTGTGTGATCTGCATATGTCTATCATCTGTGTTATGGTGGCAGATTTTATACATATCACAGGGACAGACATCATCCTTACAAGTAATACAGACTTTCATTTAATGTATTTTTATCAAATAAATACAAAATGTCCTAAAAGTTATTACCAGCAAAAACATTGCGATTTTCATCGCAATAAAGTTCAATTTTGGATTTACTGCCCTTCCATAGTTCAAAATGTCGTCTGTACTATCCCTGCTGGGTACGTTTATTATTGGCAACATATGTTGACAGTAAATAATTAATTATTAACATTCTAGTGTATTAAACTGAATCCTTTCTACGAGAATTTCCAAAACATTTGGGCAATTATATACCAACAAAGCACACACATTTGCAGACATGATTTCAATGGAACACACTTTGGGTCATCTCAATTTGAGGAAAATGCAAATAATTGTTGTTGCTTATTTTGGGGTTTTCCACCAATATTTCTTTCCAGACTTTATACAGCATGAATGTTTTTATAACTTTATTATTTAAATTGATAACATAACTGTTGCAAATTGTTTGAGGTTGAAATGTAGATTGACTGGAAACCCAGCAAACATGTACATATGGGAACCATAAAGGAGCTATATGGCCCGCCCATGTGAGTTGGTCCATAAGGGTCCCAGATGGGTCCCATATTACAGCACTGGTAGGAAAAACTAATAAAAATGTATTTATTTATTAAAAACGTATTTATTTGGAGCTACTATCTGACTAAATTGAGCTAATCCATTTGGGCTGAACAGGTGCGCGAAAATAATTTGTTTTGTTTTTATTAAGGTTTTATTTTGTATGAATATAAAATGTAATGTATCATTCAGACGTAGTTGTTATTGCGAAAGTGCATCGTATTTTTTTTAAATCGCATAACTAAAAACAAAAATATTACGAGCTTGCGCTAACGAAATTTCCGGCATCGCCAAAATTTTTGAAAACAAACGGTAAGTTTTACAATTGTGCACGTAAATAAAATTATTTAGAAATCAGTACGATGATAGCTCACATTATCAGTCTTCCATTTAGATACATGCACTTTTTGTGTGTAAAGATAAGTTGTAAATGCGTTTTATTTGGTATTATCCATAGTTGTTTTGCATTTGCCATGTATTTTCGCGATGTCAGTCGTCAGTTTTCAATGTTGTGACATTATGTTGGAAAATATTGCGAGGTATACAGAAACTTTGCTGAACTGTGGAACTGTTAACTGTCAAGTTTAATAATGTTAAATTCTATGTTGATAAAAAACGTTCCTTTATTCAAGGTGAGGAACCTTTCCATGTTTGGTGGGCAGACGTACATTAAACCGTTTACTGCATAATGAAGACAATAGGTCGTATTAAACCATCGAGCGGGGCAATTCAATATGAAGGGGCTTATTGCTTAAGGGAAATGTGCGGTGCTTCGGCTTTGAATAACATATTTTTATATTGAATTTCCAGGTTTCTTGGCTGTGTTAACTAGCTTTGTACGCTATTGTCATACATGTACATCTATTAAAATATGCTGACCATGATGAATATCGGATTCAATTGTAAATGGTTTTGAATTATTAAAACTGTATCTGATCAATAGTGTACATATTTTGTTTTCCTCTGACAGGTATGACTTACAGAACACTTCAGTATACCTACCACATAGGTTAAAAAATGATCATATATAGACCCAAATGTTGCCCATTTGCAGCCCGTATTATATCCATATAAGACCCATACGCAGCCCATATAGGACCCATATGCAGCCAATATGGGACCCATGTAGGACCCATATAGGACCCATCTGCAGCCATATGGGCCGCCCATATGGATCCCACATGGTTCCCGGTAGCAGAACGCTTATGGGTCCCATATATTTTGCTTGCTGGGAATACAGACTGTAACTTTTATTTATGCATATAAACTTTATATTAAGTCGGAAATTAATCTGAAAAAAATCGATTAACTAAGCTCATTTATAGTTCAGCATTCATCAGTGTTCTCTCTAACTGTCAGATAGGGTCAATTTACGCAATCTGATACACAGTCGATGTGCTAATCCCTTATCAAAACATTAGTAACATTGTTTTGCACACACGCATTTTATTGCCGCAAAGCACTATGTTATCTCCAAGGCATATGTTGTTAATTGATCATGTAAATTAAAAGTGTCACCGACCAAATGACACTGGTCGCAATAACTGGGTAGTTTTGATCGTTATTTGGTACTTTCAATCTGGGATTAATGGTCGTAATAGGGAATAGCGGAATGTCCATATAATCGGGGTTTGCGACCATTTAAATAAATAGGAAAACAAATGGGTCTTTTTTAAAAAGTCCCCTGAAATAGAAGTGGTCGTTAAGCGGGGTTTTATCGTATATCTGTCTATTTTACTATTTGGCAGAGTTGTACTGTTGAGGTGTATCTCTCACGTGACTACCTTTATTTATAAACAAGTCTATGTTTCTAGATTTTTTTCTCCTGTTCACATTCAACTAAAACGTGCCAACTAAAATACCCACTTCGAATAGTCGAGCGAGCTGTCCTCTGACAGCTCGTGTTTACTTAACGTAAGTGAGTCACTAAATTTTCATTCTATACACAGAGAATGACGTCACACGCCAAACCTCTGTACTTAACAGCATTATTTTGCCTCAAACGACGACATGTGCTTACGCATGAATTAATTCCGCGTATGAAACTTGTTTCATGAAATGACTTTATTGATACCATAAATCAGTCTAATATTCAGTTAATACTAATAGTATAATATATTTCTGTCAAATAACATAACAGTAGTTCGTGTTTAACGCTGTTTAGCGTGTTTATTATAAAAAGCTACTTTCACTTTCGTTTTGTGTGAAAATTAGATGCCAGTAAATCCAATTCCCATAGAGTCCCATTATAAAACGGCGAACTTTCAGATTTCAGATTGTGCAAGCTTGGTGTCTGTTTAAAGATGAATCTGCCCTCTTCCGAAAATTGCAATAAAAAGATTTGGCATGCTACTTCTAAGAAAATGCTTCTCACCTGAATGCAGACACCGGTAGAAACTAGGGTTCGGCAGTCATATTTCGACAAGAGCCCCATGCCACAGTAAACACACCCCAAAAGCTCATCTTTCAAGTTAGACTCCAAAGTAATGCACAAAAATGTTCCAAACACACAGAGGATATTAGAAATAACCAAAAAAGGCATGTCTGACATTGCTAAGTGCTTTTCATAGCAGGAGAAAAAAGGAACTCTAGTAAAAGGCGATATTTCGAATGGAAAACGGAGGCAAATACATTGATTTACTGGTATCTAACCTCAATAATGTTATTTCCAGTATATTTTTAAGTTAGGAGTTTTATTTCGCTTCTTTATAAATAAAAATATTTTATTTTGGAATCTCTGACAAACGTTTTGGAAATTATCAATTCCCAAACCTAGGAATAGGTCCTTTTAGACACAACTTTTTTAGCTCACCTATGCATTTTGTGGTCGGTGAGCTATTGGTATAGGGGGACTGTCCTACATCGTCTGCAATGCGTCAACAATTGGGCACGTGGACGCGATAGAGACTTCACTTTTCATTCGATCTTTACCAAACTTGCACAGTTTGTGTATGGCCATAAAATCTCGGAACGATAATGGGCGATCGATTAGACCAGACATTCGAGAGTTTGGTCCCCTTTTCATAAGAAAAACTGCATAATGGACTTTGTTCAACATACAGACTTAATTTTTCATCTGAACTTGATCAAACTTGTACAGCGTGTGTATCACCAAAATATTTCAAAATAATCCAAAAATGACCGAGATTGGGGAAAAAACATTAGAGTTATTGTCCCTTGTTTGTGAGAATGGAAAATATTGACAATATTGAGGTTAGCGACTTAATTTTTGTCTAATCCTGACCAAACTTTCACTGTTTGTGCATAACCATAAGGTCTCAGTCAATGCCCAATATAGGCCAGATTGAACCAGAAAGACCAGATAAATTATTTCCCTTGTTTGTATGTGAAAAAAAATTCATAAGGACAAGGACCGTTAAGGGCCGAATTTTGCCCATAAAATTGACGATTTTTTAATTTTAATGATTCTATTTACAAACTGAATCATTAATGGATATAGTTAAATCATGACGGAAGCGTAACGATGACATGGATATCGAACAATCGCGCGGACGTACAACAGTAGGCGAAACGTTCAAACAACGTGCATTTCTTCGATAGCAACGATTTTTGGTCTATTTTTACTCGTTTGTGGTCAAATTTAACTATCAATGCATGTATTAACTAAAATGATTTTGTCAAATAGATATATTATTTGTGTTTGTCTTTATGAAATCGTTATTATATTTTTGGTTAACGCATGCGCTTTTGGAGTTCATTTGAATAATTAAAGACACGACTTGATATACGCGTGTGTATACTCTTAATTATTTATTTTATTAATCGCACATAACGAGATAAAGTGTGAAATACTTAAAGCGCTATGCAAGGCATTCAATGCATTTATAAAGTTTACCGCGTGCCCTAGTTAATCACTCAAATTCAATCGTGTGCTTTGGAGCGTGCCAATCTATTCTCTGTGATCAGGATCAGGAAACTTGCAGAAGTTGGAAAGTTGATATACAGTTGAAATAAGTAATATTGTTTGTGGAAATCATTTGAAAATCTTGAGCAGTGTAATCTTCAATGTGAATTCTTACGTTCCGATTTGACTATGGTCGGCAAAGAAAACGTTATAGTTTGGGCTATAGTAAGTATGTTTAAGTTAGTTAATTAATCAACACATGCATAACCGTTATTTTTAGTTAATAAAGCAGTTTTCAGTAAATGCACCAATTTTCAAATAGTTCTCCTAGACGAGTTGAAATGATGATGTTGTACCTAGTGTCTGTTTTGTTGCTATTTGTTTAATATTTTGTGCAATGTGTATAATGTATGTTAATGTAATTCTCATCAGTGAGGTTCTCATCACTTACTATTATCTGGGTTTTGTTTTGCAATTGGGATATACAACAACACTTTCAAGACAAAATGTCTTCTCATAGTTGTATATGACCATGATCAATAGAATGTTTGATGTATCTGTTTAAATAAATAAACGTAACCATTTGATAAGCTCAGTATTTTCTGTACATGTTAGTAAAAAATTTAACTCAAATATCAGTAGAATAACCAATAAAGATACTATCTGCAGGTATGTGCGTGCGTGTGCCTGGTTGGAAGATATGATGCAGCAGGGTATAGAGAGTCCTGCATTTCTACAGCTAACTGTGATGGAACTGTGGGTCTCACATATAATAGTCAGGTCTGTGTCTGTAACAATGGTTATTATGACACTGGATCATCTTGTGCTGAAAGTACGTGTTATTGATATTAATGATACCTCACGTATGCCTTACAGTGATAAAGTCCCATTACACAAGAAAGAGGTATTTTGACTGTCAAAACATTTTCAACTTTTTTGACACGTGACCAAGCAAAAGTGACTGTCAGGTCATGTGACCGCGCTGACATTTTGGATGTCGTATGCGTGCAAACGACTGTTTCTGTCGTTTTAGCCAAATCATGAACATATTGGCTGCCTTGTTGTGATGTCACTGTTCAATGTGGAAACACGCGATTCTCTTCAGTTCAAAATTGACTGTCAGAAAAAATAGTTTGCAAGTATTTCTGAAGATGAAAGAAGATTTAGACATTCTTCAATCTTGATGGCAGAATTAAACATGTGCATTTTTACCTATTTTATTTTCTTAATTTTGGTTGGTATAATACACTAAATATCAAATAACAGAGAATGTCAACCTTCGAAACAAAAAGTCACCACTCGGCATGCCCTCGGGTTGACACTATCAATGTCCTACACGCTGCCATATGATATTTATATAATGTACAGTAACTAATTTTAACAGTTATTGCAATAGCGGCTTATATATAATAATGAGGTATTTTTGGAAATATAAAGTACCAGTGTTATTAACATGGATATAGGTGCTAACTAGTTTACGGGCAAAATCATAATTATTATAGAATATTTGTAAAAGTATAAAAGAAAAAGAAAAACAACATTTGTTGCGTGGAATTGTAGAACTCTGTGAATTTTATCAAATGTTTATTCACCGCGATCTGAGAAGCAATGGTCTCAATCACTGTGTTAGCCGGACAGTTATCATTTAAAATGTATATCACTGCTGAGGCGAAAACAATAAATTGCGTGTTTCGGGAAACGGTCTCAAAAAGTTAGGTAGGGTCGGGATTGAGTTTTTTATACTTTTTTTCGGCGTAGCTGTCTAAGATTACATTCGACCTAGATTTCTTGCGATAATTATGCAGCGGAAAAATTTGAATGCCAATATAATTGGGCAAATTTTCTAATTTTAGGGATTGCAAACTTACAACAATGGTTTAATGGGCAAATTTACTAATTTTAGGGATTGCAAATTTAAAACAATGGTTTTATGTGGTATTATAACTGTTGCATACTTTTGAGGAATAAAGTTTACATAATTGTTTACATAAGCGGTTAAAATTAAGTTATAAACGTCTTCGACATACACTCTAGAACTGAACATACTAATTAACAATTTTACTGATTGTATCAAGTATGTAATGATTAGAATGTTATATTCATTCACATAGTGAAATAACTATTTTGTTTAGCCTACATGATCGGCGCGCTCTATAGCCATTTCAATGCTACAATTCACGGGCACGACAGTCGGTCACATGGTACGCCTGTTGAGCTTGCGACACGTTTGCCTGTAAATAGTGTTAAGGTTTATTGTGACAATCACACAATATACAGTGGTACATTTCTGGTATTTTTCTGATAAATAAGCAAACAATTAGTAGCAAACTTGATGGAGCTTATATTTCCTATTATTTTATCATTGTGTAACAAAATATTATTGTACGTTGTGACCGACTGTCGTGCCCGTGAATTGATTCTAGCGAGTACAACACTTTCCAGCCGGAGAGTGATTCATTTTAAAAATAGCGCGCAGTAAAGCTGTGTTAATACACACGCATGAACATAGCGTCCGGAGAGTCCTAAACCCGTGACTTTCAATAAATGGGAAATTTGTATTTATAAACTTACTGTACATGTTAATTTATATTTGAATTGTGCTTGTCTTTTATTAAGAATTATTTATTATTGCACCTTTCGATCAACTTCTCCAGTATATGTTATTCAATTTATAAAAATGTTTAATATATGTATATATGTTCAATGTGGTGAAAGAAGTCTCGTAACTACGTTAAAATGTTATTCATGTTAATATAACTTCATTTGCGTAGCATGAATACACTATGTGCAATACTAATGATACATTACACTTGTCTGATATATATACTAATTTTCATTCGTTCCCTCTATTAATTTCTGACAATTTTAATTTGTAAAATTTGCCTGACAAATTCCTGTATCAATTATGTTTACGTAAATTATTCGTATTCTGAATATTTATGTATCACTGGTGAAAACATAGGGCGGTATATGATCGGTTTATTCACGGTACAGATATTAATAATGATTGAGTTTATCTCAAATTAATTTTTGGGCCGATACGTTTTCTTATGGTTTCCGAAAAATCTAGTGTCCGAGAAGTCTCCTTAGTAGAAATCGAAAAATCTGGGGTCCGAGAAGTCTCCTTAGTAGGAACCGAACAATTTTGGGTCCGAGAAGTCACGTAACTGATCATCTTGGTCCTCTTGTATTATACTTGGTGCAAACATGACATCTCAATATTAATTTCAACGCCGATTTTCTTTTTTAAAGACATTTCTTGTTTAAGACACATTTCGGTAAAAAAAAAAAAAAGGAAAAATATCTGAAATCTGACTAATAAGGAGTTTTCAGAAAACTCGTGTCGCCAACAACTGTCGGGTCGGGTGGTTGGAGCTACGTCACATTGCCCGAAACACAGAATTTAATAAAAAAAATTGGCCAGTTTGATAAATATACATATATGATCTACTTGTATACTCAGAGCATATTGACATAAACTTTAATAGTGTTTTTCAGATCATCTGATCAATTTAAGTTATCATCGTGTTTAATGAAATGATATTTTATTAATTCTAAATTCTAAATAAATTCTAAAATAATATTTTATTAATTCTAAATTCTAAATTAATTCTAACAAGACAGTGTTATATGTATTTTTTTTCTTTTTGAAATGTTCCTAGATGTTTAAATAGCAAAAATAAAGATAACAATAGAAGTTTGCAGCCTACACCTGCAAGTTCATCTCATTCATGCCAAAGTCCTCAATGTTTCCACAAGATGTTACTGTCTGAAGCCTATTTTAGATAATTCAAGGTCATAAATCCACAATTTCTGGGGCGATTTGGCTTATTATTGAACTTGGCCAAAATATGCCGACAAACCTTTTCATGAAATTTGGTGAAAATTTGAATAAAAAAAGTGTTGAAACGAAAGTGGTCTACCGAAAGACCGACATTAGCAAACAAGTCAAGTCAAGTCAAGTTTATTTCAAAGCTCAGTTCATGCATAACATGACAATATGAGCAGAAATTGCATACAAGCAAACAAAGATATACATAAGTGAAGGGGCTAAATTCAATAATGCAAAATGATAGTACAATATTTGGGAGAGAATAGCAGAATGACGAGTAATGCATAATGTATAACATCAAAATAAAAATAAAAAGGAAAAGGTAACACATGTACGTACACCATCGTAAATGTAAATGGTTTATTAGACACGTTTTAATATTTCTCTAATGAAAATACATAACTTTCTGTACTCAATATGGTTTTGTGTATCAGTTGTCATTAAAGATTTAAATTTTAAAACATTCGGTCTTGCATAATAGTGTGTATTAATAAGTCGATTTCTAACATCTTTTAGAGCATTACACTCGAGTAAATAATGGAATTCATCACCAATTTGGGAGGTAGAGTTACATAATGAGCATATTCGTTGATCTGCTAAAATCCCATGCCAGCTTCCAGTTTCAACAGGTAATCTGCTATTTCTTGTTCGGAATTTGATCATATATTTAAGATATCTATCTGGCGTATTAATTAGGTAAGGTTCTAGACCAAAATTATCTTTAAATAATTTATAGTTACTACATTTACTAGAGTTATTCACATCAGAGTGCCATTCGTTAATAAATAGGTCAGACAGTTTTTGTTTTGTACTTTTAACAAGCCATATGCTGTTAGTAAAATCATGTGACTGCCAAATATTCATCATTCCGCATTTTATAAAAATAGTTCGTATACATACTATCCAGTCAGAGCTGAAGTTTTCTGTTTTATGCATTTCTAATGAAATGTTATATACAAAATGTGAAAGTTTAACACATAAAGGATTAATTAATTTAGACCAGTAAGAAATCCTTCTTGTTTCAATATCAATTTGTAGGGGCATAACTCCAGTTTCGCCATAAACAATACATGACGAAGTGCTGGGCTTGACTCCTAGTATTATTTTAAGAAATTTTAACTGGACTTTTTCTAGTACATAGTTATTTCCAAATCCCCAGCATTCACATCCATACAGAAGGATAGGTTTAATCCTTTTGTTAAAAAGATCGATTTTCATATCAATAGACAAAGCTAGATTATTGCATTTGGTTATAAGACAGTACATAGCTTTGGTTGCTTGTTCAGCCAAATTCTTTTTTGTCTGGAAAAATGAACAACTACTATTAAATAATATACCAAGGTATTTATAAATCTTAACAATTTCAATAGGATTTCCTTTATAATAAAACGCATAATTCCCAGGTCTACCCTTGCTAAAAACAACAACTTTTGATTTGGATGCATTGACTGTCAATTTCCATTGGTCACAATATTGGGAATACAAATTTAAACACTTCTGTAAGTCGCTTGCGGACTCTGCTAAAATTACAGTGTCGTCGGCATACAACAAGACAAACAATTTTAAAAACATTAAGATATCGTCATTTGATTGGGTATAACACTCTACTCCAATTACATCATTGTTGTTATTAAAGTATGTATGAAGGTCATTAATGAATAATGAAAATAAAACAGGGGATACATTTTCTCCTTGTCTTACCCCAATAGAACATGGAAACTTCCGAGTTATTGAATCTCAGATCTTCAACCTCTGTTCAAGAAACACTGAGCAACTTAGGAGTCGAATGGCGTTTCATCCTCCAGAGGGCCCCTTGGTACGGCGGGTGGTGAGAGCCTCTAATAGGACTTACTAAGACGACCCTAAAGAAGGTTCTCGGGCGTGCATACATCAACCTTGAGTTATTGCATACCATCGTGTTAAAAATTGCGGCTGTCATTAACAATCGTCCATTGTCAGTCACTTCATCCGACGTCGATGATCCGGTTCCGTTGACACCCGCACATCTTCTGTACGGTCGCCGTATCACATCACTTCCACATGGTGACTCTGCTGACGATATCGAGGTACTGTCAACACCTGCGAGCCATGACACTATACACGCTATGGCTAAGAGGAGAGCGCTAATCATCCAGCAATTCTGGGCTCGTTGGAAGAACGAGTACCTTACGGCCCTTCGTGAGCGACATTTAGTATCCGGGTCCAACGCTTAGGGTCGGTGATGTCGTCCACATACATTACGAGTCCTCAAGATGCCTTTGGAAACTCACAGTAGTGATAACAACAGACGTGATAACCGGAAGAGACGGACTTATTCGAGCTGCAAGAGTGCGCACGTGCAATGGTCTGTGCACAAATAGACCAATAACAAAACTGTATCCGCTTGAAGTGAACACTGAGAGACTGAATACATAATGCAAATAGTTTGATAACTTTGACACTGAAATATACTGTGCTATCATATATATTAATATGAACTGGTTCAATATATGATTTATTTTCTGTAGATAATACTATGTTTCTTTTTGCGGCCTGGAGAAAATCGTAAATTTGGCGCGTCGTCGTGCGACGTTGCCGCGCAGTAACGCTTATTTAGACGTCATCATTATTACTGTTGTTTATTGTTGTTATTGCACTTTCGAACGTCAATAAATAAGGTCGAACCTGGATTGATCTACTTTTCTTTATCACTACCGAAGTACTAGTAAATATACATCAGCTCGCAGACAAACCTGATTCATACCCGCGACACGCTTTATTCTTGACATTTGTGGGAAGTAAAACAAAAATCGACAAAGATCAAACGTTTTGAAATGTTTTAAGTTCTTACCTGTTACCTGATTGTATTAAAATGGCGTTGCTACATTAGTAAAAAGTATTATTAATAATACTGTGTTTATGCACATATGCATTGTAAAGTTGTTCTTTTGTGTAAATGTATCCCCACGAACCATACATAGAGCGTACATTTACCCCCATAAATCTGGAGAGAGTGTATAATTACTGACAAATTTTCAGCAATACGCGTACCGTTACCACCAGTACAAAAGCTTGTCTGGAGCTCTGGATCAGAGCGACCTGACAATAGGCGCATGTCCTGTTAGAAGGGGTGCTGCATGTACAGATTCATTGAATTCTAGTTATTAGTGCCTGAGATTTAGAGCGGAAACGAAAATATTCTATTGAAATGTTATATTTATATATATTAGAACGAAAGGACGCATGTCCTCTTTATTGGGATGATGAATATAAAGTTTCATTAAAATTCCAGTCATTAGTTCCCGAGATCTCGCGCGGATAAGAAGTACCGGACGGACGGCCGGACTTAGAGTATGATGAATAAAATACTTGGGGAAGAACATTTTGACACCTGGACAAACTGAATAGCAGTTCAATTAGAATTCGGACGGACGGACAATGCGGCGACTATATGCTCTACCCTTCCGGAAGCATAAAATGTAATTGGACTACTGTGTCAGAAATTTCATGACACATCTGACTGTGACCAACTTTCACAGTTTTGTGTATGATCATAAGATATCAAACGAGTTCGTAAATGGACTCGATTCATGAGATAAGTACATGGAATTGTGTTCTCCAATATATTTGTCCGCTTGCCCATGTACCATATTGCTACAGATTCCAACTAAATACAGTAACTGTTCATGACTTAATTTAGGTTTGGTGTTTTAATCAAAGGAGTAGAGCTGGGAAATTATTGTATTCAACCAACGTAACCAGTATATACCGAACATGAATCCGATTTTTCGGCGGCGTAGCTGTCTAAGATCACTTTTGACCGAGAATTCTGTAAATAAGTACCAAAGAAAATTATGTTCGGTAAGTTAATATATGCAGCGGTAAATTTGAATACTACTATTCTATTGGGCAAATTTTCTTGCGCGGGAGAATTTTTGGCAATGCAAACTTAAAACACTTGCTTAATGTCTACCAATACTTGTTGCATAACTTTTGGGAATAAAATTTACAGAATTGTTTGCATAAGCAAGTATTTTCTTACATTGTTAATTTGTTAAATTTGCCTGACAAATTTATTTTAACGTAAATTATTAAGGCTATCCATGTATCAATGGTAAAAACATGGGGCGATATGCATGATCGGTTTATTCACGGTACAGATATTAATAATGATTGAATTAATCTCAAATTAATTTTGCGATCCGAGAATTTTTCTTATGGTGTCCGAAACATCTGAGGTCCGAGAAGTCCCCTTATATAGGTGGATGGCGGAATATCTGGGGTCCCAGAAGTCACGTAACCGATCATCTTGGCCATCTTGTATTATGTTTAGGGTAAAAATGATATCTCAATATAAATTTCAACGCCGATTGTCTTTTTTATAGACATTTCTTGTTTCTAAACTATCTAGCTACATTTCAGTTATACTTCCCATAATATGCTTTTAGAGATGAAGTTGTTTGTAGTAATTTGTGATCTTGATAAAACATTTCATTAATCAATATAAGTAGCTCATAATTAAGTTTTATAATTTCAAGACAAAATCTCGGCGAAACTTGTCCAAGTGTGCTGATGCCAATTTAGTGTGCATCAATTCTAAAGGTGTGTATGGTACTAGATATTACGATAGTCGTAGTGAATAAACAACAGGAGGAAGCTGCATATTAAGCTGTATTGTTTTATGGATACCTGTAGCTGTTTTGCTTTAGTAATTTCAGACAAAGCTCTTGGCGAAACCTGTTCCAACATAATCAAGTGTGGTGGCTCCAATTCAGTGTGCGCCAATTATAAATGTGTCTGTACTACTGGATATTATGACAGTGATGGTGAATCAAACTTTGGAGGAAGCTGCATACTAAGTAAGGGAAATTCTGTAGTAGCTAATTAATTCACCTTAGTCTATTGCTGCATTGTTGTATGGATGCTTATAGCTACTTGGTTTTTGTAATTTCAGACAAAGCTCTCGGTGAAACCTGTTCCAACATTATCACCTGTGCTGTCAGCAATTCATTGTGCACCAGTGGTAAATGTGTCTGTAATTCCGGATAGTGATAGTGATGGTGAATCAACCATTGGAGGAAGCTGTGATCAAAGTAAGGTAAAGTATAGATGTATTTGAGTGATTTGCTGGAATTCATGGCAGTGTTCTTTAAGTGGCATCTTTCTTACTGACGTTGTAGAACAATTACACTAACAAATAAGTAAAAATAACATGTTACTTTTTATCATTTCATAGATTAACACAAAGAGCAACAAGATTCCTTTAATTGACATATGGGACGGTGGGATTTGCATAAAAATCTGTCAAATGTTTGTCCCATGCCAAGAGTGTTTCAAACAAAAAAGCCAGTTGTTATTTAAGAAATACTTGACGGGTGAGCGTTGGTTATTGTGGTAATAACCAACGGTATGGAGTTCCGATGCGTAGGGATTAAACCACGAGGGCGATTAAACCACAAAGGGTATATTTAAACAATAAATATTTGCAATGGGTTCAGTCTCTTTACAGGTTTTATACTGATAATGAACATAGAACGATACATTGAACATCTTTTTCTTGCAACCTGTTTGCGTACGTAAAAATGCCGTATCATTGTCTCGTATACAGTTTTCATATTTCTTATATTTCTTGGTCTTTCAGCCCCTGAAGATTCCAAGGTAGGCATGATTGTGGGGGTCACTATGGGATGTGCAGCTGCAGTCGTCATTTTGATTGTTGTGGTTCTTGTTTTCCTTCGTCGCAGGCAGGGCCGACAGTCAACGTATGTATATTTCTTTGTTGAATTACATTACAACTCGATAAAAAAAACAGGTAGAAGTGCAGGTGCATTTAACATATTAGTTTGCTTTACATTAAAATACTGAACTTGCATCTGAAGCAAGAGCTACATGGTAAGCATTTTTAGTGTGATATGTTCCTGACAAACCAAAAATATGATATTGACTGGATGATACCTTTTTTTCAATAACACAAGTTTGAATTAAAAATTGTTTAAGGTTTATACATTTTGCATTTTCAGCCATATAAATATAATTTTATTTTACGATGAGTATACTTTATGCAAAAGAGAAGAAATTCAAACACAGGTATTTATGTATTTCCGTAGATCACTAACAGTTGTTTTTGATTGTATGCTGGACTTCTCCACTATGATTTGAAATACGTTTATTGTTGTTGTTTGTTTATTATAGTTCTGCTATCTATGCCACTTGATAAATTTGTTACAACCCCCTACAGTCATAGAGTAAGTATTAAAACCATAAACAGAATTGCGCTAATGCTTTGTAACGCATCCTAGATTATTATTGAAGTAAAAAGCCTATTTGTGTATATCGTCTGCAGATTCTGGACCAATGATTGTGTCGTAAGTATACACCTTATTATGCATATTGCATGCATGGTATGTAGGGCTACCTTTTTGGAGCATATCGTTAGCGTTTGATAGCTGAATTGCGTTTATTTTATGTGTACTTTACCATAATGGTGTAGTCGTTTCTAGAAAGGCAATATTCTATTCTAATATTGTGGCTACTAATGTATATGCTGCAACGTAAAAAGCAACGCATCTCTTGTATCCAGTAACAACATTTTATATTATGTGTGGCTTTTGCAGGGCAGTGCGTTTAGTGATTTCAGCAAGTACTTGACCCACATGAAGAAAGACTCCAACCTGCTTTTCTCGGCAGAATATGAGGTCAAATATTTAACACTTTTATTAGTTTTTGTTTTCGTTGATTTAATATTTATAATTAAATTAATATTTTAAAAATTGTATTGATGGTTAATCATAATGAGGCAGATGAAGTTATATGTAACTACTGTCTACTGCAATGTCAAGATATAATACTGTATGATTATCTTTGAGCAACAATTGTTTCATCAAGATGGTTAATAGTTCATTTTGTTCAGACTCATAGCATAAAACAAACAACTTATTGTTGATGAAATGTGATATAAGTATGTGTCCTGATAGTGCAATCATTTCCTCATATATTCGTCGATTAGCGGTATGGACAGTTATCTTATTAAAGTCACTGGCCGGATTAACAACAATATGGCCTAAATCTTACTTGCACTGTGTCCTATATTTAATTTCCATTATAGTTTATTTCTAAGAATATATGTACTTTTCATACTTTTCAGTCAAACAAACTGGTTCCAGGATGACATGAATGTACATGTATTACATTTTTACTTGATATTACTTTAGGAACTGGAATCTTACAGCCCTAAACACTCCACAAACGCCTCATACACGGAGGAGAACAGATCGAAGAACAGATTTCCCAACATTGTCCCATGTACGTAATATGTTTATAGAAACAGGTATTATAAATATCAACGTGTTTGTAATACGTATCTTTGGTTACACGTGGAAGCGTTTTATTAATATGTTGACAACCAACGTATCTTAAGATGACCATTCGCGGGTGAAACTGAGCACCATCAGTGAAGAAGATAAAGGAGTCTACGCCAATTATCTGCCTGTACATCTATGTTCCGTGCAGACTTTCTTATATAGTATGATATTCTGTTGTGAGATGTTATGTACCGATGATTTTAAGTTTTTAACAACTTATCTTATCAACATAAAAAAAAACATTCATGTGACTCTACGATTCAGTTCTTCGGTTCCTGTAACCGTTTGTTTATTTGTAGGGGTATAGTTCACCCCGAGAATACATCGGTTGTCAAGGAACTCTGGCTGCTACCGTTGACGACATGTGGCGTATGATCTGGGAGCAGAATATCAGCATTGTTGTCATGCTGACCATCTGTGTTGAGGGAAACAAGGCATGTTTGTTCATCCAGTCTGTTATTCGGCGTAGCTGTCTAAGATCACTTTTGACCTGGATTGTTTGTCAATGTGTACCAGTGAAAAGCTAGAAATTTGGCGCGAAAAGTTAATTATGCAGCGGTTAAATTTAATATCATTGTTCTCTCGGGCAAATTTTCTTCCGCGGTAGAATTTAAGGAAATGCAAACTTACAACACTAATTTAATGTCTACCAATAATTTTGTTCCATAATTTTGGTATTAAATTTTACAGAATTGTTTACTTAAGCTGTTAAAAATAAAGTTATAAACATATCCTCGACATATACTCTAGAACTGAGCATATGTATGAACATATTTTCTCATTGTATGTCATGAACACAATATTATATTTATTCCCAGAATGAAATAACTATTTTGTGGCACGCTCTAAAAATAGCAATTGCAAGCGTAGACGTTTTCCGAAATTGTACAATGCTCCCATTTATTCTAGTAAGTCATGCATCAATTAACTTCCAGAGAATCATAAGCCCGAATATGTCAATAAATTGGAAATTTATATTTGTAAAATTACTGTGCATGTTAATTTGAATTTGAATTGCCGTTGCGTTAAATATTAACAATTACTAAGAATTGCACATTTCTATTTACTTCTCCAGTAGATGTTATTCAATCTATATAAAAAAGATTTTTCATCACTTTTAATAAATAAAATGTGGTAAAAGAAGTCTCGGACTACGTCGAAATGTTATTCATTTTACTTTTACTTCATTTGCGTAGCATGAATACACTATTTGCAATACTAATTATACACAGAAACCCTTGATACATCATATTCATACTGAATATAATTTTTAATCGCCACAGTATAATGAAATGTTATGTTTGTGTTTTCAAAATTGAAGACATCATTAATTCAATGCGCTGAATATTCCCTGAAGATTGCTTTTTATTAGGAAACACAGTATACATGATTATTTGACTTCCAAATGTTCATTTATTTGATAACTTCTGAGATGAAAATAGGGTATATTACTTAATAACAACTCACTCATCGGATACAAAATAATGTTCATTTATTCGCGCAATTAATTTCTTGCATTGTTAATTTGTTATATTTCCCTGACAAATTTATATATACATAACAATAGTATTAAGGAAAATTGTTGAGGTTATCATTGTATCACTGGTAAAAACATGGGGCGATGGATCGGTTTATTCACGGTACACATATTAATAATAATCTCAAATTAATGTTGGGGTCCGATAAAGTCTCTTTATTTAGGTTGGAACCGAAAAATCTGTGGTCCGAGAAGTCATATAACTCATATCAGTCAAACAGACGTCATTTTCTGGCCTTCTTGTATTATGTTAAGGGTAAAAATCTCTCAATATTAAATTCAATGCCGATTGTCTTTTTTAAGACATTTCTTTTTTTCAGAACTGATCCACAATATGAAGTCAGTTACGCGTATTTTACATGTAAATTATGTATTACATATGAATTTTAATTTCAGTTTAGAATTGTATATAAGATATAATAGTAGGTAAATTTACTGTTTTCTTTGACTGCTGCAAATCTTATTTTTTCGCGCATAATGAGTGAGCAGTACTGGCCAGAAAAATTGGACAAACCAAAGCAGTATGGCGATTTAGTGGTAGAGGTTTCCTCCGAATCAACCATTGCGTATTATGATTTAAGGATCATGCGAATCTCCCATGTAAGTAAGGCAATAAAGCTTAACAAAGATTGAAAGCATATGAAAATATTTATAATATATATGGATTGTACATATGTAAAGTTTTGTCTATCCAGGGCGATCTGACACGAGAATTAAAACACTTCCATTTCCTGTAATTTCCTGTCATGGCGCGAAGTGTGAAGCATGATTTGATGCTAAATTTCATACAACGGGTCCGAGAATCCGTACCTCCAGTAGATGCCAGTGGACCCAAGGTTGTTCACTGCAGGTACATACATGTATTTAACACATTCCGAAAGTTTATGGCCAATGTATATGAAACAAACTCTCAAAAAAAATAACCACCAAAACGGCGTGACGATTAACGAAAAATGTAATTAAACGTTATGTTTAAGTGAAATAAAATAACACCAAAACAGCAGATAACAGGGAGTGAAAGAACTCATTTCCACTGCTAAAACATGTGCTTATTTCTTTGTCTGCAGAAAAGGCAGTTGCACCAAATGATTTGATTTAAAGCTTACACAATTATTTTGTTTTCGTTGGAATTTAATGTGTGTTTACGAGAAAGGTATCTTAATTTCGCGTTGATAAATGACTAGAATGAGATTGATTTTTAATACAGGAACGTATATCAAAGGAATATTATTTTCTCAGCCACAAATATGTTATTGCATTCTGGAAGATGAAACTCGGCAACAGTATTAATGTTCGCTTTCACGCATGCGTACTTTTTTATCAAAGAAACCATTATATCCACTAAGGTTAGAAGTAACTATAACAACGTATATTTTATCTCACCTGAGCACAACGTCCTCATGGTGAGCTTTTGTGATCGCCTTTTGTCCGTCGTCTGTCGTGCGTCGTCAACATTTACTTTGTCAACACTCTAGAGGCAACATTTATTGGCCAATCTTCATGAAGAACATTTGACTTAATTATAATTGGCCGAGTTCGAAACTGGGTCATGTGGGGTCAAAAACTAGATCACTTGGTCAAATAGAAGAAAAAGCTTGTGAACACTCTAGAAGTCACATTGTTGCACAATCAACATGAAACTTGCTCGGAACATTTTTTCTAATCATATCTCGGCCGATTCGAAAATGGTTCCGGTCCGTTGAAAAACATGGCCGCCAGGGGGTGGGGCAGTTTATTTTATATGGCAATAGAAAAAGCTTGTGAACACTCTAGAAGTCATATTATTTGCCCAATGAACATAAAACTTCCTCAGATTCTTTGTTCTTATGATATATTGGCCTAGTTTGAAAATGGTTCCGTTTCGTTGAAAAACATGGCCGCCAGGTTGCGGGGCAGTTTTCCGTATATGGCTTTAGAAAAAGCTTGTGAACACTTTAGAAGTCACATATTTTGCCCAATCAACATGAAACTTGCTCAGAACCTTTTTTCTAATGATATCTCGGCCGAGTTCGAAAATGCCTCCGATCCGTTGAAAAACATGGCCACCAGGGGGTCCGGGGCAGTTTTCTTTATATGGCTAAAGGAAAAGCTTGAGAACACTCTAGAAGGCACATTTTTTGCCCAATCTACATGAAAATTTCCCAGAATCTTTTTTTCTGATGATATCTTGGCCGAGTTTGAAAATGGTTCCGCTCCGTTGAAAAGCATGGCCGCCAGGGGGTGGGGCAGTTTTCTTTATATGGCTTTAGAAAAAGCATGTGAACACTCTAGACGTCTCATTTTTTGCCCAATCAACGTGAAACTTGCTCAGAACCTTTGTTCTTATAATACCTCGGCCGAGTTCAAAAACGGTTCCGGTCCGTTGAAAAACATGGCCGGGGGGGGGGGGGGGGGCAGTTTTCCTTATATGGCTACAGGAAAAGCTTGTGAACACTCTAGAAGTCACCATTAGACTTGCTCAGATCTGTTGTTCTTATGTGTTCTTATGATATCTCGGCCAAGTGCGAAAATGGTTCCGGTCCGTTGAAAAACGTGGCCGCCAGGGTTGTGGAGGGGATGGCAGTTTTCCTTTTATGGCTTTAGAAAAAGCTTGTGAACACTCTAAAAGTCACATTTTGGCCCAATCAACATAAAACTTGCTCAAAACCTTTGTTCTTCTGATATCTTTACCGAGCTCGAAAATGGTTCCGGTCAGTGAATAATCATGGCCACGGGGGGGGGGGGGCGTTTTCTTAATTGCTCTATATTAAAAGCTTGTGAACAGCCTGGAAGTCACATTTTTTTCCCAATCAACATAAAACTTGCTCAGAACATTTGTTCATATGATATCCTGGCCGAGTAACAGAAGGGTTCCGGTCTATTCAAAATCATGGCCGCCAGGGAAGTGAGGGGGTTCAGTGTTCCTTATATGGATATATTGAAAATTTTAAAAAGCGTGTGAACACTCTAGAGGACACATTTGTATACCATTCATCATGACTCTTTCTCAGAACATTTGTCGCAATCATATCTCGGTCAAATTCTAACCCAGGTCACATGTGGTAAAATACAAGGTCACCAGGCTATATTGAAAAAAACTACAAGATTGCGAACAATCTAGAGGCCACCTTTTTAGCCGAATCTTCATGTAACTTGCTCAGAACAGTTTAATTCCTTAGCCCCTCAGGTGAGCTACCTAGGGCCTTATGGCCCTCTTGTTTTTTAAGTTAAATAAGGGAGTATACAAACATTCAAGATATTATATTATGTTCGCAATATAAAACACTGGTTCGGTTCTAGCGCTGGAGTTGGAGGAACAGGCACGTACATTGCACTGGATCACCTGACGCAGTTTATCAACAACCACGACTTGCAGGCTACGGTCGACATATTTGACCTCGTCCTGAAGTTGAGGAACAACAGAAGCCACATGGTGCAAACTGAGGTAAAAGTTAATTGTATTAAAGAGTTATACCGTTTAGACATGTTAAGACCTTTACCGCTTTGACAGCGGTGTTATATCATGTTATCAACTGTTTTTAAACAACACCAGCTGTGCGCAAATCACTGGACATATTCACTTCGGATTATTAAGGACAAGCCCGTTACGCTAGTTTTGCTATATGAGCAGATAGTTATAAATATCTGCGAGTGTTTCACCAGTAAACGTTCATAACCTTTGTCAATATTGATAAATGACAGACGGTAGTTGTATGTTCACCTTTGTACTCCTATGTTACAGCAACAGGACATCTTTATTCACCTTTGTCAATATTGACTTATGAGAGAAAGTGGTTTTATGCTTGCCGAAATATTTGGGGGAGCATATGGTCGCCGCTTTTTCCGTCCGTCGGTCCTTCCGTCCCACTTTCTTGTCCGGGCTATTTTCTCAGAAACTACTTGTCGGAAGTCAACGAAACTTGATGGGAAGCTTCATTACCAAGAGGAGATGTGCATACTACCAGGGACGCTCCGCTTCAATGATTTTTCTTAGAGTTATGGGACTTTAAGTATTTCTGAAATTAGTGTATAGTGCACAATTCTTCACTTTCTTCTCCGTGCTATTACTCAGCAACCACTGACCGGAATTTAACAAAACTGTATTGGAAGCTTCATTACCAAGAGGAGATGTGCATATTATCAGTACGCTTCAATGATTTTACTCGGAGTTATGAGACTTTGAAGATTTGTTTAATTAGTTTGATAGATTTCTGAAATTAGTATATATTGCGCAATTCTTTTCCGGGCTGTTTTTCAGCAACTCAAGGCTGAAATTCAACGAAATTTTATGAGAAGCTTCATTACCAAGAGGAGTTGTGCATATTACCAGGATGTTCAGCTTCAATGATTTTTCTCTGAGTTATGAGACTTTGAAAAAAAAATAACTAGTTTTATAGTGCACAATTCTTGTCCGGACTATTTATCAGCAACTACTGGCCAGATGTCAATAAAACTTTATTGGAAGCTTCATTGCCAAGAGGATGTATGCATATTACTAGGACGTTCCGCTTCAATGATTTTTGGAGGTATGGAACTTTGAAGATTTCAATTGTGTCATGTCTAAATATCTGGAACTGCTATATAAAATGCAATGATACTTGATGTAAACTTAAATAACTATAATGAAATAGCCATTTTATAGTAATGATCCATCGCTTTGAGTGGTATTTTGTTTTTATTTTTACAATTTTGCTTCTTCTGCATGTTCATGTGGTATTTGTGTTGTATGCTCGCATACAGTTTTGATGTCAGATAAGGTCCTGCAGTTTTAGTGATATTTAGTCATTTTGCTATATCTGCCCCTCTGATTGCATTTATATAGCTTGACAAAGCGCATTGGGGATCATCCGTCAGTTTTACTGATATCCTTGTATGCATTTGTTCGTGCTACTATGTTACAGCAACAGTGCATCTTCATACACCTGTGTCAAAATTACTTTTTTACAGATTGTGGTTGTATTAACATGTCTGTATGCCTATGTTACAGCAACACCACAACTTGGTCCAATATTGATGAGAGAGATGGTGGTTTTATGTACATGTTTATGTCCCTATCTTTCAGCAACAGTACATCTTTATCCACGAGTGTGCGAAGGAACTGTTGGATAAGAAGCATGGTGCTCACGTCTACAATGACCTCGGTATGTGGTACAATTACCTCTTATTATGTCCTTATGCACCTCATGCATCAAACATATATCATACATATATCATACAGCCGTTTAAAACATTTCTCCATCCAGGATAATATATGATTATTTATATCAAGTTTGAACATATGTTGTATTGTATGAAAACATGTATTATATATTGTCAGATGTAGTTTGCCATGAAATTCGTATTTACAGTCGTGTTCATAGATGGGTATACTACTAGTACTAGACTAATGTATCGGATATGATGCACTTTCCATACAGGACTGTGTCACACATGGCCACTAACTGTAGGCCTATTTTTGTATCTAAAACAGTTGTGGTAAAAGCTTTCCTGCAGTTCCGACTGTTGCGTCGCAAACTGTATTTATAAGTTATAAGTCTTCGTATTTATGCTTACAGCGAACGATGCGTATTCATGTCTGAATGCGGATACAATGCATGGAAATTCGTTATACGAACAATTGGCAAAGGCGTGAAAAGCCAGAGTTAGTGCTGTGCCCGTTACACAAGCGACAGACCTTTTATTGTAAGGAAACTGATCAATCAAGCAATACCGACTGTTTGACGCTGCAAGGTCTTACTGTTTATTATAAGGTTTTGAACAGCAAATGGTTACTAGTTTGTATATAAAAGAAATGAAGGGTATACTTTTATAATACTATTAATGTTTACCATATGTATGATCCACAAATTATAAATATACTTTTAATAGTTCTTTAATATCTACACATATATTTATCATTGTTATATTTTGATGCGGACAATTTAACTATAAGTGATTCATGACATAATTCAATTGATTTTGCTGTACGTGAAGGACTTGTAAATATATACCATTTATACACCGTCTTCTTGTATTAGCACTGTTTGTTATTTGCGTGTCATATATTTTTTAAGTACGGTGTGAAGGGAAACAATACCACCTATTTACGAGAAAAATAACTACTGAACTGAAAGACATGTAAATAGTTATAACGTGTTTTAAATATGTATGTGTTTATTATTGTTTTTTTTTTTTTGGCTTTGGTAACTTTCGGATATCATTTCATGGTCCGGATAAGCTGAAAAAACAGTCACTATAGTGTCTGTAAGTATCTAAATCGTATTTCCAAAATGCTAATACATGTGGTGTTACTTTCCCATTAAAGAATTCTTCATACGATATGTCTTTTGGCGAAAGAAAACGAAATTGTCGAATGATTGAGCTTATGTTCTGCAAACAAATCAAAAATAATTTGTGTGTTATTGGTATGAATTTATGCTTAATCAAACAAATGCTGACATCTAATGGTTATGTATACTCTAGATGTGTGGGTCTGGCATAGAACGCAAGAAGTATTTGCTGAAATAAATTACACGCAAATACCTTGTTTATAAAACATGTCCTACATATTATATATTTTTAATCGTTGTCCACAAAGATGTGTTTGATATTGCGTAAACATGTAAATAAACAGTGTGTAATAGTAGTTGTTGTATTGAAATATTTTGAACTTAATCGGTATGTTGTCAAGTAAGTTTGGAAAGCGCGAAAGTGTTTTCATTTTGTCGTTGGATGATGTAGTCGTAAGTTCGATCGCACTGTCACCCTGTATCAAATGTATCATCCTGTTATTGTTGTTGTTGTTTTCATTTTCGATTTAATGTCTCTAGAATGGACACAATTTTAAAGAGTATTCCTGGATGACTTTCTTGGCCAATATATTCAATAATTGCTAACGAAGAGATAATGGTGTCACAATCATCGTTTTCTTTAACATTAAATGGTCCAAATATGTTTCGTCATTAGGTATTTGCAAATAATGTTATATGTGGGCCCGAAACAAACACTTGAGTGCTCTGTTGATCCTTTTGAGGGGAGGCCTTCAATTTTGACAAATACTAAAATAATCTACCAATCTTAAATAATCATGTTTATCCAATCGTAAACAAATGTTCATAGTTCTTAAATCTTAAGCAAACATCAATTTGTACCAGATCGGATCAGAAACATCGCAGTAATTGTCACTTATTTTTATAAACAAAAAATGACCAAATACATTTCATGACTATTGAGTGTTTGCAAGATCATTACTTCACTTTCATCCATTCTTGACCAATTGTGTCAATTTGCGGATGCAGTATATAGAGGTGCGGCTACATGTACTCAATTCATCTGTTTAGTGTATCCATATTAATATAATCGAATAAATTTTTTTTCGTTACATAAACACAAATTATAAAGGTCAACACGGAAGAAACAATAACATACATACACATGTTCTGCGTTTTTATTAAGTAATTGTCAGTTTAATCAAAATCACTTCAAACAAAATTTCTTTCATTGTACATGATTTATCTATGATTTGTGTTGCTATAAACAATAATATCTCTCAAAGTAATTACTCATCGTTAAGGTTGTATTGCTACCACTTCAACACCTTCCGGCTAACTATCTATGTGTAATTCAAACTTAAAAAACTGTTTCCTGATGTAAGTGGTTTGCGGAAGCTTTGTCGGTTAAAGTGTTCTTGCAGAAATGACGTTGACACTTCAGATATAGCTAATATAAATGTTTCGTGTGAAATAAACTACTTGGAGAACTTTATCTTGATAACTTGAAGAGTAAAATCTTTACAAGTACATAAATCAATTACATAATCATCAATGCAGATCTGTATTTTATGTCCAATTCATTTTTAAATAATATGATTGAAATAAATGTGATAAAACTTGTAATTGCGCCATCACTTACCTTGATTATATAAAATCTTCTTTGTAATTGCTAGATAACAGGTTTTAAATTTCATCAAATAAACATAATACCAGATAAATATGTCATGTTAAAATGAATTATTTATTTAATAGTTCAGCTTATTTGTACACGAAGATCGATGCGACATCTCCTGTGTATGCCATATCCAACACAAATTTGTCTTGTATCCTTGCTACTAGACAAGAGTCGTCGTTGTTCAGCCATTCGTTTGAAACAGTGTGTGTATACTGTATACTTTAATACATAAGGCCATACAAATTTGATTCTATGTTTCGGGTCCCCATGATTTTTCGAAACCTACCAACCATGCAGACACGAAAAAACACACAACGAATCGACAAAAAAAGTTTTCTTTCGCAATTTATTCATGGCAGTGGTCCAAACTCAAGGAAATGTTTACTTGCAAAACTATTATACATCATCTTGATATTGGAAACCTACTTTAACACAGCATTTTAACTGTAAAAAAGTGTTTTACAAATATTGGTAAAAGCGCTTATAAGTTTTTTTTTCCAAATGTTTCATATGCTTTCCGAATTTTCACAATGTCAATTTTTTTTTTTTTCGTTCAGGTGGAACGTTTCGCCCGAGCTTCGGGTATCAAGAATGGCTTACACGATTTAACAACAAACAATAAAACCAATAGGCGTGATGGATATATAGGATCTGACACGAGTTGTCATTCATACCATATTTTATTAAACGAGTTCAGAAATTTTGTTAGTAAGCGAGCCTTTGGCGAGCTTACTAACGAATTACCTGGACGAGTTTAATTAAATATGGTATGAAATGACAACGAGTGTCAAAAACGTCTAATTTTTACAAAAACATGTTTATAAATACTAAAAGTTGTGAATTGGCATGTCGTCATTTCATGTTGACGACGTCATTTCACAAAAAAAACGTCATCAGTCAAAGAATATTTACACAATGAAAACGCTCAAAATATTATCTTACACATGTGTAAGATAGAAATATTCGTAATGGTTGTATTACACGGGAGACAAGTTAAAGCATGTGATAGAAAAAATTTCCTGAGGCTATTTTGATTGATGATTAGTCTATTGTAGACTAATGATTGGTATGAAACAGTAAATTAAATATAATCAACTATTATCCTTATACAATGACTCCGAGCATGACTTCGAGTCTGCTATGATACCTTGAGAGTTGTCTGGAACAATCTATTGACCCCGTGTCTTTGTTATGAAACACTATATAATACTCCGGGTCTGGTACACATGACTGTATGGTGTTTATTCCTATATGACCCCGTACCCTGTGTATGGAACCTTGAACAAGAGACTTTGAGTCTTGGTACGGAGATGTAGGACGTCTATATTATCGATTACTAGCGACAAGAGCTTTTGAGAGGTAGGAATCCTGCTAACATTGCGCATATGTCGCAAGAAGAGGATTGCCAGCCTCAGAGCGCCCAATGTCCCTATTGTTTTATCAATATAAATATAATTTTAAATACCGATTTAGGTTTATATCGAATGTTATCGATCGATGTTTACTCAACGAGGTCGGGAGCAGTTCTGACTATTCTGTTGTTGTTGTTTCGGAGTTTATAGTGAGGACTTCCTGACTATTCTGTTAGAAAACGCGCTCTTTTATACTACCCTTACATTCGTGGTTACTCGGACATTTCCATATGTCATACCATAGACATTTACGGACTAGTGCTCTACCATAATTATTCAACAATATAACTGGTTTTTGATCTTAATCAACGGAATTCAACATATTTAAAACAAGAGATGTTTGCAAAACTTGTATGCCCCCGATTTGCAGCCAAGTTGTCAATATGTGCAATTGTTAAGAGATTTTTTTCAATATTGTATGTGCACATTCACACATGGGGAGGAAATAGAGAATACATGGTTGGTGCCGGGATGGAGAAAATTGATCCGGTGAGGCTTAGAAAATGGAAATAGGGCGAGCTTTAGCGAGCCCTATTTTTGTTTTCGGGCCGAACCGGATAAACATTCTCCTTCCCGGCACCTACCGTGTATTCTATTTATCCTGATTTCTATTCAATTCAATTAAAAAACACCAAACACTAATTACAAGTTTAAATTAAAAAAAATATTCTAGACCGGCCTCGAACCTAATAACTCACTTGAATGTATGCGTACTACCCGGAAAAAAAATAGTTCTATATATCTTAATCACCTTTATCAAAAAGCAAAAGTAAAATATTAATAAATCTTATTTGCTGATGTCAGTACGACACGAAAATGACGTAGTAAATTTGGTCAAAGCGTTCTCTAGATATCGTGCGGAAACGAAATGGTCAACAGACAGACCGACCGACCGACGGACAGGTGCAAAGCAATATGCCCCCTCTTCTTCGAAGGGGGGTGGGGGGGGGGGCATAATAATAAGATATAAAACAACGCACACCGATAATTTTCTATGTTTTTTTTTTCTTTAATTATTTCTCGGCCGAAAGCGGAAATCCAAGGACGCTTTATTATCAAAACTACTGATCTCTATTATCATCAAAACTACAGATATTGAATTAACCCTAAGCATAAACAAAAGTATAGTTAAATTAAACCGGTGTTGGGGTAAAAATCACCACACAGGCATCCGAAAACCTACCAGCCCGAGCACGCTAAACATAGTATCAAATTGGTGTGGCCTTAGTCCTAAGATACTGGGATATCTTACATTTGCTATGAATGAACAATAAGAGTTTATACTTCAGGTAATAGTGACCAAACATGTTTTCATTTATTCAATCATTTACCCCTTATGATAATGCCCCCATATAATCCACACATGGGACACTTAAAATGGAACACTTATACACTAGGACACTGGAAGATGGATACATAATCCGTCGACCAGTTCAAATGACATTCTCACAAATGTCAATAATGTGCCAATACACAGGATACACAGATTACAATACTCAAGATTTCGGGGGAGGGGGGGGGGGTCAACAAAAAAAGAAGGATTAAACTAGGCCTTTTACTGTTAACCTATTAACCTGTTAAACAAAAGAACACGTAGTAAAGCTTATTATGATGAGTTTGTAATTATCGATGAATGGAAATTAATCCTTTAACAATAGGCACGGATGAGTTTAAATGTTTGTGGCAAAAACCGGGAAAGGTCTATAAAGAGCCAGATCGAATAGGTCCAGAGATAATTTCCCTTCTTTGGTCGTAAATTCAGTATATTGCATCCATATAGAGTCCGTACACAGATAATCAACATTTTGTGCTTAATTAATAAACAGCATTCGTTAAAGAAATAAAGATGTTACATACTTTATATATTTGACAGTATTGTGTAGAAATGATTTCAAGTTGTGTCGTTACTGAATGTCTTAAAAATTGATGTTTTATGGATTAAAGTTTATGTTACACTTTGAAAAGTCTAACGTTATAAAGTTATTGTATGTATTTTCTGCCAAAGTACGCATTTTCAGCAGACCATTAAACCTGTCCCGGCATACTGATGAAAACCCAAATGCTCCATATTCTTAAAAGGACAATGAGGTTTACTAAAACGGTGCAGTATTTTGTGCAAGATATTTCATATACATGTGTTCAAACGTGTCCTTAAGCGCAGTAATTCTTAAGTATTTCCTTAATTATTTTCCTGTATGTTGTTAAGTCTGCAGGGTATTGTTTGCATTAACTATGTATAGAACAACTGTAGTGCAGTCGAAACAATGTAAATGAGAATTTGTACAAATAAAATAGATACAATTGTATGCTTGATATAGCATGGGTGGTTTTCACAGTTACACGTAATTGTATTCATCTATTTGAAGATGGTAGGATTTGATAACATGTGACAAAGGAACAGAAACCAATGTAAGTGGTCTATTATGCGTTGTGAAACATGCACACACATTTGTACGGAATCCGGTTAGGCCATATGGAATATCAGGCCTCTTATGGCGAGATAGAGACACGGAACTTGCGCGAAACACGAAGCGATACACAATATTCCCACGAGACGCGATATACAATATCGTGCCTCGCTTCGTGTGTCGCCGGATTCTCCCTTATCGCTTCGTGTTTCGTGTATCGTGGTTTGAAAATATACTGCGAGACTCGAGGTTAGGGCGGTATTTGAACGATATAATATGGTGCCTCGCTTCGTGTCTCGCCTGAATATCGTGTATCGCTTCTTGTCTCGATTCGCATCTCGTGTCTCGACCTTTGAACGCGAGGCACGAGAAATGCGCAAGACACGAAGCGAGGCACGATATTTGACAGCGAGACACGAAGCGAGACACGATAATCCGGCGAAACACGAAGCGAGACACGATATTTTGCCGCGGGATTTCGTGGTATGGGATACTGCGACAGTGCGAGATCTCGTGTTACAATACCGTGTCTCGCGGGAATACCGTGTCTCCCTTCGTGTTTCGCGCAATTCTCTTGTCTCGCCCTTGCCGTAAGATGCACGATATTCCATATGGCACTAACCGGATTCCAGACATTTGTGTGTATTTGATAAAATAATTAAGAGCATACGCGTTGTTTCACGATCTACAATTTCAAATAATTAAAAACAAACATTTGTTTCGTTAATTCTTGATTTAATTCTTGATTTAACCATCAAGTTTCAAATTAAAGAAAAAACGATTTAAATACAGAAATAAAGAATAACCTGACAAGTGTATGTAATTAAATCATCAGTGAACGATAAATTAATTTACGGTACTGAATAACTCGCACTAATTGTTTAGATAAGTATTAATACAAAGCGGTTGTGATTAATTTTCCTTTGTTTGCTCTAACATGCCTTTACATATGTGTTTAACAGAGAAAGTGCAAAAACATGTTAATTGTTATAGCTAAGCACACCGAACAGCGTACAGCAAGTGTATACATATACTTTTATAGTGATGTGTAACCTGTTCACCCTAAGTAGCTTTTGTGCTTTGAAGTGTGTCAATCTATTCTCTGTGACCAGGAAGCTTGCAGAAGTTGGCAAAGTTGATCAACAGTGACATAGCAGTCGAAATTATGGATACAAAACTTCCTTGTTGGGCGTCCATATTTGTTGGCAGCTCTGTTCCAGTCGTCTGCGGCGTTTAATTTCATCTGCACACTTAAACTTGAAGTTATCGCGTAACTTTGTTGTTGGTGATTTATTATAACTCACCTTTACCTGTGAAGTTGGAACACTTGGAAGTACTCAAGGCGTGGTGTTTACAATCTTCAATGTGACAACGCCCGTTTCGATTTGAAAATGATCGACAAGGAGAAAATTATCATCTGGGCAATAGTAAGTATGTTTTAATAAGCTTATTAAGCAATAATTCTACAGTCGAACATAACAAGTGCAAGACATGTATAGGTAAGTTATCAATTTTCCTTGTAACTTGATTGGCACACTAAGTCTTATGTTAGTAAATAATTATAATTATAAAACTGGTTAATTAGGACATAGGTGCTTGGTCGTTTAACTTATAACATAATTCCTTTATTATAAATATTAAGTAATAAACAGAACATAGCTTACTTGCCATTTTCTAACATAACTAAAGTTGATTGACTTGTTGCATTTTAAGAAGTACCAAGCGCCTATGAATTACAAGCCAATTTAGATAGAATATATCTCAATCTCATGTTTATTTTAGAAAATGTGGAAATAGAAAATTATACCACATTTTCAAAAATGACAGAATCATATAAATGAACTATAATTAAATACACAGATTTTCCTATTTAAAATCAAATTAATGTATTCAATGTCTTAACTTCAAAACTAAAGCATCAGCTTTAAAAAAAAAAAATCTGTAAAAAACAAAACACATAAAAAATATTAATGCCTCCGTCGGGACTCGAACTCACTACCTCTGGATGAAAGTCTTTTCACTAACCACCATTGGGCTTGCATGCAGCAGTGTGCATTTTAGCACTATATATGTAAGTGATTTGTATGTTTAAAAAAATACCAACAACAAGTGTTACAAGCACTGTACATTTTATACCATTTCAGTTGATGTTTATTGAACGTAATTGGTCATCCCCTTAGGGCTCAAACCCATGAACTTCAGGTCAGACTTCTGTTGCCATAACCACCAGGCCAGAGCCAAATAGTGTACAAATAAACGTGAATTTTGATGCTATGGACATGACGCAGGGCTGGCGTAACCTCATATTACCTTACTTGTCCGTTTTTGAAAATGCTATTTGCAACTTGTCCGTGAAGTAATTTTATTATATAGTAAATTCTGTCAATTTTTCCCTTGTCCTTTCATGCTCTGGAACAACCCAGACAAAATGGGCAATTCATTTTGCCACCCCTGTGAAATATAAATCAAAATATCAGCAATAATAACCAAAGTATTCCTTATATTCAGCTGTTGCGCTTTAAACAAACGCTTTCTAATTTTATTGATTTAAAATAGATGATTATTCATTAATGGCACATTTTCCCATTATAAATATTTTGTTGTATCAGGTGTGTTATTATGCTTCTTTAAAAATATTGCAGAGGTCCAGATAAGGTGTGTACACACGTAAATTACGCACAAATATTCGGATGATACGCAGAGAAAAATAATGTTTGGGTGTACATATACGCTGAGAAGTTAAGATTCGGGTGTACATTTCTGCACGACATGTCTCGTGTTCACGTACAAAACGTCAGATTTTCAGGAAGACAGAATAAGGTGTGAGTTTTGACAGCCTGCCTAGTTGAATATGGACATGGTTCAGTAGTTAGATTAGCAATCTAAGTCTTAAACTGTGAAGTCTTTTCAGAAGTATGCATACCTTTACCGCCCCCCCCCCCCCCCCTCCCTCATGCTTATTTATTCTTGGAATCTCTGACAAAAAATTTGGAAATTGCCAAATTGCTACTCTGTGAATAGGTCACCTAAGTATGAAGCAGTCAGCGCTTCCATTAATGGGCGTCAGGGCGTAAATGACGCCCGAAAATTACAGTCGTAAGTCCATTTTACAAACAGCGGGAGTCCTTTGTACGTCCAAATATTTGCATGTACGATGTTTACAAATACACCAAACGTACAGAACCCGACAGAATATAGAGTCTGGTCATGCGTATTACTGTATTACTTTGCCATACTTAACCCCGACTCCAATCAATTGTCTTTGAAATATAAATCAAAATATCGGCAATAATAACCAAAGTATTCCTTATATTTAGCTGTTGCGCTTTAAACAAACGCTTTCTAATTTTATTGATTTAAAATAGATGAATATTCATTAATGGCACATTTTCCCATTATAAATATTTTGTTGTATCAGGAGTGTTATTATGCTTCTTTAAAAATATTGCAGAGGTCCAGATAAGGTGTGTACACACGTAAATTACGCACAAATATTAGGATGATACGCAGAGAAAAGTAATGTTTGGGTGTACATATACGCTGAGAAATAAAGATTCGGGTGTACATTTATGCATGATATGTCTCGTGAAGCAGTCAGCACTTCCGTTAATGGGCGTCCGGGCGTAAATTATGCCCAAAAATTGCAGTCGTAAGTCCATTTTACAAACAGCGTTAGTCCTTTGTACGTCCAAATATTTGCATGTATGTTGTTTACAAATACACCAAACGTACAGAACCCGACAGAATATAGAGTCTGGTCATGCGTATTACTGTATTACCTCGCCATACTTAACCCCGACTCCAATCAATTGTCTGAGGTGCATTGCTCAGCGAGAGGCCAATATTGATTTTTATAACTCCGCCTACGATTCAGCTGTAAGCGTCCTGCTATCCAATCAGCCGATTAATTCGTGCGTCGTCCTTTTATAGGTTTTTCACACGTTTGATTGACAGCGGGTGTTTGCCAAACAAATTGATCTGCGCCCTACAGAAACGTTATCATCTTTTGTAATTGCCTGGTAATTAGGTTATGGTCATTAACAAAAATACTGATGTGTTGAGTATTTAATTGGTACTCGGTAAGTGATAATCGTTTTCGGGTTTATTTTATACTGATACGCACATTTTTGACTCGAATATCAAATAACAAGTTTGCCATCATTTCTTTCCAAGATGTCACAACGATCACAGCTCGATTTTGGGCTATCTAAAAGTATACATGTATGATTTTCTTATTTAATTTAAGATTAAGCAGGCAAGATCACTTTTAACATTTTATTGCACTCATCTGTTTTATTGACGTTGATAAATGGTAAATGTATTTGAAAAAGTTTGTTATTTAATGTCATTGAAGCTAAGAAATGAAATAAATAAATAAAATATAAACATTTTTTTCATAGGTTTTCAATTATAATTTAAAAAACACAACCAACAGGACCGACGTCCACAGTGATTAACATACTGAGATAATGAATAAACGTGGGACTTCCATTGTTTTATACTGGGACTTCCAAAATCAAAAGGTTGGAAGTCAGGACTTCCAGAAAAAAATCTTTGTGGAAGCGCTGAAGCAGTATATGTGATTAAATCAGCATATTGTCACCAATAACAAATATCCTGAAAATATAATGAACAACTAAAGCACCATATTATAACATTTAAATAATTCAGTCTTCAGTAGTATTCAGTCACATATGGTAAGTTTATAATCTATGAATTCATCACATCAGAACTCCAGAACAGTTGAGAGACTGTAGTTGACATCTACTTAACCTTTCATTGGCATATATTTTGGGTTGTGTACACTACTGACAATTCAACAATTTAAAAAAAGCAAGTTGAAGTTGGATGTTAACATTATAAAATTCTGTACTTGAGCTACTTCAAATTTCACTTTTTAAAGTGGGTTTTTGATACAAGGGTCTTTTGGTCACGTTATCTCATCTTTATCTTATATGACAATGAATGCTCTCATGTAAACGGAAAATACTGGCATGCTAATACAAAATTGAAACAATAAAAAAGGTACTATTTTATCTGGATAAAAGAATTTTGTAAAACATGATTTGAAAAAAACAACAGTAATGAAAATTATGAATCTCACATTATTTTTGCCCTGCCATTTAGCTCATAAGGTTTCTGTTGCTGGTAAGATACTTTGACAATAACTGTAACCCTTCAGTCGGTCCAGCCATAAGCCGGTATACCATGACTACATCAGCGTATGTGTTTGTGCGCTCTGTCCACGATTATTGTTAATTCAATCATTATACCAAAGCATCCGTCATCATTGATACATAATTAGATAATACTGTGTAATGTAATACACACAATGGCCAGCTTTGGAAAAAAAGTAATATCACAAAAATTAATCACATTCCACCAGCGCATACTTTATAATACTTTAATAGCAAACAAACGAGTCTTGTTGTAAAGGCCCTGTCACACTGTGGCAAATGTGCTCTCAAGTTCTGGCGAGTTGTTAATCGCAACAACCCTGTTGTCTTGTAGATCTTGTACACGTCATTCTATGTCGCAGTAATGTCTTCTTATGTCACCAGAACAGAAACCGTTAAAAAATTTGGCCACTTCTCGACGACTTTTTTTGTTGTACATGTGTGGAAGACATATCTCACACACTCTCTAACACATTCTGTACACGTGTAGTTCTTCGAAATAACAAGAGTTTGCTGCAAGTTTGGAAGACTTGCCTACGACATCTTTAAACCTAAAATACGTCTTTACTATCAATGTCTCCACCAGGGAAAGTAACCCCCATAACTCTATTTTGTATTTGGGCAGACATATGCCTATTTTTTTACTTAGAAACTTTGGTTAAACTTTTTCATAAGTTTTGCCCAGAGCAGCCATTTTTGCTCAAGTAATAGTTTTCATTTTTCATTCACTTTTAATTTATAAAGATTCATTTTGGTGTCAATGTGGCATTTACTGAAAGCGCCTTCGGGGGCATACCCCGGTATGTCACCTGATGGTGACAGCACTTGTTATACGCCAATCTGAAAAACCAGGTCGTATTATGGGAATGCCAAAGTGGGTGGGCGGGCTGCGGGAGATCTTTGTCCGGAAATTTGTCTAACATGGATGGATTTTCAAATAACTTGGCAGAAGTGATAAGCATAATGGGACGGAGTGTCACGCGCAAGAATCAGGTCCCTAGGTCCAAGGTTACAATTCAAGATCAAAGGTCAAATATAGGAAATCAATCCTTAACACTTTGTCCATAGCATAACATTGTCCAGCATTGATGGATTTTTAAATATCTTTGCAGAAGTAATAAGCATGATAAGACAGAGTGGTGAACGCAAGAAGCAGATCCCTAGGTCCAAGGTCATGGTCACAATTCAAGGTCAAAGGTCAAATATGAGAAATCAATCCTTACCACTTTGTCCAGAGCATATCTTTGTCCAGCATGGACGGATTTTCAAATAACTAGGCAGAAGTGATAAGCATAATAAGACAGAGTGTCGTGCGCAAGAACCAGGTCACTAGGTCCAAGGTCAAGGTCACAATTCAAGGTCAAAGGTCATGTATATAAAATCAATTATTATCACTTTATCTTGAGCATAACTTTGTCCAGAATGTCGCGTGCAAGAACCAGTCCTTACTTCCAAGGTCAAGGTCAACATTCAATGTCAAAGGTCAAATATAGGAAATCAATCCTTACCACTTTGTCCGGAGTATATCGTTGTCCAGCATGGATGGATTTTCAAATAACATGGCAGAAGTGATGAGCATGGTGAGACGGAGTGTTGCATGCAAAAACCAAGTGCCTAGGTCCAAGGTCACAATTCAAGGTCAAAGGCCAGATATAAGAAATCAATCCTCACCACTAAGTCCGGAGCATATCTTTGTTCAGCATGGATGGATTTTCAAATAACAGAAGTGATGAGCATGATGAGACAGAGTGCTGTGCGCAAGAACAAATCCCTATGTCCAAGGTTAGGGTCACAATTTAAGATCAAAGGTCAAATATTATAAATCAAACCTTAACACTTTGTCTGGATCATATCTTTGTCCAGTATAGATGGATTTTCTCTCTTTAGTCGTTGAATCTTCACCCCTAAAAATGCTCCTTTGACGAGCTTATTTTTGTGACATTGGCACTCTTGTTATATATAGGACAATGATTTTTTTTTTTCGTTGAACAACTAAGTGCCTATAAATTAAGAGTCATGCAACAAATATTAATGCCTACGTCGGGGCTCGAACCCACAACCTGTGGATGAAAGTCTTTTTGCTAACCACTAATAGGCTTGCATGCAGAAATGTGCATTTTAAGAATGAAACTTGCCTACGACATCTACTCGTGCACATGTCATCACAAATTGTACAGACTCATCCACATTCCTACATTCTCGAAGACAAGTCTTCCATTGTTGGAAAGATATCATACGCATATTGAAGTGAACTCGAACAAATGACATCATTAAACAATTCTGCGACCAACTCCTCCACTTTACGGCGAGTTACGACTCACCAGAACTCGTATAAAACTCGAAGCTAAAATTTGCCACAGTGTGACAGGGCCTTAACAGATCACTATCTGCAAAAACTAATAGATTGTAATTATTATTAAATAATCAATTTATCAAAATCTCAGATACAGTTTATTATGTCATTTCATTTTTTTTTTGGTAAATAGGCATAAGAATATGAATATAAATTCATATTTGAAACAGATTTGAATTACAAAATAAGAAGTATAAATAGTTTAGTCAGAATTTAAATGCAATGTGTGCATATACAATGTTATTTGATTTACTTCCCCAAATTGACACGCATAATCGAATGCATCTGCATCAGAAATAAACGCTCCCGCAATTACCTGTTTTGGTGTTACAACATAATGCATGTGGTGAAATATTGACATCTAAATATGAACATATTTTTGTTGTGATTTAGTACAGAGAATCATTCTGTTTATTATGTGTGATGAAAAGCTTGTGTGTGTTTTTTTATTAAAATGAATTTATTAAACCAGCCATGTGATAATGGTATTGCATTGATAGCATTAAGCACTTTATTATTGTAGATGTGATTGATGCTTTAATATGCTACAGTAGTTAAGTTACATAGTAAATACTAGGCTAGTGTTGAATAAAGATAAGTTTATTTAGTGAGGCTTAGAAAACCTGAAGCACAAACCTTGGTGAATGGTTCACGTTTTCGTGCAGAGCAAATAAACTTATCTTTAATCAACACTTACCTGGTATTCTATTTATCCCATTATTTTCTGTCTTTAATTTTGAAAATAAGCGAAAGAAAAACATCAAGTAACATGAAAAACAGTAAATGACGTCACAGCAAACAACTAAAATATCATTATGCTGCGCTTAGTTTATACCACGGGGTGTTATTTTGTCAATTCAGACTTGATAATGCGATGAAATAGAGAACATACTTAGAGGATAAATCTAGAAAATTAAACAATTTAATTCATCAATAAAGTGGTTTCCAGGTAATCTGCTATCTCAAGTTTACATCGGTAAAATGCTTTAAAGTAAATGCACCTTTTTACACACACAAAAATTGTTGGCAAGATATACTTCCTGCTAAGGCTAGTTGCAACGGCATCAATTTGGATTAGAAATGCGGTGCATATATACAATAACTAAATACGAACAAAATGAACATGGTAAAACACATAAAAAAGAGCCATGCCACAATAAAATTGTTTAGTAATATACAGACTATTAATAAACTGAAAGGCATTATTTTATTAGATAATTATGCCATTAATGGAATGTGCATTATAGTACTACATTATATGTTTTGGTTATTTTCATTTAGATTATAAATTGATATTTTGACAAGTATATAGGGGCAAATCCAACTATGTAGACAGTCTGAGACATATTTTAGTGCTTTAAATTTGAATATTGAGTATAATTTTTAAATGAAATGCTCAGTTTAATGTTGGAAAGCCAAAGAGACAGATGAGGATTTATACCAGAATTGAGTATTAACCCATCATTTTAAAAATCATTTGAGTACTGAATGAGTTAATGGAGTACTTGAAAACAACTGTTATGCTGTAAACATAAGTTGATTGTTGGCAATAACCCAAAATGAGAAAAATGTAACACACACATTTCATCAATATGACTACCATTTTAGACTGTTGGCAGTAGCCAACCGTCTATTGCGAGGGGAATTTACAAAACAGGTATCGCGGAAAACTACTTCTTTTCTTTGCAGGCTATTAGTCAGTAAATCAAAACCAGAATGGGTCCTTCTTCAAAACAGCAAAATTTAAACACTCGTTTTCTTACATTTTATTATTTAATATAATGTATGTAATATGTATTATAATGTGTATATCATGTGATTTATTACATTTACAGTTTGTCAAAAGGTCAATATATATTACAAAATAACTTTAAACTAATGACATCCCTACTTTTGCTTTTTACTTGTATGTAACCGAATTATTTACCGGAGTGTCCTGGAATAAGGCCACCAAACTAATGCTCTACATCGGTTATTTTTGACTCGTTGCGAAAGTGTTTTTTTCTTGCTACCAATTCTCATTCTGAATATTACTGTTATTTATTAATTTTAAACTGTTCTATGGACAATCATCGTATGATCTATTTTGACTCAGTAGGCTACGAACAAAGATTTATAAATGAACATATTTGTTTATAGATCTTTGGCTAAGAAGCACTAACAATCGGTGCGCCTAACTACTACGCTTTATCGGTTATTCTGGCCCTTGCAGATTGACTTGTTTACTGGCATGTATATAATTCCGTTTGCATGAGATAATTAGCCTGAACAAAATAATTTTTCGTTACTTACAAATTATTTTTCATTAAGATGTCGAATACTATTGAATAAGAAGCCAAATTATAAAGTTTAAAGGTTGGACATTGAACTTCATTCAAACAAATGTTTCCTTTTAGCAAAAATGCACTCATAATTCACATGCTTTTAGTTTCTTTTGTCGCCAATAGTCTTTCTACGCTGTCGGCGTGTTGATATAACCATGCAAGAATGATGCGATCAAAATACTACATTGTCATATTTTGGTTGCATTGAATAATTTTCATATTTTCACTATATGAATATCAGTTAAACATTGACCAATCTTTACACAATACGCTTGGCAGCTTTGCGTATTCAGTATATGAATTTGAGTTTTGTCACTCATCAAATTTTAAATTAATCGAGTAAATGGTTTTTCAGAAATGGATATTTACGCAAATATGCGCCTTATCTGTTGCTCTGGGAAACCTGTGATCAGAAACCAAAACTTTTGGATTGCATAACAAGTGAACCAGAGTTGCCTTCAAGAAAATATTGTATAACTGTCCTTAAGAGTAATCTGCTTATTTTGATATCATTGGCTACACTATGAGTTTCTTCAGTCCTGACCAAATAATTATCACAATTATTATAAGATTTTCATGACAAAAAAAGAAAGTTAAAAACGAGAACCACTTTATATAAAGCAGACAAAGAAATAATCCATAATCTACCTTTAGTCAAGGTAAAATTATGTATGATCTGTACGGACAAGTGCATTTTTTGGCTATATAAATATATTATTTTCAGTTTATATGACTTCTGTTCATAATTGCTACCACACAGTAACATAATCACTATCATTTACACTAATCAGGTAATCTTCAGATGAGTTATGTCTTCATTTCAGACATGTTGAAAGTAGAAACTGGCATGTTGAAATGTTATGTCTTTTGCTCAAATGGGCAAGCTCTTCCAAAAAATAAGGTGTAGAAAAGTTTACAACAGTTTATTTTCTTTACTGGTCCTGAACCAGAACATAATGTATTACTAAAATTATGTTAGGATCACTGTAAAGCTGCATTACCTATTGTAGCAGGGTTGGCATAAAACCTGGGTTTTATAGTATTGACAAGCCTGGGTGGGTAATACTGAGAAAAACCAGGTTTTACAGGGTTTTACTGGGTAATAGTGGGCAATACTGGGGAAAAAAGATATTGCACAATTATGTTGATATAAATACAATGGCAGAATTAGGCAAGGGAAGATACACTCGAAAGGAAACTGAAAATATACAGAAGACTTCAATTAGCAGCAATTCTATATATAATATATTATGTTCATAGACCAAAAGAATTCCAACTTCCAACAGTCTTTAACATTTCTGTTTACTGGAGAATTTTGAAGTTTGAGCATGTTAGATGGAGAAGAGACGTCATCAGAATCGGACAAATGTTTTTTACAAGGAATATTTACGTTTGAACTGGCCATTTTTACAAGTGAATTTTCATTTTCAAATTCAACATTTCATACCGTTTGTTGTAACAAACTGTTTAATTACGGACTTTTGCCTATTCAGTCGTGAATGTGTTGAAAACACTACATTCTTACTATGTTTTGGTTTCTAATTATCGTCTCATTGATCTCGTCCTTAATCTGTTACAAACATGGCACACTTCTATTAGTTGCCGGTTATTATTTTCCAATGATTAGAGAAAAAGCTTATTGTTCTACATGCAATTAAAATGCCAATCTAATTGCCGTAGGCCATATAATCAGTCGCATGTTATCACATTATTGATGTGCATTCAGTTTCACGCTTCAGTTAGCTCAACAACAACAACAACAACAACAACATTTATTAGCATATAAGCATGATAAATGCTTTTCTGCCACAATATACAATTACACAGTGTATAAAGTTTAAATACATAAATACAATGATAGAAGTTAACAAAAATAAATACATAGATATGTACTTGTTCAATTGGCTATAATTTATTATTGATTATATAAATTATTCGGTATCTGATTAGCATTGTAAATATATTTTGCAAGGTTTATAGTATCTTTTTTATTCAGTGTTTGCATCAAAATATTAAACTTATTTAATGTTGGCCACCTTTGAAAATAATGTTTAAAGTGTTCTTTTCTACCTTTTCTATAAGTAAGAAATGATAATCATTTTCTATTACATTAAGATTACAAAACTTGCATTTTCTATCTTCACGTGGGATGTTTAGTTATTATAGCGTCCTCTTTCTATTTCTAATTTATGTGATAACAATTGAAACCTTGTGAGTGATGTTTTATATTTTATATTTTTAACAATATCAAAATAGGGTTCTATTTTAAATGTCTTTTTAAATCGACAATATGTCGTGAGTCTAGGTGAATGATTTATTTCACTATACCAACTTTGTTGGAAATTATCAAACAAACGCTGTTTTATAATATTGTAAATGTAGGATTGATCCGTTTGTTGTGTAAACATTGTCTGATCCGTCCATATATTGCTTAATCCATGCTCATCAAGCATGGTTTTAATTTGTGATGCCCAATTCCGGTGATTGTAAGTAATATTTTGTTGCGCATCATTGAACAGAAGTGAATATATTGTTTTTATAAGACTGTCATCAGAAGACTCTAGTATTTTTAACCAGTAGCTTATTATGTGTAATTTGCGTATTAAATGCAGCGGGTATCTACCCAATTATCCGTATAAACCTGCTAAATTTGGCGATTTACTAACTTTTAATATTTTTCTAAGTAATTTTGTGTGTATTATTTCCAATTCATTGCCTTTTGTAAATCCCCAAACTTCTGCTGAGTAATGTAAGACTGGGGCGACTAGTTTTTCAAAGAGGTTTAATTGTTCCTGTGTTTGAAATTCATGTTGATTTATAACAGTGAAAAGTCTATGTAAGGCTCTGTTTCCATGCTCTGCATGGAATCGTACCACTTGCATCACTAAAAATCAATACATGCACGATAACTGTCGAGGTAAACCTAGTCAGCAAGACCGCTTAGGCTAAAATGTCGCTTACGTCATTTCAATAGTAAATAATTTGGACAAAGGACGCTGTCACCAGAAAAATCGCTAAACTTGAAAAACTTTCGCCACTTGTGCGATTTTGTCGCATTTGGCGACAGTGGTGATCGCCAGTGCGAACCCTGTGATAAGCGTTGCCATCGACAAATGAATGAATGAACCAGTTGATATGTGCTGGCACTAAACAGTACTGGAACTATGCATATATTGAATCTGCAAAATCAAAAATAAGTCATTTTCTTTATGATATAATTTAACATAGCATTTAGACTTGTACAAACAATAAAAACTGCATATTGACTGAAGAAAAAATAGTATTGCCAACTTTCAGACTTATGACTGGGGTGGGAAAAACCGGGAACACCCAGGGGCGGGTGATTCGTGCCAACCCTGTATTGTAGCTGTGTTTTACTAGTAGATATATTATGTTTGTGTGTGCAACGATTTGGTTGAAAAAGCTTGACTTTCATAGGGAATTTACCAATATATTTACACGTGTATTAATCATCACACTCCATTAACTCCAGCTTGTATCAGTTGTTACATAGCACATACAGTACATCTCACGCGAAACCAACAAATTCCGCGATCCGCGGCGTTCAAAGGCAGCGAGTCGACGCGGAGTCTACCATCGTAGCCGCGTTTGTTCGCCGAGGAAATCCGCGTCTATTCGCCGAGACAATCCGCGTCTGTTTGCCGCGGCAATCCGCGTCTGTTCGCCGAGGAAATCCGCGGCATGATGCCGAGGCATCCCGCGTATCATCTTGTTAAATAATTCAATTACATGTACATGTATATTCCGAAACAATTACTTTTACTGTGTTGTTGTTTTCAAAGTACAGTGTACGTAAAACTTGCCGTAATTCGATTAAAAACCAGTTTTTGCGACATTCTCATAAAATATACATAAAATTTACATTTTTATATTGTTGCAGTTGTGGTGATATCAATATTTTCTGTGGTAAAATTTTGTGTTATGAAAAAATATATAGCATTTGGCACCGGTTCACAATAATCTAATTGTTATAAGTGTATTATTTGGTAAATTTATGTCACGTAAAAATTATTATAGATTTTCGACACCGACTGCTAAAAATAACTTTGTTACTAGGCGTTCGCTACAGCGTACACGTGTTCTTTGCTCCGAATTAGTATTGGGGAATATAGTGTAGAAATTTCATCATTTCTAAAAATAATTCAAGAACGCGCATTAATATTCATGTGAACTTTACAATCCGCAAATGACAAAGCAGATATACAGATAACGCGAGGACAGCGTGTCAGCCGAAATTCAGTGGGTGGAGCGTCATTGTCGACAAAGTCAGCGTTTTATAAATTGATCGTTTTGCAACTGATATTGATCAAGATACGAAACTTATATCAGAGGGCAATTTAATTTGCTTTAAGTTGGTGTTAATACTTATTTTGACATGATGAACTTTTAAAATGTAAATACAAGACGTGCAGGACGCAAAGTAGCCGTTTTCGCACATAGATGTTGTTTTCGCCAACATGTTTGAGCTGAGATAATTAGCAGTTTGAAGCCACGTCAAGAACCAAGATTTAATTGTACCAATAACTTTAAATGTTGTTTTGTTAGCGATGACAATTATCTCCTAATTATAACATATTGTTTGAACATGCCTATATGCAGACAGTACAGTTACACACTATACATGTACATTGTACATGTATAAAGTGTAAAATTTCTCCTCGGTGTCCCGCCGCGTGAATGGACACGGCGGCAATCCGCGGATCGATGCCGAGTGCCTCGGCGATTCGCCGTGGCGTGCGGCATTTCGCCGCGGCGATTCGCCGCGGTAGAAAAATTATGTCCGCGGCGTAGCCGAGTGTTTTGTTGCCTCGGCGATTCGCCGTGGCGTGCGGCATTTTGCCGCGGCGATTCGCCGCGGTAGAAAAATTATGTACGCGGCGTAGCCGAGTGTTTTGTTGGTTTCGCGTGAGCTGTACTGTATCTGGGTATTCCCATGTTTAATGTGATAGCATTCAGTTGAGTGTTATATTTCATGTGGTACTATTTTGACTTTTACGAAAATGGTTGGATTAGGATTTCCAAGGGCTTGTGACTATGGTTATCAATGTTTTACATGTTAAACGATAGCTGTGGTGTTGCCTATATGAAATTTCAACCATATGCAGTTTGGGGAAATTATCAGGAAAATCTAAACTTCATTATTTACATGCAACTGAAAACAGATACCGGTACTTAAACAGGCATGTATACAGGAACATTATCTCAGATATGTAGCTCTTATCGAAAAGACATTTGGGAGAATCCTTCTTTATTTCAACAAAGTTGTGTAGTCCACTTTTCCAGAATTCATTTAAATGTGTTGCTACTGTATGTATTTTTGTAAATCAGGATTTCTGAGTGGTTTATAAAATGGTCGTTTAATTACTAACCGTTCAATGTGGAACCTGAGTCAAATTGTTTGTTTTTCAGGTTTTCTGGGATTTCACTGTACTTGTACTATTGTCCTACAATTTCGTTGTTAGGAGCAGATTCAAAGTTAACATAGAATAATCAATAACTTACTAGTTAAGTAATTTTTTCTGACCGCTTGTGTGCTCAAATGACAGAGGTATATAATAGAAGAATGAAACTATAATAGAAATAAATCTAGATCATCATGTTGATGTTTGTTTCTACATCTACATTGTTGTGTGTTATGTATTGCAGATATGTGCGTGCATGTGTCTGGTTGGACGATGTGATGCGGCAGTGCATGGAGAGGACTGTAACAATACAGTGGAATGTACTGGAACTGGTGAAGTGTGCAGTAATGGCGCAGGTGGGAAATGTGCCTGTATTGGTACTTACTATTCAAACGGAACAGCTTGTGTAGAGAGTAAGTACTATTAATATCACTGATTGCCTTGTGTATTAGCTAACATTTTAATGCATTTCTTTTAAGAATGTTTATTTTCCATTTACTTTTAAACTTTAAATATAACTTACTGTGAGCGTTTTTTATTCTCTTGATCTCCCCTGTGCAATGCTCAATGCGAGTTATGTATGGTCCTTGATTGTCTGATATTCCTTGCCAGCTTAGTGCATATAATATTATTAATAAGTGACTGAAAGGACATAAATCTATTCAATAAAACAAATTTTTCTGATGCTTTTAGTCACACAAATGCAAATACATGGTGTGCATTTTGTGGAATTCATTTTGTTCTTTTAGAATTAAATGTATATTCCAATTAAATGATATCCTTCAATTTAATTTTAGCTCTCACTTGTATGAGCACAGAGTTCTTGTGAGCAAATGGTTACTGTATGTTACTGAGTTATTTGCAATATGGATGACTTCTGCCAAAGTGTGATGTGGAGAAACACAAATTTTTTGTTGCATTGGTCTCTTGCCATGTTTATTCCTGAGTATATTATAAGCTTGACTATTCACTGAATATTCTACTCACCCATTCGTCGGTGTCGGCATAATGCTATGGTTAAGATTTGTGTGCAACAAGAACATATCTCAGTAACTACTACAGATAGTCAATTTAAACTTCACACATGTCTTCGGGGTCATTATGTTAGGTCACTGACTAAGGCCCACAAGTCTGACATGCAATTTAGTTGAATTATGCCCCTTTTTAGCTCACCTGAGCAAAACATGTTGGGTCAAAAACTAGGTATCTAGGTCAATTGAAGAAAAAGTCACATTTTTTGCCCAATCAACATGAAACTTGCTCAGAACATATGTTCTAATGATATCTTGGCCGAGTTCGAAAATGGTTCCGATCCATTGAAAAACATGGCCGCCAGGGGGCAGGGCAGTTTTCCGTATATGGCCATATAAAAAGCTTGTGAACACTAGAAGTCACAACTTTTGTCCAATCAACATAAAACTTGCTCAGGACCATTGTTCTTATAATATCTCGGCCATGTTCGAAAATAGTTCCGCTCCATTGAAAACATGGCCGCCAGGGGGCGGGGTAGTTTTCCTTATATGACTATAGAAAAAGCTTGTGAATCAACATGAAACTTGCTCAGAACATTTGTTCTTATGATATCCGGGCCGAGTTCGAAAATGGTTCCGGTCGGTTGAAAAACATGGCCACCAGGGGGGGGGTCAGTGTTCCTTATATGGCTATAGGAAAAGCTTGTGAACACTCTAGAAGTCACTTTTTTTGCCCAATCATCATGAAACTTGCTCAGAACCTTTGTTCTGATGATATCTCAGTTGAGTTCAAAAATGGTTCCGGTCTGGTGAAAAACATGGCGGCCAGAGGGGGGGGGGCAGTTTTCCTTATATGGCTGTAGGAAAAGCTTGTGAACACTCTAGAAGTCACACTTTTTGCCCAATCTTCATGAAACTTGGTAAGAACATTTGTCCCAATGATATCCCGGCCTAGTTCGAATCTGGGTCATGTGCGGTCAAAAACTAGGTCACTAGGTCAAATTGAAGTAAAAGTTTGTTAACTATCTAGAAGTCACATTTTTTGCCCAACCTTCATGCAACTTGGTCAGAACATATGTCTTAATGGTATCTCGGCCGAGTTTGAATCTGGGTCATATGGGGTCAAAAACTAGGTCACTAGGTGAAATTGAAGAAAAAGATAGTTAACACTCTAGGAGTTACATTATTTTACCCAATCGTCATGAAACTTAGTCAGAACATTTGTCCCAATGGTATCTCGGCCAAGTTCGAATCTGGGTCATGTGGGGTAAAAAACTAGGTCAGTAAGCCAAATTGAAGAAAAAGCTTCAATTTCAATATGTACTTCAAAATTTTGAATGTCTTTTGTCACTTAAGTTTTTCAAACCATGATGATTAAGGCTGCATTTCCATCAGTCCGTATAAGTATATCCATATCCGTATAAAAATGTAACAAATGGAAAATTGTTAGACTAATGAAACTCAGTTGAGCGACCCAGGGCCATTTGGCCCTTTTGTTGTTCTTAGATATTTAGGTTAAAGTTTGCCAACCTCCGCAAAGTTTGCCAACCTCCGCGCAGAGATTTGACTGGTTCTGAGCATCAAATCTCTGCCATCATAACAAACCACGTGATGATGATCAATTTAAATCTTCTAGATATTATTTATGGTTTAAATTAGTTATTTTCTTATTCTGTTTTCATTGTTGAAATATATATATAAAATATATAAAAAGTCCAATTATTTAGAAAATTGCACTGAGTTGCATTAAATAAGTGAAAATTACAAATTGTAATCCTTCCATATCTGGAAGGATGTTACTTGTGATGGCAGTGGTAAACGTTGCGAAAAGTTTGAAAGTTTGTGTGAAACAACTTCATATCTCTATATCTACTACATATTTATATTAAAACTTTAAACATGCCTTCAAAGCCTTGATGTAAGGTCACTGACCAAGGCCCGTAACTGTGACAAAGCGGTTTGAATAGTCGAGCATGCTGTCGTGAGACAGCTATTGTTATGTTTGGAAGGGTACATAGTATATAGTATAATATATGGTATTAAAAAATTACCATATAATAGAGAAGTTTCATAAAAGTTTAGTTATATTTTCTATTTATATAATGCAGTGTATGTTAGTCTGTAGTAATTTTGAAGATAAATAGTTATGATTTTATTCAGCAATTTCCTGCTTAATTTCTAGTCTGATTTTTTACTATGAATAACAAATGTGTATAGTGATATGGGTTATAATGTTAAGGTAACATTATTATTATTGTCTCTGTTTGTAGTCATTATACTCCCACTTTGTAAATAGGAATCATGCATGTTGGTCCATACATCGGTACTTTGGTATGTTGGTACATTACGTTCGTACGTCCCACATTTCATTTCCACTCTATGACTCCATAATGCCAGGGAGGATTTTAATACAACTTCAGATTATTATTCTCCATGACCAGACGATGTGTCGCGTACATGCATGTCTATGAAAGGTCAAGGTCACAATTCAAGTTCAAAGGTCAAATACTTGTATTTTGTTTCTGCTCCATAACTTCTTACTGCCTGGAAAGATTTTAATATAACTTCAGATAATTATTCCCCATGACCAGACAATGTATCACATACATGACCCATGCTTGTCCTTCAAAGGTCTAGGTCACAATTCAAGGTCAAAGGTCAAATACAGGAAAAATACTTGTATTTCATTTCCACTCCATAACTTTGTAATGCATGGAAAGATGGAAGGATTTGAATATAACTTCAGATTATTATTCCCCATGACCAGATGATGTGTCATGCACATGACCCATGCTTGTCCATCAAAGGTCAAGGTCACAATTCAAGGTCAAAAGTAAAATACTTGTATTTCATTTCCACTCCATAACTTCATAATGCCTTGTAGGATTTTAATATAACTGCAAATAATTATTCCTCATGACCAGATGATGTGTTATGGACATGACCCATGTTTGTAGGTCAAAGGTCAAGGTCACAGTTTAAGGTCAAAGTTTTAAAATTTGCATTTTTGGCTTGACTATTTGAAGAATGGGTGAGCTTTCCTACTACCCCCGGTGTCAGCATCGGCGTCCGCGTCTGAATTTGGTTAAAATTTTATTCAAAAGTCTTGTAACTTCAAAACTACATAAATAATTCATTTGAAACTTGGAATATACCTTTGTCATCAACTCCAGTGTCAGGGGCAACATTCCCCATAACTCTGTTTTGTATTTTGACAGAGTTATGTCCCTTTTTCACATAGATTTTCTGTTTAAAGTTTATATTCAAAAGTTTTGTAACTTCAATACTACAAAAGCTATTCACTTGAAACTTGGAATATACCTTTGTCATCAACTCCAGTATCAGGGTGCACATTCCCCATAACTCTTTTTTTGTATTTTGATAGATGTATGCCCCTTTTTCACATAGATTTTCTGGTTTAAGTTTATATTCAAAGGTTTTGTAACTTCAAAACTACATAAATTATTCACTTAAAACTTGGAACTAACCTTTGTCATCAATTCTAGTATCAGGGGCAACAATACCCATAACTCGGTTTTGTATTTTGACAGAGTTAGTCCCCTTTTTATTAGATTTTCTGTTTAAAGTTTATATTCCAAAGTTTGGTAACTTCAAAACTACATAAGTTATTCACTTAAAGCTTCTAACTTACCTTTGTTATCAACTCTAGTATCAGGGGCAACAATACCCATAACTCTATTTTGTATTTTGACAGAGTTATTCCCTCTTCACATAGATTTTCTGGTTAAAGTTTATATTCAAAAGTTTGGTAACTTCAAAACTACATAAGTTATTCACTTGAAACTTGGAACTAACCTTTGTCATCAACTCTAGTATCAGAGGCAACATTACCCATAACTCTGTTTTGTATTTTGACAGTTATGCCCCTTTTTCACATAGATTTTCTGGTTAAAGTGTATATTCAAAAGTTTGGTAACTTCAAAACTACATAAGTTATTCACTTGAGACGTGGAACTAACCTTTGTCATCAACTCTAGTATCATGGGCAACATTAACCATAACTCTGTTTTGTATTTTGACAGAGTTATGCTCCATTTTCACTTAGATTTTCTGTTTAAAGTTAATTTTGGAAACTTCAAAACTACATAAGTTATTCACTTGAAACTTGGAACTAACCTTTGTCAGCAACTCTAGTATCAGGGGCAATATTAACCATAACTCTATTTAGTATTTTGACAGAGTAATGCTCCCTTTTCACATAGATTTTCTGTTTAAAGTTTATATTCAAAACTTTGGTAACTTCAAAACTTCATAAGTTATTCACTTGAAACTTGGAACTTTCCTTTTGTGATCAACTCTAGTATCAGAGGCAACATTACCCATAACTCTGTTTTGTATTTTGACAGTTATGCCCCTTTTTCACATAGATTTTCTGGTTAAAGTGTATATTCAAAAGTTTGGTAACTTCAAAACTACATAAGTTATTCACTTGAAACTTGGAACTAACCTTTGTCATCAACTCTAGTATCATGGGCAACATTAACCATAACTCAGTTTTGTATTTTGACAGAGTTATGCTCCATTTTCACTTAGATTTTCTGTTTAAAGTTTATATTCAAAATTTTGGAAACTTCAAAACTACATAAGTTATTCACTTGAAACTTGGAACTGACCTTTGTCAGCAACTCTGGTATCAGGGGCAATATTAACCATAACTCTATTTAGTATTTTGACAGAGTAATGCTCCCTTTTCACATAGATTTTCTGTTTAAAGTTTATATTCAAAATTTTGGTAACTTCGAAACTTCATAAGTTATTCACTTGAAACTTGGAACTTTCCTTTTGTGATCAACTCTAGTATCAGAGGCAACATTACCCATAACTCTGTTTTGTATTTTGACAGTTATGCCCCTTTTTCACATAGATTTTCTAGTTAAAGTGTATATTCAAAAGTTTGGTAACTTCAAAACTACATAAGTTATTCACTTGAAAATTGGTACTAACTTTGTCATCAACTCTAGTATTAAGGGCAACATTACCCATAACTCTGTTTTGTATTTTGACAGTTATGCCCCTTTTTCACATATATTTTCTGGTTAAAGTGTATATTCAAAAGTTTGGTAACTTCAAAACTACATAAGTTATTCACTTGAAAATTGGTACTAACTTTGTCATCAACTCTAGTATTAAGGGCAACATTACCCATAACTCTGTTTTGTATTTTGACAGAGTTAGCACACTTTTTACAAAGACTTTGTGGTTAAAGTTTTTGTTCCAACATTTTAGAAACTAGACAAGGCTTCACTTAAAATTTTTGTATTTTGACAAATTTATGCCACTTCCACTATCGAAAATATGTACCAACTGTAATACTTCGAATAGTCGAGTGCGCTGTCCTCTGACAGCTCTTGTTTTCCTCTCCGTAACTTCTAAATGCCAGGAAGGATTTTAATATTACTTCAAATTGTTACTCCACATGACTAGACGATGTGTCACACGCATGTCTAATGCTTATCAGTCAAAGGTCAAGGTCACAATTAAAGGTCAAAAATATGTGAATCATATCCGCTTGTACTCTTCATTTTGCATTTCAAGCTAATTTTTATGCTCCCTAAGGGAACTTCGGGGGCATATAGTTATCGCATCTTCCGTCCGACTGTCCGTCCGTCCGTCACGCTTCTTGTGCGGGAGCATAACTCCATTAGTATTGAAGGGATTCAAATGAAACTTTACATAATGCTAGAGGACAATAAGAGGAAGTGCAGAGCACAAGGACCATAACTCTTTTTTCAATATTTACAGAGCTATTGTATTTTGTTTAATTTTCTTGTACGGAGCATATCTCCATTAGTATTGAGGGATTCAAATGAAACTTGATATAATACTAGAGGACAATGAGAGGAAGTGCAGAGCATAAGGACCACAACGCTTTCTTCAATATTTACAGAGTTATTGCCCTTTGTTTTATTTCCTTATGTGAAACATTAGTTTTCTTGTGTGGAGCATAACTCCATTAGTATTGAAGGGATTCAAATGAAACTTGATATAGTGATAGAGGACAATGAGAGGAAGTGCAGAGCACAAGGACCACAGCTCTTTCTTCAAAATTTATTGAGTAATTGCCCTTTGTTGATTTTTGTGTGTGGAGCATAACTCCATTAGTATTGAAGGGATATTTACTCTTAAATCCCATTACTCTTTCTTCAATATTTATGGAGTTATTGCCTTTCAGTTAATTTTCTGGTGCAGTGTATAACTCCATTAGTATTGAAGTGATTTAAAATAAAACCACATATATTGGTAGAGGATGTTGAGGTCACAATATACTAAAAGATTTCCTTAACAAATTCAATGTAAAAGCAATAAATTCAACAAAAAATAAACTCAACATTTTGCGCGTAGAGACCCTCATAACCATACCTTTTCTTAAAGAGCATTCCGAGCCGAATTGATTTAGACAATAAAAAAGATAGGTCATGTGATATGTAAGAAAGAACTCGACGCGAATCAAAGTTCACTGTTTTACGGCCATCTTTTTACCGGCTACTCTCCAGTTGAAGGTATACTGCCAACTGTCAACGTCTCGTCATGTAGTCTCCAACCTTCAAGCGAAACAGTGAATTTTTAGTACACAACAATGTTTTTCCTACCACACGTACAAAGAAATATTCAAAAATAAAGTCATGGCAAGTGACTATACAGAAAATTGTGTCTTCAAATAAATGGTGTTGATTTATTTAGAGAGTATAGCATTGCACACCTGAAATATTTAGTATACTGTAACCTATAAGAGAAATTTGTTCTCATTAAAATTAGTTTTTCTTGCATATAATTATCTTCCCATGCATATTGCACCAATATATTAAGTTTGGCTTGTATATCTGTCCATTTGGCCATTTTATTTCATATTTTCAAACACAGGTGATTTTGGTCGGAAGCCGGTGATTTCAAGCGTCTTGAAGCTTAAATGTCCCTCTAACAATTAAAGCTGATATTTGCAGTATTTGTGACAAAATACCCAAACAAACCAAACAAACGTGTATGGGGGGCTTATGTGGGGTGAGGAGAGAATGACTTTGTTAGATATTTTTACTCTAAGCCATTTTGATAATGTATTTTTTGTGTATTTTTTTTAAAAAATCACCCCAAAAATGTAAATTTAATAGAAAAAAAATTCCAATTTCATCCAAGACAATGAACAAATTAGTCAAAATGGGAGATCAAAGATACGTTGAAGTGTAGAAATCAATCAGCTTCCAGTAATTGCTTGTTTCAAACCAATAAAGTGTAAAATCTTTAAAGCACCTTGTTTGTCGCAGCCTCTTTAATTACAGGCCACCAATGATATATTCTAGTATATAATGTCATGGGTGCCTTTAAACTGCAGCAGGTGGTCAATTTGCATTGCCTGCTCACATTTAGAGGTTTAAGGGAATACAAAATTGCATATTTTGGGCACAAAATAAGTACTTTGACTTTTTTTAAGGTGGCAATCTGGTCAAAATGGGGTTCACAACCAAGCAAAAGAACAAGTTGCTCAATGTTGGTTTTAAACGAGGTGGGACTAGTCCGGTGAAGGGGAAAAAACATAATTATGAAAGAAGGTCAAATTCCAACACAACCTATGTAAGGTTAGAAAGGTCATCCTTTGAAGCACGGGTAGCTTACAATGACAAGGTTCTTACTTTTCGGGATGTAGACGGCTCTCAAACCCCAGCTAAGCCCTTGCGTCCGAGAGCGAACAAGATTCGCTATGTAGACCTGTTACGGGTTCCTGCTCCATCAAAAGTCCATCCCGACTTACTTACGAACAAGGTCTATGTCCCCGCCCTACTCCAGTCTATGATGTCCTCTGAAAATAGAAAGCATAGGTTAAGAAGTGATAAATGTAGGGGCGACTTGGTAATTGACGGCAGTGCTTCCATAAAGTGGGGCTTAGGCTGGGAGGAAAGGTTAAAATGTACAAGATGCAGATATGTAGGCAAGCATTATAAGCTTTACAATGAGGTTCCATCAAGTACCAGGGGCAGAAAGGCAGCTCAGATCAATGTAGGCTTCCAAATAGGTGTTGCAAGTACTTCTATTGGGAACACAGGTTCCCGCAGAATTCTCAACACAACCAATATCATTGCTCCCTCTCCACTTGCTATGCAAAAACAAGCAAATAAGGTCAATACTGCCCTTAAATCCCTAAATGAGAGAAGCATGTACCAGATTAGAGAAAACTTAGTTGCTGAAAATGCCAAAATTGGTCAAAAAGATCCTTATTTTTAACTCTGACGCGACACCCTTTCAAGCCGGAACTATTGCACTATGTGTGAAAACAATACCAGAAACAAGCAAATTGTAGGGGTACAAGTAGCAAATAAACTATGCAGGACTGCATCAATGCTCAGGAATAAGGGTAAACCTGTTCAGTGCCCCAATCATAGGGGGCATTGTTCTGCAAATGTTTCAGAGAGGGAACCAATAGGTGATGAAGGCAAATGGAATAGGTTGTTAGGTGACCAGATCTCTAAGGACATCAAAATAGCAAATTTCACTTGTGATGGGGACAGTAGGGCATTCCAAGGTGTTCGTAACTCTCACGGTCACAATGTGGGTCATCTTAAGGATCTGAGGCACCTAGGCAACTCGCTGAAGCGCGAGCTCAACAAAGCGCCTTTCTCAAAGGGCATGCTCAAGGGTCATTCCAAGTCTAATATCAGGAGTCGGTTCGCTCTCTCGGTCAAAGCTAGGTGTATGGCTGAGCTTAAAGCTGCCCACAATAAACACCAGGGTGACATCAAGGTTCTAAAGAAGGTCATGGTTGATGTAATCGCAACCATTGTTCTATGCTTCAGTGGTTACTGCGGTACTCATTGTGCAAAGTACAGTTATGTCTGTGCTGGTACAAATAGGCAAGCTAAGAATTTCATGCCAGACAATGTCAAGGTTAAAATGGTTGACAGTGACCAACAAGTCCTTAAAAAATGCATTGAAATGGTTTTAGGTCCAGCTGCTCTTGACGCTACCAAACTTTTAACCACAACCCAAAAAAGTGAAGCAGTAAACAGGTCGTACCAAGCTGTCAATCCTAAAACTGTGACTTTCTCACGCAACTGTGTAGGTCGAATTCACGGGCAGGTTCACAAATTAAACAATGGCTATGCTGACTCTGTAATTGCAAAAACCACTGAACTAAATGCTAACCTTACCCAGGGGTCAAAGATTATTAAGCAGATAGCATATGAGGACCGCAATGACCTTAACCGAAAGCAAACATCCGCTACCAACAAAGCACGAGCTTTACGTGCCAGGACGCGGAATTATCGATACAAACTGCATGAGGAATTACACTACGGCAAGGGCATGAGTGACCCCAAACCTGATTATGACAGTCTTCCACACCTTAAGCATCATAAATATGCTTAGTTGATTGTGTACCTGATAATAAATTGTTATTATTACCTGTTTTGGCATAAGAGACCTCTAACAAGTGGCCCTCGCGTCAGCATCAGGCGTTCCTCTACCTGAAAAAGGCAAAAATACCCAATAGAAATAGATATAAAATGAAAAAAAACATGCATTTATGTATTTTAAGTGTATTTCTATGAATAAAAGGAAGTGATAAAGCTTGTTGTATTCATGTTTTTACCAAATATGCAGGCTGGCTCAGTTCCATGCCCGCTGCACTGTCCGAAGTGTAAACATGTCCGCCGTTCCATGTTGGTGGAATGGGGCTCTATGTTTAAATGTTCAGGCTTAACACACAAGCTATTGTTGCATAAGTGGCTCACAGAGTCCCTGGCGTTCAATTCTGACTTCATGTAGCACATTAACGCTACACGGTGAACCAAGTATGTCTCTGATTTTATGTCCGAAGGCAATTTAGCCCTCATTCGGCCATAATAGGGTAAGGAACTATTTGAAATACAACCATTCCAGATCAAACAATCTGAATTGATGCATTTAATGCACTTATTTTCTACTCTTTTGCTCAGAAATGACCAAAAATCTGCTTTCTCATCCATATTTTGCACTTGCAGACGATATTTTATTTTAACCCAAAGTCAGTTTAGGTCACAATATACTAAAAGATTTCCTTAACAAATTCAATGTAAAAGCAATAAATTCAACAAAAAATAAACTCAACATTTTGCGCGTAGAGACCCTCATAACCATACCTTTTCTTAAAGAGCATTCCGAGCCGAATTGATTTAGACAATAAAAAAGATAGGTCATGTGATATGTAAGAAAGAACTCGACGCGAATCAAAGTTCACTGTTTTACGGCCATCTTTTTACCGGCTACTCTCCAGTTGAAGGTATACTGCCAACTGTCAACGTCTCGTCATGTAGTCTCCAACCTTCAAGCGAAACAGTGAATTTTTAGTACACAACAATGTTTTTCCTACCACACGTACAAAGAAATATTCAAAAATAAAGTCATGGCAAGTGACTATACAGAAAATTGTGTCTTCAAATAAATGGTGTTGATTTATTTAGAGAGTATAGCATTGCACACCTGAAATATTTAGTATACTGTAACCTTGAGAGGAAGTGCAGAGTACAAGGACCATAACTCTTTTTGTAGAAAGCATCATTTTGCCAACATGTAACTGACATTGAGTTGCCTTCCTCTGACAAGCATTGCTTCAAGGGCATACGTCACATCCTGTGACAAGCCTTATTCCTTTTATGCAGGACATTTTGTCAGTCAATACATTGTTCCGTGTCAAAGCTGTACATTAGTGTGAAAGCTCTACATCTGTGCCAAAGCAGTTTTTTGGGGTATTAATCACCTTTAGTGATAGCTCTAGTTGTTTTTAAACAAACTAAACCTTGTGTATATAACTATCTTTCACAGAAATAAGCCTGGGTGCATATTGCTCTGGAGTAGGTCAGTGTAAGGCAGACAATGCTGAGTGTGCTGGTTCAGTGTGCTTGTGTGCGACTGGATACTACCAGACTGCAGTCGATACATGTAGTCCAAGTATGATGGTTTTGTTTGTTTTATGACCAACATTTATGAAAATCCATGTCCATCTAGAAACCAAACCATTATTTAGATATTGTAGTCATGTTGTAAGATAATATTTCTATACACATGCCATCATGATTATGTAATGTTTGTTGTACTCAGTGTTTTATAACATCTTGTATTTTTGCTTTTCACAGAAGTTGCCCTCAACGAAATAGTATTCCATTTAATTCACAACAAATATTTACAGATATGTCTAAACGTTTGCGACAAGATTTCTCACAACTATTTAACATTGCAGACAAGAATGTTACCGATGGCAATAAAATAGTTTGTTGCATTTTGCAACCTGTGAGGATGTACATTACAAACTGTGCTGTATTAAGTTTCATTGTTTCGGTAAATACAGAGCACTTTGTATTTGCATCTATAATTCGGTATAAGTAGCCTATAGTATTTGCATCTATAATTCGGTATAAGTAGCCTATATTAAATAATAATAGACTCTGCCTGAAATAAACATGCACATGAAATATACAATGCATTTAAATCCAGTAAATCCACTTTCTCACCAATGGTAAATTTGAACTACGGCTTGGAAATCATATTGTTAGAAATCACTTGCTGGATTACAAATAATTTCCCAGAAATGTTCCTTAATTTGAGTACCAAATTCCTCCAATTTTTTTTATTTTGTTAACAAAACATGTGAACCAGTTGGTGAGATTTTGTTCCATTATATGGATAATATTTAAAGTTTCAACATATGTCTTCTCTGAAACTAAAGAACCAATTTAAAAAAAAAATGTCATGACAAGTTAATGTTCCTTTGGTGAACCTGTACAAAATAACCTTTAAATTATTTAAATTCATAAAAATAGTCACCTGGGGTTGGTTTATGTCAATATCAAAGTTATTCCATGCTGTATGTGTATGCAGATTGTTCTTTTCCTTACAGAATTAGCACTGGTAACTTGGTTAGTTCTATGTATGATAATGCATGTGTACATTGCTCGTCTGACTATATCTGTACATGTGTTACAGAATAATAGAGAACACTGAAAATTCAATTGAAACTTTATATTATGATACAGGACATAGAAATGAAGAATGAAGTTCAATAACCATAACTCTGTCAACCATATTTATGGAGTTATTGACCTATTGAAGGGATTCATGATTAACATATTATGATAGAAGGCATTAAAAGCAAATGCATGGTGCAAGAAACATACCGGTAAGTCTATCTTCTGTAGTTTAGAGATAGCATCATTTGTTTACCAGTAATTATGTTATGGTACCATTACTCTCGTAGTAATAAAGGGATTTAAATGGTATGTCCTAAAACGATGGGGTAGTGGGTAAATGTTAAGTACAAGGGACATAACTCTGTCTACAGTATCTACAGAGTTATTGGTCTGTGTTTAAAGCACCATAATAAATGGTAGGATCAAATGCACCTGACATTCACTTTTATACTGCAAATCTATTCTGAAGTTTTCCTTATATGTCTTTTTTGACAAACTTGTTTGAAATGAATTGATCATTCAAAAATATTCTCAGAAATGTTCCTTGGATAAACCTTGCACCAAATTTGACTAAATCATTAGATTAGTTAAACATGCTTGTCAAACAAGGGGGGGGGGGCGATACTTTTTCATACATGGGAATATCTCTTCAACACTTCTTGCATTCAGCTAAGTGACCAAGGTCCCTTTTTGTTATTGGTAATACCTTTACTTAATGGATATACAATTGCTGTCCCAGAATATCATTGAAAATTGCATAGCTCTTTTATTACATGTGTACCAAAAAAGACAGTGTATAACACACCTTTTTTACCCTAAAATTTGGGTATGAACATTGGTACACATTATATATGGTAACAGTCATTTTCTACCAAGTTTTTCTTTCTGTTAGAAAATTTTAATTATATCAGGCTGTCAACCAATTCCTATATTCCTTTATTTTCATATATTTTGGAAAGAAATCCTATATTTCGAAAAACCTCCTGTATTTCCTATACTTTCCTATATTTAAAAAAATGTTCCTATATTTTTAGCTCATCTGAGCACAACATGCTCATGGTGAGCTTTTGTGATCACCGTTTGTCCCTCGTCCGTCGTCAACATTTACCTTGTGAACACTCTAGAGGCCACATTTATTGCTTAATCTTCATGAAACTTTCCCAGAACATTTGTCCCAATTATATTTTGGACATTGTTGAAACTGGATCATGTGGGGTCAAAAACTAGGTCACTAGGTCAAATTGAAGAAAAGCTAGAAGTCACATTTTTTACCCAATCAACATAAAACTTGCTCAGAATATTTGTTCTTATGATATCTCGGCCTTCTTCGAAAATGGTTGCGCTCCCTTGAAACACATGGCCGCCAGGGGACGGGTCAGTGTTCTTTAGGGGGCACTATACAGTTTCTTGGGCTTCTGACTCGGCCTGTTGGGGTCTGGGTTCGAGCTGTCTTGCACACACTGATAATGTCAACACTTGAAAACAAACCAAACATCATTTCAATATTGTTGTGGCTGTGGCTTCACAAACATGTAGGGAAAAGAATTGTGCACACAGTTGCACTATAATTTTAACATGCATGATCAGCCAATTTTGGGGTTCAAATGTCAACAGTTTTCGCGACCATTTCGGTGATTTTCAACATCAATTTGCAATTTTCCTGCAAATGCGAGCACCTCAAACACTGCATGCCTGTCTGCGTAACTTGCCAGGTACTTGATTGCAGCTCAGCAAACTGGGGGTCAACCATTCAGATTTTTCAATAAATTTCAAAGTATGTACGCCCTTTTAAATATCCTGCTAAATGGCATTCAGAGCTAGGAATCCTCATTTACGAATTTTATGTGCAAGGTGGCTCAACACATACACTGGCTTTACATAGGTCATAGTTTCGAATTCACTAAGCATGCAATTCAAAACCCCAGCCCCTTAAATCTGATACTTAAAACTTCTAAAACACTCAAAATGCTGCTCAGTTTCACTGTATCCCTATTTATTAGAATGTTCTCCCCTTGCCAATTCGAATTTTTGGCTGAAACTGTTAAGTGCCACCTTACGTGGCATCACACTGTTCCATAGAGGCAAACTGAAATTATTACCTTGAAGTGCAACCAACACCTAGCTTCCATAATAAAATTTGGATGAATATATGACTTCTTTTCATTTTATTCATGTTTTACCACCCATGCGACATTGCGGCTTTTGGCCAGAATTTACAAGTGCAAAGAAGCCGCGCTATGAAAATGGAAACATTGCTAAAATTAAACTTTGTAACAACAGCAGTCTTAATTTGATGGTTTAAGCACAGTGCAGAAACACCTAATTCAATTTGCAGACCAAGAGCACTTTCCACATAATAACAGAACCCCATGAATGAACAAAGCATCACCAAAGCTCAGAAAACTGCTAGTTACTCAGTAATTTGTGGTATTCTAACTGACAGTATGATATTTTTCAACCCAAACATGCCCAAGAATGTTACTAATGAACCCTGCACACAAGAAGTATAAACTTGCATGATTCCTAACTGTAGTCAAATAATGTTGAACAATATGGGGTATACCAATCAGACCGCTAGCACTACAAGGCCCTGTCGGATGGGTCCGGAGCTGCTGGGCACAGATTGCGGTCGTGGATGTGCTGATCTTCTTAAGGCAGTTCACCTGCTGCAAAAGAGTGACAAAAACCTCAGATTGAAGAACAAGTAAACATTCATTTATATGCGTGCAAGCTGGAAACACATGCGAAGTTACATGCATACAACTTGAATAATGTTTGGACCGGACAGGAAGCGACAATGAACGTATGCGTTTATGAGGACCTTGTTAACCGATGTACCAACTGGTTCAAAATCACTTGTTTTCCTGCATTTTCTGTGCCACTAAGGAAATTCTCCACTTGATTTGGCAATTATTATTCTAATCTGGACATGGAATATTACATTTGTTTGCCAGTTTAGCTATTAACAAATGGCCGAGAAACTACAAAATAAAATAGCATCAGCTGCACTTGCCTGAAACCATCACATCCATTTCAACAAACACGTGTCATTTCTGTCCGAAAACCTGTTCAAATCTATGCAAAATAAGTTTGCGATTTCTTTTCAGCAGAAATTTGATGTATTTGAACCATCCGTAACTGTTCGTTCACTAGTGTGTGCCTATGTGGAGCGCATGGGCCATTTTATCCACTCCAAGAGCATAAAAGACACAAATTCAATGCACAAAATACATAAATATACCATTCAAATGTGTGTTTAGTAGTTTTTTTTAAGCTGTTACAAAGAAAAATGCATTTTCTTTTGTATCAGTGTAAATATATTCTTTAAATGAAGCTTGTTTCAACACCTTATAGTGCTTTTTAGCTCACCTGAGCACAACGTGCTCATGGTGAGCTTTTAGGATCACCTTTTGTCCGTCGTCCATCGTGTGTCAACATTTTCATTCAAAGAACATCTCTTCCTAAACCGTTGGGCAGATTTTCACCAAACTTCACAGGAATGATCCTTAGGTGACCCTCTTCCAAAATTGTTCAAATCGTTCCGGTCCGCTGCATATGTAAGTTACAAGAGCTAAAAATAGAAAAATAGATTAAAAAACTGAAACCTTTAAAAATCTTCTCTGAAACCACAAGGCTTGGAGCTTTAATATTTGATATTTGACATCCTCTAGTGGTCCTCTGAAAAGATTGTTCAAATTATGCCCCTGGGGTCAAAACTGGCCACGCCCGGGGTCACATGGTTTATATAGACTTGTATAGCAAAATAACTTTAAAAATCTTCTCTGAAACCCCAAGGCCTAGAGGTTTCATATTTGGTATGTAACATTGTATAGTGGTCCTCTACAAAGATTGTTCACATGATGCCCCTGGGGTCAAAACTGGCCACACCTCGGGGGTCACATGGTTTATATAGACTTGAATAGCAAAATGACTTTTAAAATCTTCTCCTCTGAAACCTCAATGCCCAGAGGTTTCATAACTGGTATGAAACATTGTATAGTGGTCCTCTACAAAGATTGTTCAAATGATGCCCCTGGGGTCAAAACTGGCCACACCCTGGGCCTCACATGGTTTATATAGACTTTAATAGCAAAATGACTTTAAAAATCTTCTTCTCTGAAACCGCAAGGCCTAGAGGTTTCATATTTGGTATGTAACATTGTATATTGGTCCTCTAAAAAGATTGTTCAAATGATGCCACTGGGGGCAAAACTGGTCACGCCCCAGGGGTCACATGGTTTATATAGACTTTAATAGCAAAATGACTTTTAAAAAATTCTCCTCTGAGACCGCAATGCCCAGAGGTTTCATATTTGATATGTAACATTGTATAGTGGTCCTCTACAAAGATTGTTCAAATGATGGCCCTGGGGTCAAAACTGGCCACACCCCAGGGTCACAATGTTTATATAGACTTAAATAGCAAAATGACTTTAAAAATCGTCTATTCCGAAACTGCAAGGCCCAGAGGCTTCATATTTGGTATGTAATATTTTATGGTGGTCCTCTACAAAGATTGTTTAAAGATGGCCCATGGGGTCAAAACTGGCCATACCCCGGGGCTCACATGGTTTGGATAGACGTAAATGGCAAAATGATTAAAAAAAAAAATTCTTCTTCTCTGAAACCATAAGGCCCAGAGGTTTTATATTTGGTTGGAAACATTGTATAGTGGTCCCCTACAAAGATTGTTCAAAAGATGCCCCTGGGGTCAAAACTGTCCACTCCTGGGGGTCACATGGTTTGTATATAGCATATATTTCATTTCCGATCTCTAACTTGAGAACGGATTGAGATATTTTAATGCAACTTCATACATAGATACCTTATAGCGAGACCTCTCTAGGGATTGCTAATGGGGAGGGTGGGGGTCAAGGTCAAGGTCACTGTAACTAAAAATAGAAAAACGGTTTCAGTTTTATTACTTGAGAACACATTGAGATATTTTAATGAAACTTAATACATAGATACCTTATATCGAGACCTCGCTTGGTATTGCATTTGGGGTGGGTGGGTTCAAGGTCACTGTTACCAAAAATAGAAAAACAGTTTCTGCTCAATAACTTGCTTAGGTGCAGAACAAACTAACAAATACCATATCAAGGGAATATGCTGACTTTCAGAAAATGCCATGTTACCTGAAGGGGACACTATAGAGTTTCTCGGGCTTTGGACTTGGCCTGGTGGGGTCTGGGTTCGAGCCGTCTTGCACATACTTCAATATTGTTGTGGTTGTGGCTTCACAAAAATGTAGGAAAAATAATTATGCACACAGTTGCACTATAATTTTAACATCCATGATTAGCCAATTTTGGGGTTCAAATGTCAACAGTTTTCGCGACCATTTTGGTGATGTTTAACATCAATTTGCAACTTTCCTGCAAATGCAAGCACCTCAAACACTGCATGCCTGTCTGCGTAATTTACCAGGTACTTGATTGCAACTGAGCAAACTGGGGGTCAACCATTCAGATTTTCCAATAAATTTCAAAGTATATACGCCCTTTTAAATATCCTGCCAAAATGGCGTTCAGAGCTAGGAATCCTCATTTACAAATTTTATGTGCAAGGGTGGCTCAACGCAAATATTGGCTTTACAGGTCATATTTTCGAATTCACTAAGTATGCAATTCAAAACTCCAGCCCTTAAATCTAATACTTAAAACTTCTAAAACACTCAAAATGCTGCTCAGTTTCACTGTATCCCTATTTATTAAAATTTTCTCCCCTGCCAATTCAAATGTTTGGCTGAAACTGTAAAGTGCCACCTTATATGGCTATGATCCCAGCGACTTGATTTCCAGTGATCAATGGTTCGATTATTTTAGCAATCTTTTTGAACACTCACATGTGATGAATGATAATGATAATGACCATTTGTCAATGTTATCAAGGGAGATAAATGCTGAATGTCTAAGTGAAAATATCACAGAGGAAGAAATTCAACAAAGTTTGCAAGGCCTGAAAAGTAACTGTGCGTCTGGGTATGATGGACTGTGCATAGAAATGTTTAAAGTCACGGCAAATTGTATAGCACCCTTTCTGCAAAGTCTTTTCAATGACATATTTGAAACAGGTTTATTTCCAGAAGATTGGTGTAAAAGTGTGATCACTCCTCTGCACAAAAACGGATCACCCCTAGAACCAAATAATTATAGGGCAATTTCATTGTCAAGTAGCCTAAGCAAAATATTTATCAATATTTTAACAAAACGACTAACGAGTTGGTGTGATAAAAATATGGTTATTGATGAAGCTCAAGCCGGATTCAGGTCAGGGTACTCAACCATCGACAATATCTTTAATTTGCACGCAATAATCCAAAAATATACATCAAAGAAAGGAGGTCGTTTTTATGTTTTTTACGTGGACTACTTAAAGGCATTTGACAGTTGTAACCATGCAAAGATTTGGCAATGTTTGTCGAGAAATAGTATTGAGGGACGGTTTCTGAATATCTTCAAATCTATGTACAGCCAAATGAAGGCGTGTGTGAAAGTTAAAAACGGCCTGACGGACTTTGATTGCAAAATCGGCACAAAACAGGGCTGTTTGTCGTCACCGATAATATTTTCAATATTCATGAATGACCTGGTGAATTTCCTTAAATTACAGTCGGATGATGGAATTTTTATATCGCAAGAAACAGACAAATTATTTGTGTTAATGTACGCAGATGATGTCTCTGGGTTAGCAGACATGGCTATACATCTACAGCGGTTAATAAACAACATAGATAAATTCTGTGAGGACGCAAAATTAAAATAAATATAGACAAGTCAAAGATTATGGTGTTTAGAAATGGTGGCCCTTTACGCCAATATGAACACTGGACATACAAACATGTGAATGTAGAAGTTGTGTCTTTTTATAAATATCTCGGTGCATATTTCACGCCAAAATTATCATGTACAATGACAAAGGAAACACTCGCGAAGCATGCTAATAAGGCTTTAGCAAGTGTATACAAATGTCAGAAATATTATGGATATTTTAACCCAAAAGAAGCTTTTAAACTATTTGATGCAATGATCTTGCCCATTTTATGCTATTCGGCGGATATATGGGGTTTCCAGTACGCAGAGTGCATTAAACGAGTGCATGAGAACTATTGTAAACATCTCTGTGGCCTGAACAGATCAGTGGCAAACTTCTTTGCGCTCAGTGAAAGTGGCCGTTTACCCATATCTGTGACCTACATGTTCAAATGTATTTCTTACTGGGTTAAAATTTTGCAAATGCCACCAAACAGATACCCAAGGCAACTCTATCTAGTACTACGGAATCATGACACATCGGGTAGAACCAACAGGGCAACGAAGGTTAAAAGTCTATTATTTGAAAACGGGTTTGGCTACGCGTGGGTTTCAAATGAGGTCGGAGACAAAAAAATGTTCCTGAAATCATTTAAAACGAGACTTGAAGACTGTGCCTTGCAAAAACTCCAAGCTTATATAAACACATCCCCAAAGGCAGTGTACTACAGAGACTTCAAAACTTTATTAAATGTAGAACGATATTTATCAATTGAATTACCGTTTGTGCTCAAAAAGTGCCTTGCAAATTTTCACTGTTCCGGGAATCAGCTAATGGTAGAAAAAGGGCGACACTTGGATATAAGCCGTGAATTTAGATACTGTATGTATTGTGTACTCAAGTTTATACAGTAGAAGACGAATATCATATGTTTATGTTGTGTCCACTGTATAATGGGTTAAGACAGACGATTTTTATTCCTCAGTGGCTTAATCATCCAAAAAGTGTATATCTGTTTAATACGATCTTATCAGACAGTAACGACAAACATATATTATTGGTTGCAAAATATTTATTTCAATGTGACAAGTTAAGAGAGGAATTCATGAAAACTCACAACACTGCTTTTGTAAATACTCATTTTGTTAGTATGAATTCTTTGTAAATATACATTTGTCATAGTTATTGCCATATATATCATTATTATATCCATAAAATATTATATTATTATAACAGTATAAACTGTTTGTGTTCATCTACAATCTATATTTATAATGTACCAGTTTTGTAATGTTCATTTAATAATGTTCTTTTACCACTTAAACCTGTATACTGTTATAATTACACTGCTGTATTGTGGGCCAGTGGCCTTAAATTGCCGAATAAAAATATTGTATGGCTATAGAAAAAGCTTGCAAACACTCTGAAAGTCACATTTTTTGCCCAATTAACATGAATCTTGCTCAGAACATTTGTTCTTATGACATAACGCCTGAGTTTCACTCTGTTGAAAAACATGGCTGCCACGGGGCGGGGCAGTTTTCCTTCTATGGCTATGTAGAAAACTTTTAAAAGCTTGTGAACACTCTAGAGGCCACATTTATTGCCCAATCTTCATGAAACATGCCCAGAACATTTGTCTTAACGATATCTTGGCTGAGTTCGAATGTGGGTCATTTGGGTCAAAAACTAGGTCACTAGGTCAAATTGAAGAAAAAGTTTGTTAACAATCTAGAACTCACATTTATTGCCCAATCTTCATGAAACTTGGTCAGAACATTTGTCTTAATGATATCTCGGCCAAGTTCGAATCTGGGTCATGTGGGGTCAAAAGCTTGGTCACTAGGTCAATTTGAAGAAAAAGATTGTTAACAGTCTAGAAGTCACATTTTTTGCCCAATCTTCATGAAACTTGGTCAGAACATTTATCTTAATGATATCTCGGCCGAGTTCGAATCTGGGTCATGTAGGGTCAAAAACAAGGTCTCTATGTCAAATTGAAAAAAAAGCTTGTTAACACTCTAGAAGTCTCATTTTTTGCCCGATCTTTATGAAACTTAGTCATAACATTTGTGTTAATTATTTCTCGGCGTAGTTCGAATCAGTATGAGGTGGGGTCAAAAACTAGGTCAAATTGAAGAAAAGGCTGTTAAAACTCTAGAAGTCACATTTGTTTTCCCAATCTTTATGAAACTTGGTCACAACATTTGTCTTAATGATATCTCGGCCAAGTTCGAATCTGGGTCATGTTGGGTCAAAAACTAGGTCACTAGGTCAAATCGAAAGAAAAAGCTTGTTAACACTCTAGAAGTCACATTTTTTGCCCAATCTTCATGAAACTTGGTCAGAACACTTGACCTAATGATATCTTGGCTGAGTTTGAATGTGGGTCATGTGGCTTCAAAACTTAGTCACTAGGTCAAATGGAATAAAAAGCTTGTGAACACTCCAGAAGTCACATTTTTTGCCCAATTAACATAAAAATTGCTCAGAACATTTGTTCTGATGATATATCGGCTGAGTTCGAAAATGGTCCGGCTCCGTTGAAAAACATGGCCGCCAAGGGCCAGGGCAGTTTTCCTTATGTGGCTATATAAAAAGCTTCTTAACACTCTAGAAGTCACATTTTTCGCCTAATCAACATCAAACTTGCTCAGAACTTTTGTTCTTATGATGTCTCGACTGAGTTCGAAAATGGTTCCGCTCAGTTGAAAAACATGGCCACCAGGGGGCGGGCCCGTTTTCCTTATATGGCTATTGATAAAGCTTGTGAACATTCTAGTAGTGACATTTTTTGCCAAATCAACATGAAACTTGCTCAGAACCTTTGTTCTTATGATATCTCGGCTGAGTTTGATAATGGTTCCACTCGGCTGAAAAACATGGCTGTCATGGGGCGGGGCAGTTTTCCTTAAAAATTAGGTCACTAGATCAAATAGAAAAATAAATATGAAAACTATAGCTTTGCCTAATCTTCTTGAAAACTGCTCCGAACAAGTTTGAAACTGGGTCATGTGGTGTAAAAAAAACTAGGTCACAATGGCAAAATTGAACAAAAAGCTTTAAAAAAATTCTTGAGGCCATATTAATTGTATAGGCCAATCATCACGAAACTTGCTCAGAACAGTTTAGTTCCTTAGCCTCTCAGGTGAGCGACCTAGGGCCTTTTGGCCCTCTTGTTGAGCTTAGAATTTCGCTTTTGTTCAAATTTCACAGTGACTATAGGAGGTATTGACTTGAAACTCAAAATACTTGATCACAGTTATGAACCCATTATGTAGACAAGATGAGGTAACTATATCAAGGATTTTGGTATAGTTATTGCCCTCTTTTCAACTTTGAATTTTAGCTGTAGGTCAAATTCCTCAATATCTATGAGAGGTATTTACTTGAAATGTAAGACACTTCATCACAGTGATGAACACATTCTATTAACAAAATGCCAGGCTACTATCAAATACGAGAAAGTAAAGTGTCCAGCACCCGTTAGCTCGACTATTCGAAGAATAGGTGAGCTTTCCTAGTACCCCCGGCGTCGGCGTCTACGTCTGAATTTGGTGAAAATTTTATTCACAAGTCTTGTAACTTCAAAACTACATAAGTAATTCATTTGAAACTTCGAATATACCTTTGTCATCAACTCCAGTGTCAGGGGCAACATTCCCCATAACTCTGTTTTGTATTTTGACAGAGTTATGCCCCTTTTTCACTTAGAGTTTCTGGTTAAAGTTTATATTCAAAAGTTTTGTAACTTCAAAACTACATAAATTATTGACTTGAAACTTGGAACTAACCTTTGTCATCAACTTCAGTATCAAGGGCAACATTTCCTATAACTCTGTTTTGTAGTTTGACAGAATTATGTCCCTTTTTCACATAGATTTTCTGGTTAAAGTTTATATACAAAAGTTTTTAACTTCAATACTACAAAAGCTATTCACTTGAAACTTGGAATATACCTTTGTCATCAACTTCAGTATCAGGGTGCTCATTCACCATAACTCTGTTTTGTACTTTGACAGAGTTATGCCCCCTTTTCACTTAGATTTTCGGGTTAAAGTTTATATTCAAAAGTTTGTTAACTTCAAAACGACATAAGTTATTCACTTGAAACTTGGCACTAACCTTTGTCATCAATTCTAGCATCAGGGGCAACATTACCTATATCTCTGTTTTGTATTTTGACACAGTTATGCCCCTTTTTCACATAGATTTTCTGTTTAAAGTTTATATTCAAAAGTTTTGTAACTTCAAAACTACAAAAGTTATTCACTTGAAACTTGGAACTAATTTTTGTCATCAACTCTAGTATCAGGGGCAACATTACCCATAACTCTGTTTTGTATTTTGACAGAGTTAGCCCACTTTTTACATAGACTTTGTGGTAAAAGTTTTTGTTCCAAAAATGTATCAACTATACAAGGCTTCACTTAAAAGTTTTTATTTTTAACAAATGTATGCCCATTCCACTATCCAAAATATGTGACAACTAAAATACTTCAAATAGTCGAGCGCGCTATCCTCTGACATTTCTTGTTTTGTAACGCATTCACAATCAGGGGTGTAGCTTGGTTCCAAAATATATGTAGGCCACTTTATATGTTGTCCATTGGCCTGTGTATGGGGTTGTGCGTTTTTCCAGCATTTCATTTTCGGTAGGTGTTGAAGATGTTATTGTTGTATTTTTGTAGCATCACATCATTAGCTCATGTGGATCTCTGTATCAACTAAAGATATTTAATTGAAACTTCACACATGTGTGCGGGGTCATTTTGTGAGGTCACTGACCAAGGCCCATAACTGTGACCAGCATTTTAGCAGAATTATGCCCCTCTGTGTACTTAGAAATTCAGGTTAAAGTTTGCGTGCAACAACATATTTCTATAACTCGAGAACGGATTGAGCTATTGCAATGAAATTTCATGCATAGATACCTTATAGCAAGGCCTCACATGGGATTGCATATGGGGTGGGTGGGGTCAAAGTCAAGGTCACTGTTAGTAAAATAGGAAAACGTTTTTTGCTCAATAACTTGAGAACGTATTGAGATAGTTTAATGAAAATGAATACATAGATACCTTATATCAAGACCTCGATTTGGATTGCATATGGGATGGGTGGGGTCAAGGTCACTGTTACTAAAAATAGAAAAATGGTTTCCACTCAATAACGTGAGAACACATGGAGATATTTAAATTGAACTTAATACATAGATACCTTATATCGAGACCTCCTTGGGATTGAATATGGGTGGGTCGAGGTCATGGGCACTATAAAACTAAAATAGAAAAAGTGTTTTGCTCATTAACTTGGGAAAGCATTGAGATATTTTAATGAAACTTCATAGATAGATATCTTATATTGAGACCTCGCTTTGGATTGCATATGGGGTGGGTGGGGTCAAGGTCACTATTACTAAAAATAGAAAAACGGTTTCCACTCAATATTTTTTTTGCTTGTAGTGATAAAGGCCCATAACTCTGACAAAGCGGTTGAATAGTTGATCGCCCTGTCCTGAGAAAGCTCTTGTTTAGAAGTATTATTACAAACTTAGTTATATGAGTCAAACAACACAAATTGAGCTGAACAGTCAGTTAGATCCCAGCACATCCCACCCCTGAAGCTTTCGATTTTATTGCAGATCTGGCATTTTTATTTTTCATTATTTCCGAACAAATGCGTAGGCCGCGGCCTACATGGCTTAATAGAAGCTATGCCGCTGACAAGGATGGGATAAAATACTTAATCAAGCAATGTTTAGAAAGAAAGCTTAGTTATGCCCACTTCGAAGAAGTGGGGGTATATTGCTTTGCACCTGTCCGTCGATCGGACGGTCGGATGGTCGGTGGGTCTGTCCATAGACCATTTCGTTTCCGCACGATATCTAGAGAACGCTTTGAACTACGATCATTTAAGTTGGTATGCTGGTTACTTGGGAGGAAAGGAAGAGGCCTAATGATTTTGAGGTCAACAGGTCAAAGGTCAAGGTCACAGGGGCTTGTAACATGAAATTCGTTTCTGCACAATATCTAGAGAACGCTTTGACCTACGATCATTTAAGTTGGTATGCTGGTTACTTGGGAGGAAAGGAAGACGCCTATCATTTTGAGGTCAACAGGTCAAAGGTCAAGGTGACAGAGGCTTTTAACATGAAAACTGTTTCCTCTGAAGACCATTTAGTTTCCGCATGATGTGTAGAATACGCTTTGACCTACGATCATCCAAGTTGGTATGCTGGTTACTCGGGAGGAAAGGAAGACGCCTATCAATTTTGAAGTCAACAGGTAAAGTTCAAGGTCACAGGGCCTTGTAACATGAAAACTGTTTCTCCATAGACCATTTTGTTTCCGCAGGATATCTAGAAAATGCTTTGACCTACGATCATCCAAGTTAGTATGCTGGTTACTCAGAAGGAAAGGAAGAAGCCTATCGATTTTGAGGGTAACCAGTCAGAGGTCAAGGTCACGGGCTTGTAACATGAAAACTGTTTCCACCCAATATCTAGAGAACGCTTTAACCTAGGATCATATAAATTATTATGCTGGTTAGTCTTGAGGGAAGGAAGACCCCTATCAATTTTGAGATCAAGAGATCAAAGGTCAAGGTCACAGGGGCTTGTAAAAAAAAACATTTCCACTTAATAACAGATGAACCATTTGTACATGGTCCTCAAACTATAGAGGTACAGTGGTCAGTTTGAGTAGATGACCTATTACATAGTGATAATTACTGAATACTTTGGTCGAGTCGTCAAATTTGATAGGAAGAATGCTCGTGCAGAGAATACAACTTCTATCAAGGTAATGGTTAACATGTCTCCGCTTAGATTTTTCAGAAACAGTACACTTCTGTGATGAACAAAGGCTGCAAGTCGGGGGGCATACATGTTTTACAAACATCTCTTGTTAATAAAGTGTGCTTCCTATTTCACAGAGTTGGATCTAGCCACTGGGACTTGCACCTTATACAGTGGTACATGTAATGATGGCAATGCTCTGTGTTCTGGTGAAATGGGCAGTGTCAATGCAAGTCATCAATCCTAAACACTTTATCCGGAGCAGGTGCAGCGTGGATGGATTTTCAAAATACTTGGCAGAAGTTACAAGCATAGTGAGACGGAGTGTCGCACACAATAACCAGGTTCCTATGTCCAAAGTCAATTCACAAATCAAGGTCAAATTTAAGAAATGAAGCCTTAACTTTATGTCCGGAGCGTATCTTTGTCCAGCACGGATGGATCTTTTAATAACTTGGCAGAAGTGACAAGCATGGTGATGCGGAGTGTCGTGCTCTAGAACCAGGTCCCTATGGCCAAAGTCAAGGTCACAATTCAAGATAAAAGGTCAAATTTAAGAAATCAATCCTAAACACTTTGTCCGGAGCATATATTTGTGGTTTTCCAAATTACCTGGCAGAAGTTACAAGCATGTTGAGACGGAGTGTTGCGCGTAAGAACCATGTCTATAGGTCCAAGGTCAAGGTCACAATTCAAGGTCAAAGGTAAAATTTAAGAAATCAATCCTTAACACTTTGTCCGCAGCATATCTATGTCTAGCATGGATGGATTTTCAAATAACCTGGCAGAAGTGAACCATGTCCCGAGGTCCAAGGTCAAGGTCACAATTCAAGGTCAGAGGTCAAATTTAAGAAATTAATCCTTAACACTTTCTCCAGGGCATATCTTTGTCCAGCATGGATGGATTTTCAAATAACCTGGCTGAAGTGACAAGCATAGTGAGGCGGAGTGTCGTTTGCAAGAACCAGGTCCCTATGTGCAAGGTCGAGGTCACAATTCAAGAACAAAGGTAAAATATAAGAAATCAATCCTTAACACTTAATCCAGAGTCCGGAGCATATTTTTGTCCAGCATGGTTGGATTTTCTAATAACTTGGCAGAAATGATAAGCAAAGTGTGACAGGGTATCATGCGCAAGAATCAGGCCCCTAGGTGCAAGGTCAAGGTCACAATTTAAGGTCAAAGGTCAAAGATAAGAAATCAGTCCTTAACGCTTTGGCCGGAGCATATCTTTGTCTGGCATGGATGGATTTTCTCTCTTTAGTCGTTGACTCTTTACCCCTAAAAATGCTCCTTGACAGGCGTATCTTTGTGACAATGGCAGTCTTGTTATATTTATTAATATGCAACACATTAAAAAAAGTCATTATATTTAACTGCACTGGTATAATTTTGCTTTATTTATGCGCATTCAGTCTAGAATATCTCGGCTCCGAAAACGGCCATTTTGTATCTGTGAGAAATAAATGCCCCCACCATCAATGATGTGAGGGGCATATAGAGTTTATGTACGAATGTACATGTTTACGTATGTTCAGATTCTTGTCCAGACAATAACTTGGTCTATCATTGGAGGATTTAAAAAAAAACTTGGCAGAAATGTTAATCATAATGAGATGGTGTTTTAGGTTCAAGGCCAAGGTCACAATAAAGGTCAAAGGTCAAATATAAGAATTTATGCCATAGACTCTGTCCGAAGCATAATTTTGCCCAGCGTGAAAGGAATTTCAGATTATTTGGCACATGTGTAAAGCATGGTGAGACGGTGTGTCGCGCGCAAGAACCAGGTGCATAGGTCCAAGGTCAAGGTCCCACTTAAAGGTCAAACTTGAAATAAAAGATTTAAGATATAAGATAATATAAGATTTTAAGCCATAGACCCTGTCTGGAGCATAATTTTGTCCAGCGGTGAAGGAATTTCAAATAACTTGGCAGAAGTGCCAAGAATATTGAGACGGTATGTTGTGCACAAGAACCATGTCCCTAGGTCCAAGGTCAAGATCACACTTAAAGGTCAAAGGTCAAATATATAAACTTAACCCTTTGACCCTCTCTGGAGCATTTTTTTGTCCATCATGGAAGGAATTTCTAATAACTTAGCACAAGTATTAAGCATGTTGAGGCAGTGTGTCGTGTGCAAGAACCAGGTCCTTAGGTCCAAGGTCAAGGCCACACTTAATGGTCAGATGTCAAATATTAGAATTTAAGCCATAGACCCTGTCCGGAGCATAATTTTGTCCAGCATGGAAGGAATTTCAAATATCTTGGCACAATTTTTAAGCATGGTGAGACTGTTTGTCTCAGGCAAGAACAAGGTCCCTAGGTCCAAAGTCAAGGTCACACTGAAAGGTCAAAGGACAGAATGTAAGCATTTAAGCCATAGTCCGGAGAATAATTTCGTCCAGCGGGGAAGGAATTTCAAATAACTTGGCAGAAGTTTTAAGAATGATGGGACGGTGTGTCACATGCAAGAACAAGGTCCAAGGTCAAGGTCACAGTTAAAGATCAAAGGTCAATATGTATCGATGTTAAGATTTATAAAGATTTTTTGTCAGGACTAAAAATATTGATTGGAAATTTGTGATACCTCAACTCACTTCACAGAATAAAAGAATACATTAGCAGAAGGTACAATAGAAAAGGACAATTCTCATTTTGCAAAATAATTTGTATGCATAATTATAGACAAAGCGGGGCTATGTTGATCAGGCTGCATAGTGTGGGGCATCCATGTCTGTGGACACATTTTTTGTTTTATTTTGTAATTCTACAATTATTACAGTGTTAATAAACACCAAAGTAGTAAATATATTCATGAAATTGAGTGTTTTTATCACTTTTATCAACCCCAGGGGGCAAATAATTTGTGTCAAAATCGCTAACTTGTATGTGGAATACTAAAAGTTTAATAACTTTTTTATTTATTTTAAACCTATTTATTTTAGCTCGATTGCATCGAAGGCCTAAGGCTTATAGAGGCTATACTTTTTTATTTGACGGTAAAAGTTGATAATATTTGGTATTTCAATCCCTGGAGCAGTCCATTCAATATAGCTGAAAAAAGGGTTTAACCTAGACACAATTGCAAAAGTTTTGTTTCCACTGTGTTTTATCAGAGACATGTCTGAACTATTACAGTTAAAATGTTGCATACCCAAATGTGACAGGAAAGTTGAAAAATCAAGATGGCATTTATGACCATTGCAGCTAATTATTTCTGCATATTTTTTTTAGCTCACCTTAATGCTGAAATTGCTTTTTTTCAGCATTGAGACTTCATTAATTTTTTCATCCAATCTTGACCACACTTGCACAGTTTGTGTATAACTATAAAGCCTTGGTTACAGTCGAATATGGGCCAGATTGGACCCTTGTTTGTGTTAAAAAATGCCAAAAAATGGACCTTGTGCAGAATAAAGATTTCATGTTTTTATCCAATCTTAACGAAACTTGCACAGTTTATAAAGGACCAAAAGAGCTCATACATAGTCAAATGTTGGTCATTTCAGACTAGAATCGCCAGAGTTGTTGCCATTTTCTTATTAAAACAGATCAAAATTGGACTGTGTTGATAGAAAGTGTTTATTTTTATATGGAGTCTATACAAAACTTGCATGGATTGTGCATTGACATTATATCTCAGACAAGTTAAATAATAACAATATCAGAACAAAAATACTGAAGCTATTGCCCTAGTTTGATTATAAAATGCAAACACTTGCATTACTTATTTTTACCAGCAAAATATGTATTCCTTAATGAATCCCTGTGATCTAAGGGAGATAAGTGAATTGTAACAGCTGTTGTCTCCCTAGAAAATCTATATGCACCATCACTCTATATGTTGGGACGCCCTTAAAATATATTTTTTTGTGACTTAAGTTTGGGACACTTTAAAAATTAGACTTTTCCTGTTTCTAAATTTGGGACAATGTTTTCCAAGTTGGCAATTTAGTGTCAATTTCCGTTAAGTGGACAATTAACAGTCGTCATCTGACTGTTATATACTGGCATCGATAAATTGCAATGTATTAGCAAACTGTCAAAGTTGTGAATGTGCATGTGGATATTCCATATATCCGTATCTCATGACAGCTGACCCCATTAATGTGGCCCCTAAAGATCTATATCCACTGTGATTTGCTTGCTTTATAGGGATTAATATACACCCATGAAGAAATTGAACCTTACAAATAATAGGTTTGGACTTCAATTGCTGATTTTAAATATTGGGACACATTCCGGGAGAATTATTTTTTCTGCTTCTAAAAATTGGGACAGCAAAAAAATTATTATTTTTAAGTGTCCCAACATATAGAATAATTACGACGAGAACCATAGCTAGTAACTTGATAGTGGCTAGTGGCCTGTGGTTAGTGACCACACACCCAGATGCTTCAGTTGGGCTGTTTAAAGCATACTGGATTTAATTGTCCACTTCTGTGTATTATTTTTTTCTTAGTGTGTTAACTTTCTTATTTGTTTGAATGTTTAAACACTTCTGGATTGTAAATTCTTGCTAAGTAGAACAGAAAACTGCTGCAGTTAGGTTTAATTATATTGAAAGAGAGAAACTAATGACTGTAAGTATCATTCATGATTAACTGAAAATAAAGTTTTAAATACAGATAATCTCCATGCTATCACTAAAACATGGGAAACCAGCTCTATTGTCTGGCTATTTGCAAAATTTTGAAGATTACTAGAATTGGGGATTGCTATTGCATGGGGCCTTTTCCAATCATGTTCTATTGGTTGGATAATATGCACACTAAGTACTTATAGCATTTTCGAGTGTAACAATTTTTTTCATAACTGATGGATCATTAGAATTTGGGATTGCTATTGCATGGTGCCTTTTTCGATAATGTTCTGCTGGTTGGATAATATGCACACTAAGTACTTACTACTGTACAAATGGCCAAATTTGTCAAACACTGAGTTATTGGTAAAGAAATATCGTTTCAATTTTTTATTATTACAATGACAGATTTAATGTGGATAACCAAACATTTTACTGAAATAAAAACAAACATTTACGGTCATTCTACTGGCCCTACCTGTTATCTCACCTGAGCAGTAGACATCAAAATCTACTGTTTTTATGCTCCCTGAAAAAAATTTGGGGGAGCATATAGTCGCCGCTTTGTCCGTCCGTCAGTTCTTTTGTCCATGTGTGCAGTTTTCATGTCCAAAGTATTTCTCAGCAACTACTGACCAGAATTCAATGAAACTTCATTGGAAGCTCCATTACCAATAGGAGTTGTGCACTGTACCAGAAGGTTCTGCTTCAGTTATATTTCTCAGAGTTATGGGACTTTGAAGATTTCTGAAATGAGCATTTAGTGCACAATTCTTGTTTGGTCTATCTCTACGCAACTACTGGTCAGAATTCAATGAAACTTTATTGGAAGCTGCATTACCAAGAGGAGGTGTGCACTGAAACAGTGCATTCTGCTTCAATGATTTTTATCAGAGTTATGGGACTTTGAAGATTTCTGAAATAAGCATTTAGTGCACAATTTTTGTCTAGTCTATTTCTACGTATCTACTGAACAGAATTCAATGAAACTTTACAGGAAACATCATTACACAGAAGAGGTGTGCACTGAACCAGAACGTTCCACTTCAGTGATTTCTCTAAGAGTTATGGGACTTTGAAGATTTCTGAAATAAGTATTTAGTGCACAAATTGTTTCCAATATATTTATAAACAACTTCGGGCCAGATTTAAATTAAACTTTAAAGGAAGCTTTATTACTAAGAGGAGGTGGGCACAAAATCAGGAGGTTCAGCTTCATTTATTTTTCTAAGAGTTGTGGGACTTAGAAGATTTCTGAAATTAGAATATAGTACACAATTTTTGTCTGGGCTATTTCTCAGCCACTGCCAGCCAGAATACAATGAAACTGTATGTGATGCTTCATTAAAATGAGGTGTGCACAGTACAGGACGTTCCCTTTCAGTGATTTGCCTTGGAGTTTTGGAACTGTGAATGTTGCTGAAAGTGCACAATTCTTGTCTGGACTGTTTCTCAGCAGCTACTAGTCAGAATTCTATGAAACTTTATGGGAAACTTTATTATCAAGATAGGGTATTAACTCTACCCAGATGCTCCGCTTCAATGATTTTTAATCAAATTTTTCGAAAAAAAAAAAAATGCCCTCGGCAATTCCTAGCCATGACCTTCACCTTGCATCCAAACTTTCTTTTATTATTGTGCTGACTTTTATGCATTTTATTAGAAACATTTTCGTTTTCATGGAATTTCCACGTTTCTTGTCTTACAGTTATGGGACTTTGATGATTGCTGAAATTAATATACATGTATAGAGCACAATTCTTGTCTGGACTCGGCTCTTCTGATTGCTTTTCCATTACTTGGCAAGGCGCATTGTTTAGCATCCATCAGTTCACTTATATCCTTGTTCCATTTGCCCTAACTGCCACTGACTTACATGTAATTAAAAGGTTCCAGAACAGACTGCCAACAAACATGATCTAAGAACCATAAGCAAAAAGAAAGTAGCAGCACCACCCAGACAGATAATATCACATATCACACTGCCTAACCCAAGAAATCAAGGAGACCCATCGAACCCATTTTTGCATTTATTCTTAAGATTTCTTCGTGAAAGTCCAGTCCTTACTTGTTTATGTCCATGAGTTTTATTGTTTTTGATATGCAAGAGTAAGCTGGGCAGTTAAATAATTATGACAGTTTGTCAGCTAGTTGAGTGTTGTGTGACCATTATGGCACACATGCTTTAAATAACATTTCTTCAAACCTGTCACCTGTCAGTAATGTCTTCATCTTTGCCAGTCCTCAGGTGAGCCCTTTGGGCCATCTTGGCCCTTTTGTTTACAAATTGTGTTTTTTCTTACACATACTGATGCATGCTTTGTCAAACAATACTATTTAACATGTTGTCTCGTCAAAATTAAAATATATTTTCATTTTGTGGAGACAAATGTCTCATGGTTTTCGTTATAAATCTTCCCTCTGTCTATTGTTAACCAGATTATATATTGCTTTATTTTGTGTATCTTCATTATTAAACCAATTTATACATGTCTAATTTGTTATGCCCCCGAAGCACCGTCCTTCTGTGGGTGGGTGGGTGATTGGGTGGGTGGGTGAGTTTTGGGTGGGTCCGTCCGTCCAGACTTCGTTTCGGCTCTTAACTTTTTAATGCCAGGATGGATTTTAATATAACTTCAGATTATTATTCTCCATGACTAGACGATGTGTCACGTACAACTTCCATGCTCGCCAGTAAAAGGTCAAGGTCACAGTTCAAGGTCGAAGGTCATGAATTTTTGTTTCCGCTCCATAACTTCTAAACTACTGGATGGATTTTAATATAACTTCATATTATTATTCCACCTGACAAGACGATGTGTTGCTTTCAACTCCCATACTCGTTGGTCAAAGGTCAAGGTCACAATTCAAGGTCAAAGGTCATGAATTTTTGTTTCGGCTCCATAACTACTAAATGCCTGGATGGAATTTATTATAACTTCAGGTTATTATCCCCCATGATCAGACGATGTGTCCCGTATAACTCCCATGCTCGTCGGTCAAAGGTCAAGGTCACAATTTAAGGTCAAAGGTAATGAATGTTTGTTTCCGCTCTGTAACTTCTTAACGCCTGGAAGGATTTTAATATAACTTCAGATTATTATTCACCATGACCAGACAATGTGTCGCGTACAGCTCCCATGATGGTCGGTCAAAGGTCAAGGTCACAATTCAAGGTCACAGGTCAATTATTTTTCTTTCCATTTCATAACTTCTCAATGTCTGGAGGGATTTAAATGTTACTTCAGATTATTATTCCCTATGACCAGACAATGTGTCGCATACAACTCCCATGCTCGTCTGTCAAAGGTTAAGGTCATAATTCAAGGTCAAAGGTCAAGGATTTCTGTTTCTTCACCATAACTTCTAAACTTTTGGAAGGATGTTAATATTACTTCAGATTATTATTTTCCATGACCAGGCGATGTGTCGTGTACAACTCCCATGGTCCTCAGTCAAAGGTCTAGGTCACAATATAAGGTCAAATGTCTAGGAATTTTCTGTTTGCTCTATAACTTCCAAAAGCCTTGAAGGATTTTAATATTACTTCAGATTATTTTTTCCCAGACAATGTGTCACATATCACTTACATGCCCGGGTCCAGGGTTACATTTAAAAGGTCAAATATTAGAATGAACTTTTTGTAGGAAGCATCATTTTTGCCAACATGTAAGGAATGTAATAACTTGGTGGGAATGAAGATCATTATGAGGCAGTGTGTTACAACAACAAAGAGCTGTGTTTCTGAAAGATATTTGTCCAGGGCATAATATTGTACTCTTGACATTGTGTTGCCTTCCTCTGACAATATGTCACATCCTGTGACAAGCTTTGTTGAATTTACAAAACGACTGTTTGAGAATTATCTTTTGATTACTTCCTCTTTAGACAAAAAGAATGACTCAAACTGTTTTTGTACTATACAATAACCATCACATAACACAATATTCAATGTGCATTAATATTACAATCAAATTGCTAGTCAAAATGCAAACAAACTAGAACCAATACATGTGTAGCAAATGTGTCAATAGATAAAATATTTCGAATTAAAAGGTGAATAAATCACGAAGTCCTTATATTTAAGCAGCATAAACTTCATGATAAAATGATAAAATGAAGATATGATTAATGAAATTGTATTAATGCCTGAGAATTTTCACATCAACACTTATTATTATAAAATTACATTCCCACAAGCAGTATTATTATTCTATTTACATGATGTCATCTATAAACCATGATATATAAACACAACTATGCTGTACAATTATTGCACACATACTAATAGAGACAATGTTTGTATCATAAAGCACAAATCCTTATAGGTCACTGTCGCTATCCACATATTCACATCTGATGATTCCTGCTGCTTTCCAGAGTTGGTGCAGCTCACTCCTTGACACTCTGCATCTGATTGAACATGCAAACCCATGTTTTCTGCAGGTGCATCGCCTTGACTCACAGTCTTGTTTGCAAGTACATCTAATGACTTTAAGCAACTCTGCTGGAGCAGTGGGTAACTTGGTCTTAACAGGCTGTAGAACATTGTTTACGAGTCCCATCCCAAATTACATGTGTTCAAGCAATCATTTCCAGGCTGTCAACCAATTCCTATTTTCCTTTTTAGCTTATTCGTGCATCAAGGTTTCATTTTTCATTCAATCTTGATAAAACTTGTTTTAAAACGCATGTTTTGTATGGCCATAAGATCTCAACACAAGCAGCAAATGAGACAGGCCACGAACACAGCAGTTATATCCCCTTAATTGTGAAAATGAATGCAAAAATGAATTTGTTGCAAGACGGGGACTTCAGTTTCAACCAGTCTGGACCAAATGTGCACCATTTGTCTATGACCATAAAATCTAAAGCGAATTTCAATAAAGGACGGGTAAATGTGCCCTCATCCATGCTTTAGCGCTGGATGAAGGTCATTATTGGAGTAAAGCTGGAGGCTGAGCATGTATACATAGCATTCCGTTCTGGACGTATGGGGGAATCCGCACTTTAAACAGCAAATAATCTACTACGCTGTGACCTACCCATGCACATGCGCCGTTGCAACGGAAATGATACACCTGAAACATTCATACATTTAACATGGTTTTGTTGCCATAAATACCAAAAGGGTGGGAAAGAATAAAATCACATAAAATATCAAAACATGGATAAAACATTATCCATAAAAACATAATATAGTAATGCAAATAAACAAGAGGAGGGTCTATACATGCTCAGCCTCGTGCTTTACTCCAATAATGACCTTCATCCAGCGCTAAAGCTTGGATGAGGGCACATTATTTTCGTAAAGCCTTCCGCTTTCACATGTATAGATAGCATTTTTAAAGGCAACAAAACCAAAACTTCCAAAGAAGTTAACCAAAATAAATTTCTACTGATTTAATGAGTCTAATAACATGTCATCATAGGACCCAACCAGACAAAACAGCATTACTGAAAGATACATTGCTAGAACTATTCAACGTACATCTATAATAAAACTCCCTATATGTTTTATCTGACTTCCAGTCTGCGCCTTAAAAAGGTCAGAGTCAATACCAGAGAACTATAATATGGACTCCAACCACCTAGCAACAGTGCAAGTAGTCACCTGCTTGAAAGTTTTATACGATACAAACACAAACCGTGACTTTCTTACGGGTTTTGTAGCGTCAATATAGGCAAGAAGAGTATGCATAGCACACAACGCCTCATCATGAAAATGCGCCACTGTCAATGTAAAAGAAAGTCCTGATCGAGACGTTTTCAACATTTTTGAAAAAGTAAACACAACTTCCTGTTGTTTAATAAACATATTATCAATACTCAAAGATATCAAGGTCTGAGCTCTTGGTGCCGTAGCCAAAGCCAGAAGAGCAACAGTTTTCAAAGTCAACATCTTAAGGATAAATCCTATATAGGCACTAATGTTTTCAAATAGTTCAATACTGTAGACATCCCATGTAATAATATAACAGGGTTTTGGAGGTTGACACAGGAAAACACTTTTCATAAGCCTAGACACTAAAGCACAATCCTTACACCAATGATTACCAAAAAAGGGAATAGTTTGAAGCAGCATAGCTTTATGTGTGTTAATCACTGATTATGATTTTTTCAATTTAAAAAGATAATACAAATAACTAAGTACAGCTTCAGTCGTATAAAAGGGATTACTACCCCGGACACCGTTCCAAGTATACCAGTGCTTCCATGCCAATTGGTTCTGTTTCTTGGTTCCGACTGCCCACGATTCACAGATGAACTGTGCAACTGACGAAGAAACTCCCTGGACAATAAGGGATTCCCTGATACAACTGCTGCGATCAAGCGCAGACGCCTCCCTAAAGGATGGAGTTGATAGTTGTGCGATAGAGCCAACAGGTCCTTGTGCTTGGGTAACCTTATTGGAATGTAAGAAATAATTTCTAAAATCAAAGGAAACCAAGACTGCGAGGTCCATTGAGGAAATATAAATAACGCCTTTTCCACCTTGTCTATTAATAGCTTGTTTACCACCTTTCCAATCATATTAAATGGAGGAAACATATATCGATTCCATTCACTCCAAGAGAAACTTAAAGCATTAATTGCATAAGCGCCAGGTTCTGGAAACCAGGACACAAAAATAGGCAAGTGTTTATTCAACCTGGAGGCAAATAAATCGATATCAGGGTAAAAACATTGTCTACACAATCTCTCAAAAATTATACATTTGAGCTGCCATTCCGTAGAGTTCGAGAAATTTCTAGAGTAAAAATCAGCTTTGTTTTGAACTCCTGGAACATAAATTGCAGACAAAATAATATCTCTTTCTAAACACCATGTCCAAATTTCTTTAGCAAGAGAATCCATATCTAGAGAAGTAATTCCTCCAAAATCATTTATATAAGAAACGGCTGTTACATTATCTGACTGTACTTGAATGTGCTTACTGCGAAAACTACTATACAGTGACTGCAATGAGTAATACACAGACAAAAGCTCCAAATAACTTACATTATTTTTCGACTCCATATGTGACCACCTACCATTAGCATGGACATGCGTGTCTATGTCAACACAACCAAACCCTTCCAAAGAGGCGTCGCTTTGGCAAAGAACATCAACTGGGTTATGTCTAATGTATTTTCCATTTTTGCTGTTAACATTACTTATCCACCAATATAACTCTTTCACACTTGCTTCTGATAGTTGCATTTTAATACTAGAGTCTACAGAATTCTGGAGACCTACTAACTTATCTCTTTCAAGTGTATGGTAATGCATCTTGGCCTCAAAAATGGCAAAAAATGCATTAATGACTAGTTCAATGAAAGAAGCCAATTGTCTGACCTCAAACCACTCTAAAGAAACCAACATGTTGGCCATGGAAATAATTTGTTCCACTTTTTTATCAGTCAAGTAAATTTTAAATTCTACAGAATCAATAATGAAACCAAAGAATGTAATTCTCTGACAAGGTTGTAATACAGATTTATCCCAATTTATATATATATACCTAATGCAACCAAAGTATCAAGCAATGTGAGTAATATGAAGACATTCCAGTTTGATTTGGTTCATGTTAATGGAGTCATCAATGTAATATAAACATCTAATGTTTTGCATTCTAAACCATGCAAAAACAGGTTTAAGAATTTTCGTAAACAAATATGGTGCAATCGATAAACCAAAAGGAAGACATATAAACTTGAATAGACTGCCATTCCACCAAAATTTCATGTAATTAGTGTCCGTTTCATGTATAGGAACCGAAAAATAAGCATCATGAAGATCTATTTTTGAAAAATAATCATTTCTCTTTATAAGATCTAAAACACCATTAACGGTCTCTTGCTTGAAATGGTGGTATACAACAAACTGATTCAAATATTTTAAATTTATAAGTGGTCTATATTTCCCATTTGACTTGGGAACAATAAATAAATTTGATATAAATTCACCAGTTTCATGTAAAGTTTCAACTATAGCACCTTTATTAAGTAATTCACAAACCTCATTATTCACCATCTCCCATTGTTCATCATTAAATGCAATTTCTTTAGGAATGACATCCTGATATGGTTCATTTTCAAAATCTATCTTATATCCAGCAACTGCATTTAAAATCCATGAATCATTCGTAAATTGTTTCCAAACTTGTACATAATTTTTTTAATTACCACCAACACTTACTTTATTTAATCCTGATCGTTTGGGGCTGTATTGGTTGCAGTTGATGCTTTCCTAGGAGGCCTGGATTTGCCATACTGTTTGTAACCCCCAGAGGAACCTCGTTGTGGGTAAAGTTGATATTTGCCAACCTGACTAAACGATCCAGAAGGATGTTTAGGATATCTTCCTCTGCCTCCAGAGCTGTCATTGTAATTTTCACGCTGGCCTCCAACATATGTGTAATAATCTTTTCCATGGCCGAATTAGATACCTTCTTCGTACTGATAAGTGATACTGAATCTGTGCAAGCAAAGTCAGAGAGTCAGATAACAATGTTTTTTCCTCCGAAGAAACATGGCCTTTCAATAACTCCGCCAAATGAATGATAGGCGCAAAACTGGCAGAAACTAAGAACTGAATATCAACCACAAGCCTGTCGTTAGCATGCGCTCTCTTGTCTAAAATTCTCCATATCTCCTGATTAACAAGAGGCGGTGTAGCCTTTTCACAATTTTGTGGAATTTTATACTTGTTCAGGAGTACATCTGTATCACACTGAACTGTGCAAGACACATGATAAGCTTAGCAAGAGAGTCTGATACAGATTTTCCTTTCTCAGGCACTTTCAACTTGGGTAAAACCCAGTCATCATCACTTACTTTGTCATTTTGTCTGTCACAAGAGCCAAACAAAGCTTCAGAAAAGCCACGATTTAAATCACTATAGTCCTCATTGTCAGAGACATCTCTAGCATCAATTTCAACCCTCAGTGGCTGAAACGGTACCTCCACTTCATTGTCGGCCTCTAGTACCACGTGGCTAACCACGTGCTCCGAAACACCAGAAGGTGAAATGCTCAGCAAATTTCTCAAAGACAGAATGTCCTTCTGTGACAACTTTGTAATGTTAAAGATATTATTACTGTCCGAAGACGTATTCTTCTTGTCCGAAGAAGTATTCTTTTTGTCCGAAGACTTACTACCTTTCTTCCCACTCGTTTTAGCAGTAGACAGACAAGATTTCAATTTAGGTTTGGACTTACTTTTCTTCGACTGCTGCTCCGTAACGGAGTCAGAAAAACCAGAGAACTCCCCTTCAGATAATTAATTGTCACCTAAGGACAAGATATCCTCGTTGTCCAACATAGTGTACAAAAAAAAGATTGAAAAAAGTTTAAATTGACAAGCCCAAAAAAGTACCTGCGAACCCCCCAATGGCAAAACTTTTTATGCATGTTTCCAGTGTATCATTTCCGTTGCGACTGCTCATGTGCATGGGTAGGTCAGAGCGTAGTAGATTTTTTGCTGTTTAAAGTTCGGATCACCTCATACGTCCAGAACGGAATGCTTTCTATACATGTGAAAGCTGAAGGCTTTACGAAAATAATGACCCTTCATCCAGCGCTAAAGCTTGGATGAGGGCACATTTTGCTATTTAAGTTTATATAAACCATGTGACCCTCAGGCTTGGCCAGTTTTGACCCCAGGGGCATAATTTGAACAATCTTTGTACAGGACCACTATACAATGTTACATACCAAATATGAAACCTCTAGGCCTTGCAGTTTCAGAGAACAATATTTTAAAAGTCATTTTGCTATTTAAATCTATATAAACCATGTTAGTCCCAGGGTGTGGCCAGTTTTGACTCCAGGTGCATCATTTGAACAATCTTTGTAGAGGACCACTATACAATGTTACATACCAAATATGAAACCTCTAGGCATTGCAGTTTCAGAGGAGATTTGTAAAGGCATTTTGCTATTTAAGTCAATATACACCAGAAGAGCCACGGGGTGTGGCCAGTTTTGACCCCAGGGGCATCATTTGAACAATCTTTGTAGAGGACCACTATACAATCTTCTTCTCTGAAACTGCAAGGCCCAGGGGTTTCATATTAAGTACATAACCTCCTATAGTGGTCCTCTACAAATATTGTTCAATGTATGCCCCTGGGGTCCAATCTGAAACCGCAAGGGTTAGAGCTTTCATAATTGGTATGTAACATCGTATAGTGGTCCTCTACAAATATTGTTCAAATTATGCCCCTGGGAACAAAACTGGTCAGGCCCCGAGGGTCACATGGTTTATATAGACTTGAATAGCAAAATGACTTTAAAAATCTTTACATGAAACAGAAAGGCCCTGAGATTTGTTCAAGATTGTTCAAATTATGGCCCTCGGATAAAAATAAGCCACGCTTCGGGGATGCAAATTCCAATTGGGTTACAAGGTCTCAAGTGAGCGTCCTAGGGCCCTCAGGGCCCTCTTGTTGTTGAAAAATAGGCAAAATTGCCATGTTACCTTGATTAAGACACCATTTTTCTTCCAATCTTGACCAAACTTCCACAGTTTGTGTGTGACCAAAAGATTTCAGCAGGAGCCAAAAATGGGTAAGGTTAGGCCACAGACACGGGAGTTATGTCCCCTTCTATGTGGAAAAAAAAAAGCAAAAATTGCCTTTTTTGTTCATAGAGACTTTAGTTTTCTTCCAATCTTGATAAAACTTATTTCAAAACACATGTTTTGTATGGCCATAAGATCTCAACACAAGCAGCAAATGAGACAGGCCACGAACACAGCAGTTATATCCCCATAATTGTGTACATTCCCACAAGCTTTTCACAGCAGTAAGGCTTTCATCTTTGCCAGTACTCAGGTGAGCCCTTTGGGCAATCATGGCCCTCTTGTTTTACTTACTGCGTCAGAAGAACTGATCAATATACCCTCGCTTAATTTAACACCTGAAGTCAATTATTACTACATTGGATTAATAGTGGGCCATGTGAACTTTTGTGGATATGTTTACGAAACAGGCCGTCTCTAATAATAGATAGTTAATTAACTGGACAATTTATTTAAATAGAGGTCAGCAGGATGAGGTGAATGTTCTTGCACTATACTTATGGCATACAACGGCATTCTGCGCTATATCTCACCTACTAGTAAAATGACACATATCTGATTGGCTTAGAGTGGTCACATGGCCACGGGTTATTTTCCATACACTATGGCTTAATTTCAACCCATAAAACAAAAAAAAAGGCAACTGCTCGATAATCTGTTGTTTTGTTTAGAAATTTTATATCAATATTATTGTGTTTTACGAGTCATACGCATATTGTTTATAGCTTACCTGAGCACAACATGCTCATGGAGTGCTTTTATGTCCACTTCTTTAGGTCAAGGAGCACAACGTGCTCATGGTGAGCTTTTAGGATCGCCTTTTGTCCGTTGTGCATCGTCCGTCGTGTGTCAACATTTTCATCCAAAGAACGAGATTCCTAAACGGTTGGGCAGATTTTCACCAAACTTCACAGAAACGATCCTTGGGTGACCCTCTTTCAAAATTGTTCAAATCGTTCCGGTCCGCTGCATATGTAGGTCACCAGAGCTAAAAAAAGATTTAAAAACTGAAAACTTCTTCTCTGAAACCACAAGGCTTGGAGCTTCATTTTTCATATGTGAAATCCTCTAGTGGTCCTCTACAAAGATTGTTCAAATGATGCCTCTGGGGTCAAAACTGGCCACACCCCGTGGCTCACATGGTTTATATAGACTTGAATAGCAAAATGACTTTAAAACTATTCTCTTCTCAAACCCCAAGGCCCAGAGGTTTCATATTTGGTATGTAACATCGTATAGTGGTCCTCTACAAAGATTGTTTAAATGATGCCCCTGGGGTCAAAACTGGCCACACCCTGGGGCTCACATGGTTTATATAGACTTAACTAGCAAAATGACTTTAAAAATCTTCTTCTCTGAAACCGCAAGGCCTAGAGGTTTCATATTTGGTATGTAACATTGTATAGTGGTCCTCTACAAAGATTGTTCAAATAATGCCCCTGGGGTCAAAACTGGCCACACCCTGGGGTCACATGGTTTATATAAACTTAAATTCTCCTCAGAAACCGCAAGGCCCAGAGGTATCATATTTGGTATGTAAAATTGTATAGTGGTTCTCTATAAAGATTGTTCAAATGATGTGCCTGGGGTCAAAACTGGCCACACCCCGGGGTCACAATGTTTATATAGCTTAAATAGCGAAATGACTTTAAAAATTTTTTTTCCTGAAACCGCAAGGCCCGGAGGTTTCATATTTGGTATGTAATGTTGTATAGTGGTCCACTACAAAGATTGTTCAAATGATGCCCATGGGGTCAAAACTGGCCACACCCCGGGGCTCACATGGTTTATTTAAACGTAAATGGCAAAATGATTTTAAAATTATTTTTTGAAACCACAAGCCCCAGAGGTTTCATATTTGGTTGAAGCATTATATCGAGACCTCGATTGGGATTGCATATGGGATGGGTGGGGTCAAGGTCACTGTTACTCAAAATAGAAAAACGGTTTCCGCTCAATATCTTGAGTACGCATTGAGATATTTTAATGAAACTTAATACATAGATACCTTTAATGAAACTTAATACATAGATACCTTATATCGACACCTCCCATGGGATTGCATATGGGCCGGGAGGGGTCAAGGTCAAGGTCACTGTTAATAAAAATAGAAAAACGGTTTCCGCTCAATATCTTGAGAACACATTGAGATATTTTAATGAAACTTAATACATTAATACATTACATTGAGACCTCGCTTGGGATTGCATATGGGGTGGGTGGGGTCAAAGTCAAGGTCACCGTTAATGAAACTTAATACATAAATACATTATATTGAGACCTCAATTGGGATTGCATATGGGATGGGTGGGGTCAAGGTCAAGGTCACTGTTACTCAAAATAGAAAAACGGTTTCTGCACAGTATCTTGAGAACGCATTGAGATATTTTAATGAAACTTAATACATTAATACATTACATTGAGACCTCGCTTGGGATTGCATATGGGGTGGGTGGGGTCAAAAGTCAAGGTCACCGTTATAAAAAATGGAAAAATGGTTTCCGCTAAATATCTTGAGAATGCATTGAGCTATTTTAATGAAACTTAATACACAAGTACCTTATATTGAGACATTGTTTGGGATTGCATATGGGGTGGAGGGGGTCAAGTTCACCGTTACTGAAAATAGAAAAACGGTTTACGCTGAATAACTTGAGAACGCATTGGGATATTTTAATGAAAGTTAATACACATATCTTATATTGAGACCTCACTTGGGTTTGCTTATGGGGTAGGTGGGGTCAAGGTCACTGTTATTAAAAGTAGAAAACGTTTTTTACGCTCAATAACTTAAGAACGCATTTAGATATTTTAATGAAACTTCATACATAGATACCTTATAAGGAGACCTTGCTTTACGTATGTGGTAGGTGTGGTCAAGGTCAAGGTCACTGTGACTAAGAATAGAAAAACAGTTTTTGCTCAATAATTTGAGAACGTATTGAGATATTTTAATGAAACTTGATACATAGATATCAGGTGAGCGACCTAGGGCCATCGTGACCCTCTTGTTTGTCAATCATGCTTCATGCGTCAACATTTTCATTTAAACAGCTTCTCCTAAACTTCTTGGCAAATTTTCAGCAAACTTCACAGGAATGATTCTTTGGTAACCCTCTTTCAACATCGTTGAAATTATCTCCGTGCATGGCAATATGTAGATAGCAGAGCTAAGAATAGATTTAAAAAGTGAAAACTTTAAAAATCTTCACAGAAACTGCAAGGCTGAGAGCTTTAATATTTAACCAAATTTTATTAGATTGTCATATGTCGTTGGGCAAGTTGGCGGACGTAGTGGTATCATTAGCTTTTTGTTTCCGCTCTCTAACACAAGAATGGAAAGAGCTTTTGTAATGAAACTTCATACATATATACCTTATAGCAAGACGTCGCTTGGGATTGCATATGGGGTGGGTGGGGGCCAAGGTCAAGGTCACTGTTTTCGCTCCATAAGTTGAGAACGCATTGAGATATTTTATTGAAACTTAATACATATACCTTATATTTAGACCTTACTTGGGATTGCATATTGGGTGGGTGGGGTCAAAGTCACTGTTACTAACAATAGGAAAACGGTTTCCGGTCAATTACTTGAGAACACGTTGAGATACTTTAATGAAACTTAATACATATACCTTATATTGAGACCTCGCTTGGGATTGCAAAAACGGTTTCTGCTCCATAACTTGAGAACGCGTTGAGATATTTGAATGAAACTTAATACATAGATACCCTAAATCGAGACCTCGCTTGGGATTGCATATGGGGTGGGTGGGGTCAAGGTCACTGTTACTAAACATAGAAAAACGGTTTCCGCTCTATAACTATAGAACCCATGGATATATTTAAATGAAACTATACATAGATACCTTATATCAAAACCTCGCTTGGGATTGCATATGGGGTGGGTGGGGTCTAGGTCAATGTTTCTTAAAATAGAAAAACGGCTTCTGCTCAGTAACTTAAGAACGTATTGAGATATTTTAATGAAACTTAATACATAGATACCTTATATTGAGACCTCGCTTGTGATTGCATATGGGGTGGGTGGGGTCAAGGTCACTGTAACCCAAAAATGAAAAACATTTTCCACTCAATAACATGAGAGCAAAACAGTTTCCACTCAATACCTTGAGAACACATTGTGATATTTTAATGAAACATCATACGTAGATACCTTATATCGAGACCTCACTTGGGATTGTGTATTGGGTGGGTGGGGTCAAGGTCGAGGTCACCCTTACTAAAAACAAAAGAAACGGTTTCCGCTCAATAGCTTGAGAACACATTGAGATATTTTAATGAAACTTCATACATAGATATCTTATATCTAGACCTCGCTTGGAATTGCATATTGGGTGGGTGGGGTCAAGGTCACCATTACAAAAAATTGACTAACAGTTTCCGCTTAATAGCTTGACAAAACATTAAGATATTTTAATGAAACTGTATTTTATCAATTAATCAGCTATGTTGACTGAAGCAGACCGACAGTGCCTGCTATGAAAGCTAATCTCCTGTGTCATAAAGGCAGTTTTTCACTCTATAAACATGTACACCCACTCAACCAAGTCAGTGAATGATCAAAGCGAGTGTCACTTCGCCAAAAAATGTAATAATTTGCAGTTATTCCTAAGCCGCAATCAATCACCATGAAGCACTGCCCCTGTAGGCAGAGTTTCATTACGCAGTAAAATCGATATAAGCCAATAGAAAAGCTCAGGTTATCGTCTATGGAACGACGTTATCATTGACGAATCGGCGCAGTCGGCATGTATCCACACACATGTAACCTCATATTCGCGTCAAAACAAACCCTCGCCCTTTCGTATTTTATAATATCCACATTTTTTTATTTGCTAAATTTAATAACTACAATACAAAAATAAACTTAGAAAATCAGTCTAAAATACGCTAATCTGAAATTGTAATCGTAAAAGCCTATCCAGTGTTACTTGTTGTAGTTTCGTAAAATAAGCTGTCTTGTTTTACATGCATGCCATGCAAAACCAGCGAAATGTCTGCTGACAACCACGACGTCAGGTTCCAAGCATGGAAAGCGTGCGTATACGGACCATATGCTTTACTAACATTTGACGCGCGTAGGCACGACGTGCACGAGAAAATTTTCCCGCCATTTTTGCACGAACAAAGATTGTATTATATAAATGTATACTTTTAATGAAGATCTTTACAATTCACCAATTATCCAATCAGTACTATGTTCAACAGTTGTAACGATTAAAACAGTGTTAAAACACTAAACGCATGCCCATATTAACATAATTAATCGAACGAAAAAAAGGCTCCGTAAGTAGATCGAGTGTAACCTAGATATTCGAGAACGACGAGAATAGTTAGTTTGATCATAACGTCACTATGCGGAAGGGATGCGCACTGGACATAAACGTCAGGAAAACATTATTAGTTACTTTCAGTTTCGCAACAAAATTGATGCCCGATGCTTCTAAAAGGCTCGAGGTTACCATTTTAATGGTGATGTTTCATTTATTTCATGTCGTTTAAAGGTTTACAAAAAATGAAAGCTGTTTGCCTAAATTTTAACAATCTTAATTTTAATTATCTGCACCAGATAATGTCATTTGACACATGCCGCGAAAAAAATGTCCACATAGGGAGGGGACACTCCTCCCAAAGCCACCCCTCTCGGGACCGGGGCGCCTGAAAAAATCCTGGGGAAGGCCCTGCATGCATTTTGTAAGACAAATTTGGTTTTCTTGGAATTTCCATGTTTCTTGTTAGTATGTGACATCCAGTAGTGGTCCTCTAAAAAGTTTGTTCAAATTATTCCCCTGGGGTCAAACCTGGCCACGCGTCAGGGGTCACATGGTTTACATTAAATTAAACAGCAAATGACTTTAAAAATCTTCTCCTCTGAAATCGCAAAGCTTAGAGGATTTGTATTTGGTATGTTACATCGTACAGTGGTCCTCTACAAAGATAGTTCAAATTATGCCCCTGGGGTAAAAAGCGGCCACGCCCAAGTGTCAAATGGTTTATATTGACTTAAATAGCAAAATAACAAATCTTCTCCTCTGAATCCGCAAGGCCCGTATTTGGTATGGAACATGATATTGTGGTCTTCTATAAAGAGATTTCAAATTATGCCCCTGGGGTAAAAAGTGGCCACACCCCAAGAGTCACATGGTTTATATAGAATTTAATAGGAAACTGACTGTAAAAATCTCTGAAACTGCAAGGCCCAGAGGTTTGGTATTTGGTATTTAAAATCTTATAGTGGTCATTAAAGAATGTTCAAAGTATGCCCCTGGGATAAAAATTGGCCATGCCCTGGGGGTTACATGGTTTACAATAGACTTAAATAGCAAAATGACCTTAAACTTAAACCGCCCAGAGGTTTGTTTTTTGACATGGAACATTGTATTGTGGTCCTCTACAAAGATTGTTCAAATTATGCTCCTGGGGTGAAAAGAAGCCACGCCTCAGCTTCACATGGTTTCTATAAACTTATATGGTAAGTGGACTTTAAAATTTTCTCCTCTAAAACTGCAAGGCCCAGTGGTTTCGTATTTGGTATGTTACATCATATAGTGGACCGCTACAAAGATTGTAAACTTTATGTCCTAGGGATAAAAAGTAGCCAAGCCCTTGGAGTCACATGGTTTATTATGCTCCCTGAATTTTTGGGGGGGTTTTCGGGGAGAATATGGTCGCCGCATTGTCCCACTGTCCCTCTGTCCTTCCATTCCACTTTCATGTCCGGGCTATTTCTCAGCAACTACTGACAGGAATTCAATGAAACTTTATGGGAAGCTTCATTACCAAGAGTAGGTGTGCATATTGTCATGATGTTCCACTTCATTGGTTTTTCTCTGAGTTATGGGACTTCAAAAATTGCTGAAATTAGTATAATTATAATGCACAAATCTTGTCCGTTCTGTTTCTCAACAACTACTATCCGGAATTCAATTAAACTTTATGGGAAGATGCATTGCCAAGATTAAATTCGCAAAGTACCAGAATGTTCCGCTTCATTGATTTTTCTTTGAGTTATGGGACTTTAAAGATTGCTAAAATTAGTATATAGTGGACAATTATTGTCCATGCGATTTCTTAGCGGCCACGGATTTGGTCCTGCAGTTCTAGTGATTTTATTTTTTTTTTAAATATCTCAGACCTTCTAATTACATTCCCATTGCTTGACAAAGTGCATTGGGAAGCATCCATCAGTTGTACTGACATCCTTGTTTAGACTTAAATAGCAAAATGACTTTAAAAATTTTCTCCGAAACTGCAAGACCCAGAGGTTTCGTAGTTGGAATGTAACATTGTTCAAGTAACATAGTTATGCTCTTAAAGAATTTTTCAAATTATGCCCCTTAGGCAATTAGGCTTATATGTCAAGTATATTGTGTTCTGATGGAGTCGCGGTACTAACGATATGTTGAATAACCAAAATGGAAATATGATACTTACAACTGTTAATTAACTATTATAAGATGTAAAAATGTCTTACACACACATGGCAATCAACAAATAAACAATTATTTCATTTGGAATCCTGCAAAATATCAAACAACACTGTCTATAAGTTAAATTTGACGACTTGCACGAAGCAGTCTCAGTAATCGCTAACAAGGGGAGCAATCCTTTCCAGTTTTGAAAAATAAGTAGTGTACAGTATAACGTTAATTACTGTAAAGAAAATAACTTGTGTACAATACCCACGGGGAACTACCCCTAATTCTTTGGCACAGACGACAGAGTAAAAACAATATATTATTAAAATCTGCAATGAAATCGGATGAGACTCTAAGCAGAAATGCATTATACAAGCAAATTTTAACAAAACAAATTGTACTTTGCAATATTCTATGCATTTTCATATGGTTTTTATAATAAGAAGCAGAGACAAGAAGAAAAGGTGGGTTTTGTTTACAAGAAATGTCTGCCAGATGACGTTTATTGTTTACGGCGACACTGTCCGTACTGCGACTCCATCCGAATAGAGTATAGGTTTAAAAATCTCCTCTGAAACTTCAAGGCCTAGAGGTTTAGTACTTGGTTTGTAACATTGTATTAAGTGGTCCTCTACAGAAATTATTCAAATTATGCACCTGGGGTCAAAACTGGCCACACCCCAGGAGCCACATGGTCTGTATAGACTTAAATAGCAAAATGACTTGAAATATTCTCATCTGAAACCGCAAGGCCCAGATCATCATACTCAGATGAGGGCCTTAGGGCCATATGGCCCTCTTGTTTTGAAACTAAATTAACAAAACGCACGAAATATGTAACTAAAAAAACATAAATGAAGTCACGAAAACTGTCTGAATCACTAGATCACTAGACTGCACATGTTTTCTTTATAACAGTGTTGAAATAAAGCATTTCATTTCAATTGGGGTTTATATCGTGATGGAGTAAAATGCTCCATTAAGCAGCCTGCAGAAAGAATGCAGAAGTTTTTGATTTGTTCTTCTCTTTTCACAGAGTTGGATCTAGCCACTGGGAGTTGCACAATTTTTAGTGGTACACAACTGCCATGTACTGCTCCCAATGCTGAGTGTTCTGGTGACACCACTAAACAGTCCAATTTCTCTTGTTTTGTGGCCACTTCCCTCAAATAAAGGACCTGAGGATGTAAATAAGAGTTTCTCTCCCACTGATTTTTCTGGGGTTTTATTATACCCCACAAACAAAGTTTACGTGGGGGGGTATATAGGAGTGAGCTTGTCGGTCTGTCGGTCCATCAGTCCTCCGGTCTGTCTGTTGGTTTTCTTCATTTCCAGATGATAACTCTAGAAAGGCTTGACATATTCAAATAATGTTTGGTACACATGTGTCTCATCATAAAATATGGGTCAAGTTCAACTTTAGTTACAAACCATTAAATTTTGACAGAGTTATGGCCCCTTTTTATATAAAATTCTCTAAAAACATGGTTTCCGGACATTAACCAAGAAAGGCTTGACATATTCAAATATTTTTTTATACACATTGTGTAACATCATAAAATACATGTCAAAATCAACATTGGTTACAAATTACTAAATTATGACAGAGTTTTGGCCCCTTTTCGATTTAAAATTCCCTAAAAACATGTTTTCAGGACATCACAACTCAAAAATGGCTTGACATATTTAAATAATATATGCTACACATTTGTAACATCATCAAGCACAGGTCAATTTTGACTTTGGTTACAAACCACTAAATATTGACAAAGTTATGGCCCCCTTTTGACTTAAATCCCCTAAAACCATGATTTTCTTATACAGTACAGCTCGTAGCCATTATACAATTTCCGCGCGGCCACCGCGGTTGCGATTTTGTGCAAAAACGCCGCGTTCCGCGGCGGTTCGTGGTCCACAGTGGTCGTCATCTAGAGCCACCGCGGCCGTAAAAATACCCAAGAAAAAACACAGCGGGCGGTCTTCCGCCGTGATCGGTGGTGTCTTCCGCCATGATCCGCAGTGACGTTTCGCCACATAACACCATGATGTTATCTACTTTATATAAAACCAGGTATTAAGAAATTATATTTTACATACCTGTATTTACAAGTAAAAATTGTCCCGAAATTTACATTTAATAGATTATTTATATGATTATAAACTTCATTTAACCAAATTCCAGAAAATATATTTGTATCTTGTTTCAAAATTGTTAAAACATTCAGTAACGATTCGCCACATAACGATTCGCTCCAGTTTCATAAGTATTTACCACACTTTTTTTTATTGTTTAAAAACGTCATATATTTAGAGTTGTAATTTAAAAAAACATACACAAATAGCTGTTAATTATTGATCATTAAAATTGGATTGAAGGGAATTTTTAAAAAAAGTATTAGACGATAGCGTATTCAAAAACACTTATGTAGGTCACTGAATATGCAACAACGGGTGTATGTAGGTCACTGAATATGCAACGAAGGGTGTGATTTTTAGCTCGACTATTCTTGTTAGAGGTACACTCAGAAAAACGATGACACAACTTTATTTTTATCATATGAATACTTCTATAATAATAGCTATTGTCTTAAAAATCGTAGGAATCGACTTTTCATAAATGTATTTGCCATATTTGGACACTGTTCTCGGGTGACCTTATTTTTGCATCCTCTGATAATGCATGTTTTGTTTACCTTGAAACCCTTTTGACATGTCAGGAGGCTCCTTTTAACACCTTTACACATGTATATTGTTCGCGAGTATATTGCAAACATGACAGGTTCCACAAGACTATGGGGCATTGTGTCCAGGTAACACATGGTCTCTAGTCCCCAAAATCAGAAGTGACAATTTGCGATGTATTTGTCATGCGTGTCACTCATGAAATGCTCGACCCCTTTTATGTCTATATTACGTCCATCATCCCTTAATTTCTAAACACTCATTTGCTAAAGCTTCTGTGCGGTGATTCAAAATTGTACAAATAAAAATTGAAATCATTCAAAATTTAATTGACTTTAATAGTTCTGTGTTGTGTTACTATGTACTGGTAGTTGGCTCGAACAGTGTTAGCTTAAATCTGTTGTGTCATTGTTGTTGTTTGTGTCAGTAAAATGGCTTCAAGAAAAAGAACAAAACAGGACTCACATTTCCTTGTTCAGTTTATTCGTGATTCGAAGCGTCAAGTGAGGAGTAAGGGATATATATACGGACTGGGGAAGAGGCAAGTGTTTTTGTTTCTTCTTCATAAAACCTCCTATCGCCTATGGTCATAGTTATTATCCTTAAATGTGTACTTTAGAATCGATCCTTGTATTTAGTCATAGCATTTGAATATATAAATATGCTAAATATTCTACGGGGCTTGATGAAGCTTCTTTATACTAGTGACCTTGAACTATAATGTAACAAAATGAATTTTGATAATATATTTTTCATTTAAATAAACTTAATTACAATTGCTTAAGATGATCATTCAAGTTTTGGTGTTGTATTTAGGTTTAAAATTCTTTAAAAACACTAAAAATTAATGTGTACTATAATAACTCTCTATCAACCATCTTTATTCGAAAGTTGTAAATTTCATGGTGACTGTCTCGGCATGTACATGTAGATCTTTATCGTTCAATGCATTACGCAATTGCATCGGATTAGTGATATTGTTCTAAGGGCACTATGACAAGATCCCGGCGGTTTGTGGCTGTGGTATTTTTATGACCCCCTCTTTAGACAAATAACCAGTATCCATTGTGAAATCATGTGCTGATTCGTGATATTTTAATATTTAGTTTATTATTAGTTTATATAGACTTGCGAGGTGACTACAACCCTCGACGTACGGCATGAAGTAGAAAAATGAAAATACTTTTGATTCTTATCATTTATTTTTATAACATTACCTCTATGAACATTTTATAATCTTAAATCAAAAGAAATGGTTTTCCAAATTTCCTTAATACGGGAATGTTGATCATTGTCCTCAAAAAACATTCCACAAACTTTTAATTAGATTAATCAAATTCTCAAACTGTTTTTAAACAGGTGCAGATGTTAATACAGATGTAAATACCCTGTATAGAAGTGGTATTTGAAAAAGTTTGTTTAAAATTAAACAACAATATATTTTTCGACGTATGTGGTTTTGTGAGAGATATTCATGTACATTTTAAGTTGAGACGACAGGGTCACCATTTAAACTCCCTGATTATGAATTTGAAACCCCTAATAAATGCTTAGGTTTGGCATCAAAGACCTTTAGACTGTCGCAGATTCCCGTTCACTGCATGAATTGTTTCGTTCATGAAACGTTACTAAATTGTATGTGATGATTTATGTTCATGTTCAGTATTCTGATATCACAAATTTATAGTGCACGGTTCCATTATTGGTGGATTAAATAAGATGGAATATATTTGTTAAACTGACAAAGGTAAAATGCTGACACAGAAATGTCGTTAATATAAATTAATATAATTTTCACAGATGTTTATAGTGTGTAAAGTATGCTTGCATGTGCTTTTTAATAGATTTTTTAAGTTTTGTATTTACATTTCCATTTACATGTAGCAGTACTCAGATGTAGACAATAAATCGCCGCAGCCCACCGCGAACGTCAACTGCGGCCCGCCGCGAACGTCCACCGCAGTCTGCGGTGATTTCTTATGGAGTCAGTGTCCGCGGCGTTTTCTGGGACCATGATGAATCACCGCAATTTGACTGGGGTCTACAAATTCATCGCCGCAATTTTCTGCGTTGCAGCATGTTTGTCTACGGTGGCAACGCGGGATTTGACAAATGGCTACGAGCTGTACTGTAAAAACTCAAGAAAGTCTGGACATATTCAAATAATTTTTGGTACACATGTGAAGCGTCAAAAAGTACAGGTCAAGTTTGACTTTGGTTACAAACCACTTAATTTTGACAGAGTGCTCATGGTAAGCTTTTGTGATCGCCTGTTGTCCGTCGTGCGTACGTCGTCAACTGTTCATTCAAACAACATCTCCTAAACCACTTGCCAAATTCTCACCAAACTTCACAGGAATGATCCTTGGGCAGACCTCTTTCAAAGTTGTTCAAATCTTTCCGGCCCGCTGCATATGTTTCAAATCTTTCCGGCCCGCTGCATATGTAGGTCACCAGAGATAAAATTAGATTTAAAAAGTGAAAACTTTAAAAATCTTCTCCTATGAAACCACAAGGTCCCGCTACAAAGAGTGTTCAAATTATGGCCCTGGGGTCAAAACGGGCCACTCCCCCAGGAGTCACATGGTTAATATAAAATATATATCAAAATGGCTTTAAAAATCTTCTCGTCTGAAACCACAAATCCCAGAGGTTTCATATTTGATATGTGACATTTTCTAGTGGTCCTCTACAAAGACTGTTGAAATTATGCCCCATGGGTCAAAACGGGCCTCGCCCCCTGGGTCACATGGTTTATATGGAATATGTTGCAAAATGAATTCAAAAAACTTCTCCTCTGAAACTGCAAGGCCCAGATATTTCTTATTTGGTATGTATCATCCTATAGTGGTCCTCTACAAAGTTTGTTCAAATTATGCCCCTGGGGTCAAAACGGACCACGCCACGGGGATCACATCGTTTATATAAATTAAATATCAAAATGACTTTTAAAATCTTCTCCTCTGAAACGACAAGGCCCAGAGGTTTTGTATTTGGTATGTACCATCCTATAGTAGTCCTCTACAAAGTTTGTTCAAATTATTACCCTGGGGTCAAAACTGGCCACACCCAGGGGGTCACAGGGTTTATATAGACTTAAATAGTTAAATGACCTTAAAAATCTTCTCCTGTGAAACTGCAATGCCCAGAGGTTTCTTATCAGGTATATAACATTGTATAGCGGTGCTCTACTGAAAATGTTCAAAGTATGCCCCTGGGGTAAAAAGAAGCCACGCCCTGGGTCACATGTTTTCTATAGACTTACATGGCAAGTGGACTTTAAAAATCTTCTTTGAAACAGCAAGGCCCAGAGGTTTCTTATTAGGTATGTAACATTGTATAGTGGTCCCCTGCAAAGATTGTTCCAATTATGCCCCTGGGGTAAAAACTGGCCACCCCCAGGGGTGACATGGTTTATATAGACTTAAATAGCATAATGACATTAAAAATCTTCTCCTCTGAAACCACAAGGCCAAGAGGTTTCATATTTGGTTTTTAACATTGTATAGTGGTCCTCAACAAAGATTGTTCAAATTATGTCCCTGGGGACAAAACTGGCCACGCCTCGGCCCTGTTGTTGTACTAAGAATTTCAGGTTACGGTTTGAGTGCAAGAGAAAATTCAGGTTAAGGTTTGCGTGCAAAAGTACATATCTCTGTCTTAAAGGTCATTATGTGGGGTTACTGACCAAGGCCCATAATTCTGACCTGCAATTTAGCAGAATTTTGCCACTTTTTAGCTCACCTGAGCACAAAGTGTTCATGGTGAGCTTTTTTGATCACCCGATATCCGTCGTCCATGCGTGCGTGTGTGTGTGCGTGCGTGCGTCCGTCGTCAACTTTTCATTTAAACAACATCTTCTCCTAAACCACTCGGCAGATTTTCACCAAACTTCACAGGAATGATCATTGGGTGACCTCTTTCAAAGTTGTTCAAATCGTTATGGTCCTCTGCATATGTAGATCACCAGAGCTAAAAATAGATTTAAAAAGTGTATACTTTAAAAATCCTCTTCTCTGAAACCGCAGGGCCCAGAGGTTTCATATTTGGTATGTAACATCCTATAATGGTCCTCTACAAAGATGTTCAAATTATGCCCCTGAGGTCAAAACGGGCCACACCCCGGGGGTCACATGGTTTATATTGAATATATATAAAAATGACTTTAAAAATCTTCTCCTCTAAAACCACAAGGCCCAAAGGCTTCATATTTGGCATGTAACATCCTATAGTGGTCCTCTACAAACATTGTTAAAATTATGCCCCTGGGGTCAAAACTGGCCACGCCCAGAGGGTCACATGGTTTATATAAACTTAAATAGCAAAATGACTTTTAAAATCTCCTCAGAAACCTCAAGGGCCAGAGGTTTCTTATTTGGTTTGTAACATGGTATAGAGGTCCTCTGTTGTTTAAATTATGCCCCTTGGGTCAAAACTGGTCGCGCCCTGGGGGTCACATGGTTTATATAGACTTCAATAGCAACATGACTTTAAAACTCTTCTGCTCTGAAACGGCAAGGCCCACAGCTTTCCTATATTCGGTACGTAACATTGCATAATGGTCCTCTCCTGGTTTTTTTTTTTTAAACGGTATGGCCCACAGGTTTCATATTTAGTATGTAACATTTTACTGTGGAATCACTTGAATTCGCGGGGTAAAAATTTTGCGCACTTGCGATCTCAGACATATTTGCACGGTCTTAAATTCGCGCAACTACAATTTGGGGAAAAAAAAGAGAATCGGTTTTTACACAAAATATGTGTCAATTATGAAATAAAATGAAAAACCATACAGAATGCCAATGAAGGGTCCTATTGTGACAGCTTGTTTGTTGCAGTAAACACGTATTAGTACCGGATTAGGCTCTGAATTGCGACAGTGGTCACAGATTTAGGCTAGACAATATACACAATATATCACGTTATGTCAAACTGACGCCTTGTTGTTAATTTAGTACCGATTGAATTACTCTTTTCGGCTGCACATCGCTGGAGCTAATTTTTTATTCAAAATATCAACTTGTGCAAAGTAAAATCTTCATGTTCCTTTTACTCATTGTATTAGGAGTGTTAAAAAATCATGCCTTTGCACAACTACGCTACAAAGTGTTTTTATGGTAATCAATGCAACCACGCTTTCCATGCGGATGACGTGATGTTGTACATGTCGGCATAATTTTCGCGCGCTTTTTTTAGCAGAATAAAGGGATTAACATGGAATACACTTGCAGTTTAATGGTAAAATAGAATTTGTGTTCACATCACGTGAACTGTAATGTTCAGAAAGGCTTTTCAGATTTCGAATTAATTATACGCGATTTGAAATTAATTCTAAAGACTAATATTAGATCTCTATATTTTTTTTTACAAATGGAATATTTTACATATTGATTAACATCTATATTTTTATATACAATGGAATATTTTACATATGGATATAACTCAATAAGGATGTTAACAACAATGAACAAGGCATGTTAATTACGTTTATGTGTTGAAGTCACGAAAATGGGCTATAGTGTATATATGTTTAGTTATATATATGGACCCTGAGAATATCGATATAGCAGATCTGCAGTGTATGACTGCATTTAAATGTACGAAAAGGCCCACAATTTAATTTAAAAGAAAAAAATACATTCATTAATCAGAATGAAAACATTCAAAAAAGTTCATTTGCATTGTAACGTATAGGCCTATCTGCGTATATTTACTAACAATTACTGACGTACATTTGAACGAACGTGTAAGCTTCCAATGTGTTGGTTGCTACACTACAAAATCGGTAAATATTCGCGATGGTCATAAATTCGAGCAATGGCGTGAGCGCGAAAATTAGACCACTATGAAAATTAGTGATTCCACAGTATAGTGGTCCTCTACACAGATTGTTCAAATGATGCCCATGGGGTCAAAACTGACCACACCCTGGGCGGTCACATGGTTTATATAGACTTAAATAGCAAAATGACTTTAAAAATCTTCTCCTCTTAAACCGCAAGGCCCAGAGGTTTCATATTTGGTATGTAACATTGTATTGTGGTCCTCTAAATAGGTTGTTCAATTGATGCCCCTGGGGTCAAAACTGGGCACATCCCAGCGGTCACATGGTTAATATAGACTTAAATAGCAAAATGACATTAACAATCTTCTCCTCTGAAACCGTAAGGCCTGGAGGTTTCATATTTGGTATTTAACATTGTATAGTGGTCCTCTACAAAGATTGTTCAAATGATGCCCCTGGGGTCAAAACTGGCCACACCCCAGGGGTCACATGGTTTTTATAGACTTAAATAGCAAAAATCTTCTTTGAAACCGCAAGGCTCAGAGGTTTTGTATTTGGTATATAACATTGTATGGTGGTCTTCTACAAAGATTGTTCAATTGATGCCCCAGGGGTCAAAACTGGCCATGCCCTGGGGGTTACATGGTTTATATAGAATTTAATAGCAAAATGACTTTAAAATCTTCTGCTCTGAAACCGCAAGATCCACTGTGTTTGTATTTGGTATGTAACATTGTATAGTGGTCCTCTACAAAGATTGTTCAAATGATGCCCCTGGGGTCAAAATTGGCCACACCCCTGGGCGCACTTTGTTTATATAGATTTAAAAAGCAAAATGAGTTTAAAAATCTTCTCTGCAACAGCAAGGCCCAGAGGTTTTGTATTTGGTATATAACATTGTATCATACATGCCATAATTTGTTCAGGCAAAAACGGGACATTAACAAAAAATCGGCGGGACATTTGACATTTCAGCGGGACACTGCTTGTGTTTGCTTGTGTTTGTTATTTTGTCACATGGTCCATGGATCGCAATATTCGTATTAATTGTCATATCATTCATGTGCATAATACACGTATACAATACATGTATACACTAATTAAGACTCAAATGTTTTCATTTTTTGAAATGTTTAAACAAAATAAAATAAACGAAACGTCACTGTTTATACGGTATAACATTGCCTTTAAAAAGCAAAAGCGTCATTGTTGTTGCGAAACTGAAAGTAATAATTCTTCCCGGATATTTATATCCAGTGCGCGTCTGATTCGCACAATGACGTCACATTCGAACCCACTTTTCTTGTTGTTCTCAAATCATAAGGTTACACTCAATCTAGTTACAGGGCCTTTTTTATTTGATAAATAATATTCTAATGAGCATTTGTTCAGTGCATTAACTGTTTTTAATCGTTACCACTGTTGAACGCGTAGAACTGATTGGATAATTAATTAAGTATAAAAGTCTTGATTTAAAAACATGTATATTATAATTGTTTTGTTCAAGCAAAAACGGCGGGAAATTTTCCTTGTGCACGTCATGCCAACGTGCGTCAAATGTTAAAATGCACATATACATTTTGCATTTCGTGTAAATCTTTTCTCTGCAAGAAAAGCGCGCGAAAATTATGCTGATATGTACAACGTCACGTCATCGGCATGGAAAGCGTGGGTGTATTAATTGCCATATAAAAACTTTGTAGCGCAGAGAACTGTGATATCTTTACTTTTGAATAAAAGTCTCGTAGCGCATAACATCAAAATTAGGTATCTGTATGGCGAACATATGCAGTTGACATTTCCTCTTTAATAAAACAGCCGAATTGATAACTTAATTGTTGTTCAGACACAAAGTCCTTGAATTTCTGAAAACAACCTTGAATTTACATTTGCAATAATCGAAGTACACAAAAAAATAGAAGACGTATGAATATGCTGTAGGTACGTTATATTTTGGGTACTAATCATGGCCTTGTGTACTACATCATAATTGCAAATGGCGGCACCCAGTGAAATTTATCATGATGGGTAAATACAGAACAGTGTCCATTCAAACAGAAATTACTTTAGAACTACAGCTGGTTGATGTCAAGCAAATTATCAATGTTCTGTTCAAATGATTAATTTTTCTACATGGACGAAAGTGCACTGTCATGACATAAAAGTAGACTACGGACGTATAGTAGGCAAAAATGTAAAAAAAAAATGTTGGGTCTTTTGCAAATTATGGCATGTTTTTCACAAAGCAAGAGGACTGCATAGGTTTAAACTAAGACAAAGCTGCCAAAATGATAGTGGACGCATGTGGATTTCACAGTGACCAATCACCATTCTATAATTAAAATTGCACATGCACAATGCACATTTTTGTGCAAAGTTCTTAGGCACAGTACCATTGCAGGCAAGTTTAGTTACTTGTAGAAAATATAAGACAGCTTTCATGTATTTAGGAGTGTTAGGTATCGCTTCTGAATTTCTAGAAATCCGTAAGCCTAAGCATCCAGTTCTTGGTTTTATTCAGTGATGTTTTGGTGTTGTAGTATTGTTGCACTTATTTGTATTTAACATTGAAGGATACTGATTATTTTGTAAAGATACTATTTTGTCTTCATCATTTCAGTTAATTTGATGCAAAAACAAACACATAAACTGGTCCCAAATGTTTAAGTGGCTTATAGATGACCCTTGCAAAGTTGTTTTTAAAGTCTATAAACGTAAAAATATTTGCCTTGAAACTCACAATTCTACCCTTGAAAAGTCCTTAAATTTGTATGCAAGACTTGAGTATGAACCATGTGGGGGTCGCATGGTTTATATAGATTTAAATAGCAAAGTTACTTTTAAAATCTTCTGCTCTGAAACAGCAAGGCCAAGTGGTTTATATTAGGTATGTAACATTGTATAGTGGTCCTCTACAAATATTGTGGTCCTCTAACAATGTTCTTCAAATTATACCCCTGGGGTAGACAGTGGCCACGCCCTGTGGGGCACATGTTTTATAAAGATTATAAAAATCTTCTCCTGAAACTGCAAGGCCCAGATCTTTATACTCCAGTAATGCCTCAGTGACTGATTCCTGATTATACCCCCACAAACGAAGTTTAGGGGGGGTATATAGGGGTGAGCTTGTCGGTCCGTCGGTCTGTCAGTCTGTTGGTTTTTCGTTTCCGGACGATAACTCAAGAAAGGCTTGACATATTCAAATAATTTTTGGTACACATGTGTAACATCATAGAATACAGGTCAATTTCAATGTTGGTTACAAACCACTAAATTCTGACAGAGTTATGGCCCCTTTTCGATTTAAAATTCCCTAAAAACATGATTTCCGGACAGTAACTTAAGAATGGCTTGACATATTCAAATAATTCTTGGTATGCATGTGTAGCATCATAAAATACGTGTCAAGTTCGACTTTGGTTACAAACCACTAAATTTTGACAGAGTTATGGCCCTTTATTTGTCTTAAATTCCCTTAAAACATAGTTTCCTGACTTGACATATTTAAATAATTATTAGTACACATGTAGCATCATAAAATACAGGTCAAGTTCGACTTTGGTTACAAACCACTAAAGTTTGACACAGTTATGGCCCCTTTTTGACTTAAATTCCTGAAAAACATGGACAATAACTCATGAAAGGCTTCATATATTTAAATTATTTTTGGTACATAGGTGTATCATCATTAAATACAGATCAAGTTCAACTTTGGTTACAAACCACTAAATGTTTACAGATTTATGGCTTGTATTGAAATTAAATTTTTCCAAATACACTGTTGACCATTCACAAATTTAAGCATTCTCTCTCTGTCCATTTCTTTCAAATGGATGCCATAGTTTTGTGACAAGGCCATATTGTGGGGGTATATCCGTCACTCATGTGACAATTCTAGTTTTTACTGCCGTTCTTAAGCCGACAGCTTCCCGAATCAAATATGTAAACAAGTCGGGACATTATTCTGAGATTCGGGGATCGAAATTCAATTGTTTGATCATAAGATTGCATATGTCCCGACAGCGTCCCAATTATCCCGAATGCGATCCAACAGTTTCCCGACAGTGTCCTGACAGCATTCTGACATTCCCGACTTTTTTATTAGATGTATTGTCACGCTACCGGGACGCTGTCGGGAGCCATAATCTGGAATTTGTGACTGCCGCAATACTCCAGATGTGATATTTCTATATAAATTATCAATCCTGTTCCACAGGACATTGTCCCGATAATGTCCCAACACTGTCCTCAATACAGCCGAATGTATCCCTACAGAGTCCTGACTACCCAAATTCGGCTGAGTCTTTCAACTGTTAAGGGAAAACCTTAACTGTCGGGATAGCTTGGCCGATCACGCCGAATATGTCCCGACAATTCCGATTCCTGGGACAGCGTACCGACAGTGTATGGACAGCGTTCCGATACCTCCAGACGGCGTCCCGACATTCCCAACTTTTTTATTATTTGTATCATAGCTCTGTGGGGAAGCTGTAGGGAGCCATAATCGGGAATGTGTGACTGAGGCTTAAGTGCTTTAGTGCCATTTGGCCCTCTTGTTATAAGCCATTATGATGCCTTTAACTCAGGTGAGCAACCTAGGGCCATTGTGGCCCTTTTGTTCTACTTAGAAATTCATGTTAAAGTTTATCTCCATATCTCTATAACTACTACAGATATTCAATTGAAACTTCACACATGTCTTCAGGGTCATTATATAAGGTGACTGACCAAGGCTCATAAATCTGACCTGCAATTTAGCAGAATTATGCCTCTTTTTGTACTATGAAATTCAGGTTAAAGTTTGCGTGCAACAACTCCATGTCTCTATAACCATTACAGTTATTCAATTGCAACTTCACACATGACTCCAGGGTCATTATATAAGGTCACTAACCTAGAACCATAACACTGACCTGCAATTTAGCAGAATTATGCCCCTTTTTTGAATTTCAGGTTAAAGTTTGCGTGCAGCAACTTCATATCTCTGTATCTGCTACTTAATATTGAATTAAAACTTCACACATGTCTTCAAGGTTGTTATAAAAGGTCACTGGCCAAGGCACGTAACTGTGACTAGCATTTTAGCAGAATTATGCCCCTTTTTTGTAGTGATAAAAGCGAATAACTCTGACAAAGGAGTTGAATAGTCCAGCGCTCTGTCCTGATCGAGACAGCTCTGGTTGTACTTAGAAATTCAGGTTAAAGTTTGCGTGCAACAACTCCATTTCTCTATAACTAGTACAAATATTCAGTTGAAACTTCACACTTGTCTGTATGGTCATTATATAAGGTGACTGACCAAGGCCCATACATCTGACCTCCAATTAGCAAAATTATGCCCTTTTTTTTGTAGAATATCAAGAAAATTCAGTTTAAGGTTTGCACGCAATACGTGTATATCTCTGTAACTACTACAGATATTCAATTGAAACTTCACACATGTTCGGGGTCATAATGTTATATCACTGACCAATGCCCATAATTCTGATTTGCAATTTAGCAGAATTATGCCCTTTTTTGTACGTAGAAATTTGAGGTTAAAGTTTGCATGCAATTTCATACATAAATTTAATTAAAACTTCATACATGTCTTCAAGGTCATTATATAGGGTCACTGGCCAAGGCATATAACTGTGTCCAGCATTTTAGCAAAATTATGCCCCTTTTTTGTAGTGACAAAGGTCCATAACTCTGACAAAGCGGTTGAATTGTCGAGCACGCTGTCTTGGGTCAGCTCTTGTTGTACTTCAAAAATCCAGGTTAAAGTTTTTGTGCAACAATTCCATGTCTCTATATCTTCTACAGATACTCAATTAAAACTACAGGGTCATTTTTTAAAAGGTCACTGGCCAAGGCCTATAACTGTGACCAGCATTTTAGCAGGGTGAGCTATTGTAGTCAGTCTGTGTCCGTCGTCCGTCGTACACATTTTACTCCAAACAACTTCTTCTCTTACACCACTAGGCGGATTTTAACCAAACTTGGCAGGAGTGTTCCTGGGATGGTCCTTTACCAAATTCCTTCAATTTATTAAAATATATTGAAAACTCTGGTTGTCATGGCAACCAAAAGCTTAACAACTGGAAAACTTAAAAAATCTTCTTGTCAGAAACCACTGGCTGGATTTGAAAATAGTTTTCACAGAAATGCTCCTTGGGTAACCCTCTACCAAATTCCTTTAAGTCATTTTGATTTGTTAAAAAACATGGCCGCCAGGGTGCGGGGCAGTTTTCCTGATATGGCTATATTAAAACTTTAAAAAATCTTCTTGTCTGAAACCACTGGCTGGCTTTTAAAATAATTTCACAGAAATGTTCCTTCAGTGACCCTCTACCAAATTCCTTGAAATTATTTTGATTCGTTAAAAAACATGGCTGCCAGGGGGGGCGGGGCAGTTTTCCTTATATGGCTATATTGAAAACTTTTAAAATCTTATAGTGTGAAGCCACTGGCTGGATTTCAAATAATTTCACAGAATTGGTCCTTGGGTGACCCTCTACACAACTCCTTGAAATCATTTTGATTTGTTAAAAAACATGGCCGCCTGCGGGGGCGGGGCAGTTTTCCTTCTATGGCTATATTGAAAACTTTAAAAATCTTTTTGTCTGAAACCACTTGTTTGTACTTAGATAAGTCAGGTTAAGGTTTGCGTGCAAGAGAAAATTCAGGTTTTAGGTTTGCTCGCAACAAGTACATATCTCAGTAACTACAGAAATTCAGTTGAAGCTTCACACATGGGGTCATTATGTAAGGTCTTTTATCAAGGCCCATAACTGTTACCAGCATTTTAGATTTTTGTACTTGCATAAGTCAGGTTAAGGTTTGCATGCAAGAGAAAATTCAGATTTTAGGTTTGCTTGCAACGAGTACATAATTATCTCTGTAACAACACTGCAGATCAGTTATATCTCGATTCGCGATATCCATGGATCACAATCGCGATATAGCCAGATCGCGATATAACTTGTCAGTTCATTCATGTAAATATAGATATACATGTATATACTAGCCTATTTTCACGATCTCAAAACATACACGTAATTAACTCACCTTTTGCATTGTTGTTAACATCCACAATGTGTTATATCCATATGTAAACTATTCCATTTGTAAATAAAATATAATATTATTCCTTGTAATTAATTTCAAATTGCGTATAATAAATTCCAAATCCGAAACGCCTATCCGAGTTTTACTGTTCACATGACGTAAACACAAATCCTATTCACAATTAAACAGCACATGTATTTCATGTAAATCCTTTGTTCTGCTAGAAAAGCCCGCGAAAATTATGCTGACATGTACAACGTAATGTCATCCTCATGCAAAGCTATAAAAATTATAAAAAGTGCATAACAACAAATTTGGTTATCTATGTCACGAACGATGTGCACTTAGCATTTCCTCTTAAACAAAAAAGAAACAGAAAAATGTTACGCCGTATCGCTAACGGTATTGTTGTTCAGATAGGTCAGTATTGATCTATGACATAGTGTTACTATTCACACCCTCCACTTGGAGGGCGCGTAATTCAGCTGCTAATTAAAGGGACAGCTGTAAAAGGACATTGTCATGGGTGGCATGTGCAATGAAAGCTGAAGACGTCCAATTGTTACACTTTTGATGTTGAGCTGGTGGGGTTATTGTTTGTCGCACTACAAGAGTGTGAATGAAAGAGTATAATGTAGGCGCAAAAATCCAGACCAAACTGGATTTATTTATGAACGTCGTGTAATATTAAAATATTGAAGTCCATGGGAAAAAATCTGCATCCATGGCCGATTCGCGATATATATTGGATATCACGAAATAATGGATCGCAATATAACGAATCTGCAGTGTACTACAGATATTCAATTGAAACTTCAAGCATGTCTTTGGGGTCATAATGTAAGGTCACTGATCAAGGCCCATAACTGTGGCCAGCATTTTAGCAGAATTATGCCCCTTTTTTTGTACTGACAAAGGCCCATAACTATGACAAAGCGGTTTTATTAATCGAGTGCGCTGTCCTGAGACAGCTCTTGTTTAAGTGGAAGTCTGCATTAATTTGGATGATCCCTTATAGGTGCTGTATTGTCAGCATAAAATGTGAAGATAATGTTAAACAAAAATTCTTTGTATATTTTTATTGGATGTCAGCCTGAAAATATAAAGTGCTTAATTAAGCAGCCTTTAGAAAGGATGCTGAAGATTGTAATGTGTTCTTCTCTTTTCACAGTGTTCCATGAAGCCACTGGAAGTTCCACCATATACAGTGGTACACAAGTGCCTTGTTCCACTACCAATACTGAGTGTTTTTATGACGAGAGCTTCTCTTTGCACAGAGTTGGATCTAGCCACTGGGAGTTGCACCATATACAGTGGTACACAAGTGCCTTGTTTCGCTACCAATGCTGAGTGTTTTTAAAATGATAGCTTCTCTTTTCACAGAGTTGGATCTAGCCACTGGGAGTTGCACCATATACAGTGGTACACAAGCACCATGTACTGCTACCAATGCTGAGTGTTCTGGTAACAATGGACAGTGTCAGTGCATAAATGGCCATTACAGATCTGCTGCCAATACATGTAGTCCAAGTATGTCTTCTCTTGTTTTACTTATGGCATAGGTACAATCATATTAACAACAGTTTAAGTGACATCAATGGTGCATTATGCTTCGGATAATTATATAAAATTTATTACCTTATCTGAGCATGAAGTACTCAAGGATGAGCTATTGTGGTCATTGGTCTTCCGTTGTTATAGTCGTCCGTTATCAAGATGTCAACATGTACTTAAAAATCTCCTCTGAAACAACTTGATGGAAAATAACCAAACTTGTTAAGAATGTTTCTTGGGTGCGACCATAAATATTCTTATGGTATGTTAAAAAACATGGCTGGCAGGTGTGTAGCCTTTTTATACGCCCGTTTGAAAAACGCAAGCATGCTGGCGGGCGGCGGGACCTCTTTGTCCGGAGCATAACGATTTTCCAGCATGGATTGATTTTCAGATAACTTGGCAGAAGTGATAAAAATGATGAGACTGAGTGTCGCACGCAAGAACCAGGTCCCTAGGTCCAAGGTCAAGGTCACAATTCAAGGTCAACTGTCAAATATAGGAAATCAATCAATAACTCTTTGTCCGGAGCATAACTTTGTCCGGCATGGATGGATTTCAAATAACTTGGCAGAAGGGATAAGCATGATGAGTTGGTGTGTCACGCGCAAGAACCAGGTCCCTAGGTCCAATGTTAAAGTCACAATTCAAGGTTAATGGTCAATTATAAGAAATCAAGTCTTACCCCTTTGTCCGTAGCAAATCTTTGTCCAGCATGGATGGATTTTCAAATAATTTGGCAGAAGTGATAAGCATGGTGAGAAGGAGTTTCGTGCGCAAGAATCAGGTCCTTAGGTCCAACATCAAGGTTACAATTTAAGGTCAAAGGTCAAATATAAGAAATCAATCCTTACCACTTGGTTAGGAGCATATCTTTGTCAAGCATGGATGGATATTCAAATAACTTGGCAGAAGTGATAAGCATGTTGAGGTGGTCACTAGGTCCAGGTCATTGTCACAATTCAAGGTCAAAGGTCTAGTCACAATTCAAGGTTGGATTTTCTGTCTTTAATCATTGAAACTTTACCCGTTAAAATGCTCCTTTGACGGGCTTATCTTTGTGACACTGGTGGCACAATTGTTTCCTTATATGGCTAATTAAAAAACTTGATTGGTTTGATATTGAAATAATTTCACATAAATGTGCCTTTGGTGGTGTTTTACCAAAAATAATTCTAAAACTTTTGAGCTTCGTGGTCAGTGGTTGTCTGTCGTTGTCTTCCATCACAAATTACTTAAAAAATCTTCTCCTCTGTAACTGCATGGTGGAAATTCAACAAACATGGTAAGAATGTTCCTTGGGCGGTTATAGACCAAAATACTACACAAAATTTGTATTTGTTAATAAACATGCCTGCCTATATTTAGGGAACGCAAACTTACAACAATGGTTAAATGTACACCAACAACTTTTGAATACTTTGGGGGATTAAAAATGTACATAATTGTTTACATAAGCGGTTAAAATAAAGTTATAAACATATCTTCGACATTCTAGAACTGAACATAATTATGACCATGTTTTCTCATTGTATGTCAAGAACAGAATATTATATTCGTTCTCAGAATTAATCCTCTGTTTTATTTAGCCTAGCGGCATGCTCTATAAATAACAATTGATTCTAGCAAGTTCAACACACTCACGATCATTCTAAAATTAGCGCGCATTTATCTGCCGGTATATAGCTGTTATAATATACATACATCAATTCGCATCCAGAGATTCATGAGAGCAAATATTTCAATAAATGAGGAATTTATGTTTATAAACTTACTGTGCATGTTAATTTGAAATTGAATCATCTGCGTTCTATTAAGAATATAATAGAATTGTACATTTCTATCAACTTCTCCAGTAGATGTTAATCAACCTATAAAAAGATCTATATCTTTCAATAAATAAAATGTGGTGACATCGAAATGTTATTCGTGTTACTTTTACTTTATTTACGTAGCATTAATACATTATTTGCAATACCAATTATACACAGAAACCCTTGATACATCATATTCCAAGCAAATATAATTTTAAATCGCCATAGTCTATTGAAATTTTATGTTGATGTTGTCAGAAATGGAAGTCGTCATTATTTCAAATGCACTGAATGTTCTCTGAAGATTGCTTTTCATTAGGATACTAGTACACAGTATAAATGGTTAACTGAATTCGAAATGTGTATGTATTGTGCATAGATAACTTCCAAGCTGAAGGTAGGGTATATTACTTAAGAATATCTATACGCGTCTGATACAAAATAATTTTCATTCATTCCTGCAATTATTTTCGTACTTTGTAAATTTGTTAAATTTGGCTATAAAAAGTGCATAACAACAAATTTGGTTATCTATGTCACGAACGATGTGCACTTAGCATTTCCTCTTAAACAAAAAAGAAACAGAAAAATGTTACGCCGTATCGCTAACGGTATTGTTGTTCAGATAGGTCAGTATTGATCTATGACATAGTGTTACTATACACACTTTCCACTTGGACGGCGCATAATTCAGCTGCTAATTAAAGCGACAGCTGTAAAAGGACATTGTCATGGCTGGCATGTGCAATGAAAGCTCAAGACGTCCAATTGTTACACTTTGATGTTGAGCGGGTGGGGTTATTGTTTGTCGCACTACAAGAGTGTGAATGAACGAGTATAATGTAGGCGCAAAAATCCAGACCAAACTGGATTTATTTATGAACGTCGTGTAATATTAAAATATTGAAGTCCATGGGAAAAAATCTGGATCCATGGCCGATTCGCGATATATATTGGATATCACGAAATAACGGATCGCGATATAACGAATCTGCAGTGTACTACAGATATTCAATTGAAACTTCAAGCATGTCTTTGGGGTCATAATGTAAGGTCACTGATCAAGGCCCATAACTGTGGCCAGCATTTTAGCAGAATTATGCCCCTTTTTTTGTACTGACAAAGGCCCATAACTATGACAAAGCGGTTTTATTAATCGAGTGCGCTGTCCTGAGACAGCTCTTGTTTAAGTGGAAGTCTGCATTAATTTGGATAATCCCTTATAGGTGCTGTATTGTCAGCATAAAATGTGAAGATAATGTTAAACAGAAATTCTTTGTATATTTTTATTGGATGTCAGCCTGAAAATATAAAGAAAGTGCTTAATTAAGCAGCCTTTAGAAAGGATGCTGAAGATTGTAATGTGTTCTTCTCTTTTCACAGTGTTCCATGAAGCCACTGGAAGTTCCACCATATACAGTGGTACACAAGTGCCTTGTTCCGCTACCAATGCTGGGTGTTTTTATTATGAGAGCTTGTCTTTTCACAGAGTTGGATCTAGCCACTGGGAGTTGCACCATATTCAGTGGTACACAAGCGCCATGTTCTGCTACCAATGCTGAGAGTTTTTATTATGAGAGCTTCTCTTTTCACAGAGTTGGATCTAGCCACTGGGAGTTGCACCATATACAGTGGTACACAAACGCCATGTTCTGCTACCAATTCTGAGTGTTTTTATTATGAGAGCTACTCTTTTCACAGAGTTGGGTCTAGCCACTGGGAGTTGCACCATATACAGTGGTACACAAGTGCCTTGTTCCGCTACCAATACTGAGTGTTTTTATGACGAGAGCTTCTCTTTGCACAGAGTTGGATCTAGCCACTGGGAGTTGCACCATATACAGTGGTACACAAGTGCCTTGTTTCGCTACAAATGCCGAGTGTTTTTAAAATGAGAGCTTCTCTTTTCACAGAGTTGGATCTAGCCACTGGGAGTTGCACCATATACAGTGGTACACAAGCACCATGTACTGCTACCAATGCTGAGTGTTCTGGTAACAATGGACAGTGTCAGTGCATAAATGGCCATTACAGATCTGCTGCCAATACATGTAGTCCAAGTATGTCTTCTCTTGTTTTACTTATGGCATAGGTACAATCGTATTAACATCAGTTTAAGTGACATCAATGGTGCTTTATGCTTCGGATAATTATATAAAATTTATTACCTTACCTGAGCATGAAGTACTCAAGGATGAGCTATTGTGGTCATTGGTCTTCCGTTGTTATAGTCGTCCGTTATCAAGATGTCAACATGTACTTAAAAATCTCCTCTGAAACAACTTGATGGAAAATAACCAAACTTGTTAAGAATGTTTCTTGGGTGCGACCATAAATATTCTTATGGTATGTTAAAAAACATGGCTGGCAGGTGTGTAGCCTTTTTATACGCCCGTTTGAAAAACGCAAGCATGCTGGCGGGCGGCGGGACCTCTTTGTCCGGAGCATAACGATTTTCCAGCATGGATTGATTTTCAGATAACTTGGCAGAAGTGATAAAAATGATGAGACTGAGTGTCGCACGCAAGAACCAGGTCCCTAGGTCCAAGGTCAAGGTCACAATTCAAGGTCAACTGTCAAATATAGGAAATCAATCGATAACTCTTTGTCCGGAGCATAACTTTGTCCGGCATGGATGGATTTCAAATAACTTGGCAGAAGGGATAAACATGATGAGTTGGTGTGTCACGCGCAAGAACCAGGTCCCTAGGTCCAATGTTAAAGTCACAATTCAAGGTTAATGGTCAATTATAAGAAATCAAGTCTTACCCCTTTGTCCGTAGCAAATCTTTGTCCAGCATGGATGGATTTTCAAATAATTTGGCAGAAGTGATAAGCATGGTGAGAAGGAGTTTCGTGCGCAAGAATCAGGTCCTTAGGTCCAACATCAAGGTTACAATTTAAGGTCAAAGGTCAAATATAAGAAATCAATCCTTACCACTTGGTTAGGAGCATATCTTTGTCAAGCATGGATGGATATTCAAATAACTTGGCAGAAGTGATAAGCATGTTGAGATAGTCCCTAGGTCCAGGTCATTGTCACAATTCAAGGTCAAAGGTCTAGTCACAATTCAAGGTTGGATTTTCTGTCTTTAATCATTGAAACTTTACCCGTTAAAATGCTCCTTTGACGGGCTTATCTTTGTGACACTGGTGGCACAATTGTTTCCTTATATGGCTAATTAAAAAACTTGATTGGTTTGATATTGAAATAATTTCACATAAATGTGCCTTTGGTGGTCTTTTACCAAAAATAATTCTAAAACTTTTGAGCTTCGTGGTCAGCGGTTGTCTGTCGTTGTCTTCCGTCGCAAATTGCTTAAAAAATCTCCTCTGTAACTGCATGGTGGAAATTCAACAAACATGGTAAGAATGTTCCTTGGGCGGTTATGGACCAAAATACTTCACAAAATTTGTATTTGTTAATAAACATGCCTGCCTATATTTAGGGAATGCAAACTTACAACAATGGTTAAATGTACACCAACAACTTTTGAATACTTTGGGGGATCAAAAATGTACATAATTGTTTACATAAGCGGTTAAAATAAAGTTATAAACATATCTTCGACATTCTAGAACTGAACATAATTATGACCATGTTTTCTCATTGTATGTCAAGAACAGAATATTATATTCGTTCTCAGAATTAATCCTCTGTTTTATTTAGCCTAGCGGCATGCTCTATAAATAACAATTGATTCTAGCAAGTTCAACACACTCACGATCATTCTAAAATTAGCGCGCGTTTATCTGCCGGTATATAGCTGTTATAATATACATACATCAATTCGCGTCCAGAGATTCATGAGAGCAAATATTTCAATAAATGAGGAATTTATGTTTATAAACTTACTGTGCATGTTAATTTGAGATTGAATCATCTGCGTTCTATTAAGAATATAATAGAATTGTACATTTCTATCAACTTCTCCAGTAGATGTTAATCAACCTATAAAAAGATCTATATCTTTCAATAAATAAAATGTGGTGACATCGAAATGTTATTCGTGTTACTTTGACTTTATTTACGTAGCATTAATACATTATTTGCAATACCAATTATACACAGAAACCCTTGATACATCATATTCCAAGCGAATATAATTTTAAATCGCCATAGTCTATTGAAATTTTATGTTGATGTTGTCAGAAATGGAAGTCGTCATTATTTCAAATGCACTGAATGTTCTCTGAAGATTGCTTTTCATTAGGATACTAGTACACAGTATAAATGGTTAACTGAATTCAAAATGTGTATGTATTGTGCATAGATAACTTCCAAGCTGAAGGTAGGGTATATTACTTAAGAATATCTATACCCGTCTGATACAAAATAAATTTCATTCATTCCTGCAATTATTTTCGTACTTTGTAAATTTGTTAAATATGGCTATAAAAAGTGCATAACAACAAATTTGGTTATCTATGTCACGAACGATGTGCAGTTAGCATTTCCTCTTAAACAAAAAAGAAACAGAAAAATGTTACGCCGTATCGCTAACGGTATTGTTGTTCAGATAGGTCAGTATTGATCTATGACATAGTGTTACTATACACACTTTCCACTTGGACGGCGCGTAATTCAGCTGCTAATTAAAGCGACAGCTGTAAAAGGACATTGTCATGGGTGGCATGTGCAATGAAAGCTGAAGACATCCAATTGTTACACTTTGATGTTGAGTGGGTGGGGTTATTGTTTGTCGCACTACAAGAGTGTGAATGAAAGAGTATAATGTAGGCGCAAAAATCCAGACCAAACTGGATTTATTTATGAACGTCGTGTAATATTAAAATATTGAAGTACATGGGAAAAAATCTGGATCCATGGCCGATTCGCGATATATATTGGATATCACGAAATAACGGATCGCGATATAACGAATCTGCAGTGTACTACAGATATTCAATTGAAACTTCAAGCATGTCTTTGGGGTCATAATGTAAGGTCACTGATCAAGGCCCATAACTGTGGCCAGCATTTTAGCAGAATTATGCCCCTTTTTTTGTACTGACAAAGGCCCATAACTATGACAAAGCGGTTTTATTAATCGAGTGCGCTGTCCTGAGACAGCTCTTGTTTAAGTGGAAGTCTGCATTAATTTGGATAATCCCTTATAGGTGCTGTATTGTCAGCATAAAATGTGAAGATAATGTTAAACAAAAATTCTTTGTATATTTTTATTGGATGTCGGCCTGAAAATATAAAGAAAGTGCTTAATTAAGCAGCCTTTAGAAAGGATGCTGAAGATTGTAATGTGTTCTTCTCTTTTCACAGTGTTCCATGAAGCCACTGGAAGTTCCACCATATACAGTGGTACACAAGTGCCTTGTTCCGCTACCAATGCTGGGTGTTTTTATTATGAGAGCTTGTCTTTTCACAGAGTTGGATCTAGCCACTGGGAGTTGCACCATATTCAGTGGTACACAAGCGCCATGTTCTGCTACCAATGCTGAGAGTTTTTATTATGAGAGCTTCTCTTTTCACAGAGTTGGATCTAGCCACTGGGAGTTGCACCATATACAGTGGTACACAAACGCCATGTTCTGCTACCAATTCTGAGTGTTTTTATTATGAGAGCTACTCTTTTCACAGAGTTGGATCTAGCCACTGGGAGTTGCACCATATACAGTGGTACACAAGTGCCTTGTTCCGCTACCAATACTGAGTGTTTTTATGACGAGAGCTTCTCTTTGCACAGAGTTGGATCTAGCCACTGGGAGTTGCACCATATACAGTGGTACACAAGTGCCTTGTTTCGCTACAAATGCCGAGTGTTTTTAAAATGAGAGCTTCTCTTTTCACAGAGTTGGATCTAGCCACTGGGAGTTGCACCATATACAGTGGTACACAAGCACCATGTACTGCTACCAATGCTGAGTGTTCTGGTAACAATGGACAGTGTCAGTGCATAAATGGCCATTACAGATCTGCTGCCAATACATGTAGTCCAAGTATGTCTTCTCTTGTTTTACTTATGGCATAGGTACAATCGTATTAACATCAGTTTAAGTGACATCAATGGTGCTTTATGCTTCGGATAATTATATAAAATTTATTACCTTACCTGAGCATGAAGTACTCAAGGATGAGCTATTGTGGTCATTGGTCTTCCGTTGTTATAGTCGTCCGTTATCAAGATGTCAACATGTACTTAAAAATCTCCTCTGAAACAACTTGATGGAAAATAACCAAACTTGTTAAGAATGTTTCTTGGGTGCGACCATAAATATTCTTATGGTATGTTAAAAAACATGGCTGGCAGGTGTGTAGCCTTTTTATATGCCCGTTTGAAAAACGCAAGCATGCTGGCGGGCGGCGGGACCTCTTTGTCCGGAGCATAACGATTTTCCAGCATGGATTGATTTTCAGATAACTTGGCAGAAGTGATAAAAATGATGAGACTGAGTGTCGCACGCAAGAACCAGGTCCCTAGGTCCAAGGTCAAGGTCACAATTCAAGATCAACTGTCAAATATAGGAAATCAATCAATAACTCTTTGTCCGGAGCATGACTTTGTCCGGCATGGATGGATTTCAAATAACTTAGCAGAAGGGATAAGCATGATGAGTTGGTGTGTCACGCGCAAGAACCAGGTCCCTAGGTCCAATGTTAAAGTCACAATTCAAGGTTAATGGTCAATTATAAGAAATCAAGTCTTACCCCTTTGTCCGTAGCAAATCTTTGTCCAGCATGGATGGATTTTCAAATAATTTGGCAGAAGTGATAAACATGGTGAGAAGGAGTTTCGTGCGCAAGAATCAGGTCCTTAGGTCCAACATCAAGGTTACAATTTAAGGTCAAAGGTCAAATATAAGAAATCAATCCTTACCACTTGGTTAGGAGCATATCTTTGTCAAGCATGGATGGATATTCAAATAACTTGGCAGAAGTGATAAGCATGTAGAGATAGTCCCTAGGTCCAGGTCATTGTCACAATTCAAGGTCAAAGGTCTAGTCACAATTCAAGGTTGGATTTTCTGTCTTTAATCATTGAAACTTTACCCGTTAAAATGCTCCTTTGACGGGCTTATCTTTGTGACACTGGTGGCACAATTGTTTCCTTATATGGCTAATTAAAAAACTTGATTGGTTTGATATTGAAATAATTTCACATAAATGTGCCTTTGGTGGTCTTTTACCAAAAATAATTCTAAAACTTTTGAGCTTCGTGGTCAGTGGTTGTCTGTCGTTGTCGTCCGTCGCAAATTACTTAAAAAATCTTCTCCTCTGTAACTGCATGGTGGAAATTCAACAAACATGGTAAGAATGTTCCTTGGGCGGTTATGGACCAAAATACTACACAAAATTTGTATTTGTTAATAAACATGCCTGCCTATATTTAGGGAATGCACACTTACAACAATGGTTAAATGTACACCAACAACTTTTGAATACTTTGGGGGATCAAAAATGTACATAATTGTTTACATAAGCGGTTAAAATAAAGTTATAAACATATCTTCGACATTCTAGAACTGAACATAATTATGACCATGTTTTCTCATTGTATGTCAAGAACAGAATATTATATTCGTGCTCAGAATAATCCTCTGTTTTATTTAGCCTAGCGGCATGCTGTATAAATAACAATTGATTCTAGCAAGTTCAACACACTCACGATCATTCTAAAATTAGCGCGCGTTTATCTGCCGGTATATAGCTGTTATAATATACATACATCAATTCGCGTCCAGAGATTCATGAGAGCAAATATTTCAATAAATGAGGAATTTATGTTTATAAACTTACTGTGCATGTTAATTTGAAATTGAATCATCTGCGTTCTGTTAAGAATATAATAGAATTGTACATTTCTATCAACTTCTCCAGTAGATGTTAATCAACCTATAAAAAGATCTATATCTTTCAAGAAATAAAATGTGGTGACATCGAAATGTTATTCGTGTTACTTTTACTTTATTTACGTAGCATTAATACATTATTTGCAATACCAGTTATACACAGAAACCCTTGATACATCATATTCCAAGCGAATATAATTTTAAATCGCCATAGTCTATTGAAATTTTATGTTGATGTTGTCAGAAATGGAAGTCGTCATTATTTCAAATGCACTGAATGTTCTCTGAAGATTGCTTTTCATTAGGATACTAGTACACAGTATAAATGGTTAACTGAATTCGAAATGTGTATGTATTGTGCATAGATAACTTCAAAGCTGAAGGTAGGGTATATTACTTAAGAATATCTATACGCGTCTGATACAAAATAATTTTCATTCATTCCTGCAATTATTTTCGTACTTTGTAAATTTGTTAAATTTGGCTATAAAAAGTGCATAACAACAAATTTGGTTATATATGTCACGAACGATGTGCAGTTAGCATTTCCTCTTAAACAAAAAAGAAACAGAAATATATTACGCCGTATCGATAACGGTATTGTTGTTCAGATAGGTCAGTATTGATCTATGACATAGTGTTACTATTCACACCCTCCACTTGGACGGCGCGTAATTCAGCTACTAATTAAAGCGACAGCTGTAAAAGGACATTGTCATGGGAGGCATGTGCAATGAAAGCTGAAGACGTCCAATTGTTACACTTTGATGTTGAGCGGGTGGGGTTATTGTTTGTCGCACTACAAGAGTGTGAATGAAAGAGTATAATGTTGGCACAAAAATCCAGACCAAACTGGATTTATTTATGAACGTCGTGTAATATTAAAATATTGAAGTACATGGGAAAAAATCTGGATCCATGGCTGATTCGCGATATATATTGGATATCACGAAATAACGGATCGCGATATAACGAATCTGCAGTGTACTACAGATATTCAATTGAAACTTCAAGCATGTCTTTGGGGTCATAATGTAAGGTCACTGATCAAGGCCCATAACTGTGGCCAGCATTTTAGCAGAATTATGCCCCTTTTTTTGTACTGACAAAGGCCCATAACTATGACAAAGCGGTTTTATTAATCGAGTGCGCTGTCCTGAGACAGCTCTTGTTTAAGTGGAAGTCTGCATTAATTTGGATAATCCCTTATAGGTGCTGTATTGTCAGCATAAAATGTGAAGATAATGTTAAACAAAAATTCTTTGTATATTTTTATTGGATGTCGGCCTGAAAATATAAAGAAAGTGCTTAATTAAGCAGCATTTAGAAAGGATGCTGAAGATTGTAATGTGTTCTTCTCTTTTCACAGTGTTCCATGAAGCCACTGGAAGTTCCACCATATACAGTGGTACACAAGTGCCTTGTTCCGCTACCAATGCTGGGTGTTTTTATTATGAGAGCTTGTCTTTTCACAGAGTTGGATCTAGCCACTGGGAGTTGCACCATATTCAGTGGTACACAAGCGCCATGTTCTGCTACCAATGCTGAGAGTTTTTATTATGAGAGCTTCTCTTTTCACAGAGTTGGATCTAGCCACTGGGAGTTGCACCATATACAGTGGTACACAAACGCCATGTTCTGCTACCAATTCTGAGTGTTTTTATTATGAGAGCTACTCTTTTCACAGAGTTGGATCTAGCCACTGGGAGTTGCACCATATACAGTGGTACACAAGTGCCTTGTTCCGCTACCAATACTGAGTGTTTTTATGACGAGAGCTTCTCTTTGCACAGAGTTGGATCTAGCCACTGGGAGTTGCACCATATACAGTGGTACACAAGTGCCTTGTTTCGCTACAAATGCCGAGTGTTTTTAAAATGAGAGCTTCTCTTTTCACAGAGTTGGATCTAGCCACTGGGAGTTGCACCATATACAGTGGTACACAAGCACCATGTACTGCTACCAATGCTGAGTGTTCTGGTAACAATGGACAGTGTCAGTGCATAAATGGCCATTACAGATCTGCTGCCAATACATGTAGTCCAAGTATGTCTTCTCTTGTTTTACTTATGGCATAGGTACAATCGTATTAACATCAGTTTAAGTGACATCAATGGTGCTTTATGCTTCGGATAATTATATAAAATTTATTACCTTACCTGAGCATGAAGTACTCAAGGATGAGCTATTGTGGTCATTGGTCTTCCGTTGTTATAGTCGTCCGTTATCAAGATGTCAACATGTACTTAAAAATCTCCTCTGAAACAACTTGATGGAAAATAACCAAACTTGTTAAGAATGTTTCTTGGGTGCGACCATAAATATTCTTATGGTATGTTAAAAAACATGGCTGGCAGGTGTGTAGCCTTTTTATACGCCCGTTTGAAAAACGCAAGCATGCTGGCGGGCGGCGGGACCTCTTTGTCCGGAGCATAACGATTTTCCAGCATGGATTGATTTTCAGATAACTTGGCAGAAGTGATAAAAATGATGAGACTGAGTGTCGCACGCAAGAACCAGGTCCCTAGGTCCAAGGTCAAGGTCACAATTCAAGATCAACTGTCAAATATAGGAAATCAATCGATAACTCTTTGTCCGGAGCATAACTTTGTCCGGCATGGATGGATTTCAAATAACTTAGCAGAAGGGATAAGCATGATGAGTTGGTGTGTCACGCGCAAGAACCAGGTCCCTAGGTCCAATGTTAAAGTCACAATTCAAGGTTAATGGTCAATTATAAGAAATCAAGTCTTACCCCTTTGTCCGTAGCAAATCTTTGTCCAGCATGGATGGATTTTCAAATAATTTGGCAGAAGTGATAAACATGGTGAGAAGGAGTTTCGTGCGCAAGAATCAGGTCCTTAGGTCCAACATCAAGGTTACAATTTAAGGTCAAAGGTCAAATATAAGAAATCAATCCTTACCACTTGGTTAGGAGCATATCTTTGTCAAGCATGGATGGATATTCAAATAACTTGGCAGAAGTGATAAGCATGTAGAGATAGTCCCTAGGTCCAGGTCATTGTCACAATTCAAGGTCAAAGGTCTAGTCACAATTCAAGGTTGGATTTTCTGTCTTTAATCATTGAAACTTTACCCGTTAAAATGCTCCTTTGACGGGCTTATCTTTGTGACACTGGTGGCACAATTGTTTCCTTATATGGCTAATTAAAAAACTTGATTGGTTTGATATTGAAATAATTTCACATAAATGTGCCTTTGGTGGTCTTTTACCAAAAATAATTCTAAAACTTTTGAGCTTCGTGGTCAGTGGTTGTCTGTCGTTGTCGTCCGTCGCAAATTACTTAAAAAATCTTCTCCTCTGTAACTGCATGGTGGAAATTCAACAAACATGGTAAGAATGTTCCTTGGGCGGTTATGGACCAAAATACTACACAAAATTTGTATTTGTTAATAAACATGCCTGCCTATATTTAGGGAATGCACACTTACAACAATGGTTAAATGTACACCAACAACTTTTGAATACTTTGGGGGATCAAAAATGTACATAATTGTTTACATAAGCGGTTAAAATAAAGTTATAAACATATCTTCGACATTCTAGAACTGAACATAATTATGACCATGTTTTCTCATTGTATGTCAAGAACAGAATATTATATTCGTGCTCAGAATAATCCTCTGTTTTATTTAGCCTAGCGGCATGCTCTATAAATAACAATTGATTCTAGCAAGTTCAACACACTCACGATCATTCTAAAATTAGCGCGCGTTTATCTGCCGGTATATAGCTGTTATAATATACATACATCAATTCGCGTCCAGAGATTCATGAGAGCAAATATTTCAATAAATGAGGAATTTATGTTTATAAACTTACTGTGCATGTTAATTTGAAATTGAATCATCTGCGTTCTGTTAAGAATATAATAGAATTGTACATTTCTATCAACTTCTCCAGTAGATGTTAATCAACCTATAAAAAGATCTATATCTTTCAAGAAATAAAATGTGGTGACATCGAAATGTTATTCGTGTTACTTTTACTTTATTTACGTAGCATTAATACATTATTTGCAATACCAGTTATACACAGAAACCCTTGATACATCATATTCCAAGCGAATATAATTTTAAATCGCCATAGTCTATTGAAATTTTATGTTGATGTTGTCAGAAATGGAAGTCGTCATTATTTCAAATGCACTGAATGTTCTCTGAAGATTGCTTTTCATTAGGATACTAGTACACAGTATAAATGGTTAACTGAATTCGAAATGTTTTTTATGTATTGTGCATAGATAACTTCAAAGCTGAAGGTAGGGTATATTACTTAAGAATATCTATACGCGTCTGATACAAAATAATTTTCATTCATTCCTGCAATTATTTTCGTACTTTGTAAATTTGTTAAATTTGGCTATAAAAAGTGCATAACAACAAATTTGGTTATATATGTCACGAACGATGTGCAGTTAGCATTTCCTCTTAAACAAAAAAGAAACAGAAATATATTACGCCGTATCGATAACGGTATTGTTGTTCAGATAGGTCAGTATTGATCTATGACATAGTGTTACTATTCACACCCTCCACTTGGACGGCGCGTAATTCAGCTACTAATTAAAGCGACAGCTGTAAAAGGACATTGTCATGGGAGGCATGTGCAATGAAAGCTGAAGACGTCCAATTGTTACACTTTGATGTTGAGCGGGTGGGGTTATTGTTTGTCGCACTACAAGAGTGTGAATGAAAGAGTATAATGTTGGCACAAAAATCCAGACCAAACTGGATTTATTTATGAACGTCGTGTAATATTAAAATATTGAAGTACATGGGAAAAAATCTGGATCCATGGCCGATTCGCGATATATATTGGATATCACGAAATAACGGATCGCGATATAACGAATCTGCAGTGTACTACAGATATTCAATTGAAACTTCAAGCATGTCTTTGGGGTCATAATGTAAGGTCACTGATCAAGGCCCATAACTGTGGCCAGCATTTTAGCAGAATTATGCCCCTTTTTTTGTACTGACAAAGGCCCATAACTATGACAAAGCGGTTTTATTAATCGAGTGCGCTGTCCTGAGACAGCTCTTGTTTAAGTGGAAGTCTGCATTAATTTGGATAATCCCTTATAGGTGCTGTATTGTCAGCATAAAATGTGAAGATAATGTTAAACAAAAATTCTTTGTATATTTTTATTGGATGTCGGCCTGAAAATATAAAGAAAGTGCTTAATTAAGCAGCCTTTAGAAAGGATGCTGAAGATTGTAATGTGTTCTTCTCTTTTCACAGTGTTCCATGAAGCCACTGGAAGTTCCACCATATACAGTGGTACACAAGTGCCTTGTTCCGCTACCAATGCTGGGTGTTTTTATTATGAGAGCTTGTCTTTTCACAGAGTTGGATCTAGCCACTGGGAGTTGCACCATATTCAGTGGTACACAAGCGCCATGTTCTGCTACCAATGCTGAGAGTTTTTATTATGAGAGCTTCTCTTTTCACAGAGTTGGATCTAGCCACTGGGAGTTGCACCATATACAGTGGTACACAAACGCCATGTTCTGCTACCAATTCTGAGTGTTTTTATTATGAGAGCTACTCTTTTCACAGAGTTGGATCTAGCCACTGGGAGTTGCACCATATACAGTGGTACACAAGTGCCTTGTTCCGCTACCAATACTGAGTGTTTTTATGACGAGAGCTTCTCTTTGCACAGAGTTGGATCTAGCCACTGGGAGTTGCACCATATACAGTGGTACACAAGTGCCTTGTTTCGCTACAAATGCCGAGTGTTTTTAAAATGAGAGCTTCTCTTTTCACAGTGTTGGATCTAGCCACTGGGAGTTGCACCATATACAGTGGTACACAAGCACCATGTACTGCTACCAATGCTGAGTGTTCTGGTAACAATGGACAGTGTCAGTGCATAAATGGCCATTACAGATCTGCTGCCAATACATGTAGTCCAAGTATGTCTTCTCTTGTTTTACTTATGGCATAGGTACAATCGTATTAACATCAGTTTAAGTGACATCAATGGTGCTTTATGCTTCGGATAATTATATAAAATTTATTACCTTACCTGAGCATGAAGTACTCAAGGATGAGCTATTGTGGTCATTGGTCTTCCGTTGTTATAGTCGTCCGTTATCAAGATGTCAACATGTACTTAAAAATCTCCTCTGAAACAACTTGATGGAAAATAACCAAACTTGTTAAGAATGTTTCTTGGGTGCGACCATAAATATTCTTATGGTATGTTAAAAAACATGGCTGGCAGGTGTGTAGCCTTTTTATACGCCCGTTTGAAAAACGCAAGCATGCTGGCGGGCGGCGGGACCTCTTTGTCCGGAGCATAACGATTTTCCAGCATGGATTGATTTTCAGATAACTTGGCAGAAGTGATAAAAATGATGAGACTGAGTGTCGCACGCAAGAACCAGGTCCCTAGGTCCAAGGTCAAGGTCACAATTCAAGATCAACTGTCAAATATAGGAAATCAATCAATAACTCTTTGTCCGGAGCATAACTTTGTCCGGCATGGATGGATTTCAAATAACTTAGCAGAAGGGATAAGCATGATGAGTTGGTGTGTCACGCGCAAGAACCAGGTCCCTAGGTCCAATGTTAAAGTCACAATTCAAGGTTAATGGTCAATTATAAGAAATCAAGTCTTACCCCTTTGTCCGTAGCAAATCTTTGTCCAGCATGGATGGATTTTCAAATAATTTGGCAGAAGTGATAAACATGGTGAGAAGGAGTTTCGTGCGCAAGAATCAGGTCCTTAGGTCCAACATCAAGGTTACAATTTAAGGTCAAAGGTCAAATATAAGAAATCAATCCTTACCACTTGGTTAGGAGCATATCTTTGTCAAGCATGGATGGATATTCAAATAACTTGGCAGAAGTGATAAGCATGTAGAGATAGTCCCTAGGTCCAGGTCATTGTCACAATTCAAGGTCAAAGGTCTAGTCACAATTCAAGGTTGGATTTTCTGTCTTTAATCATTGAAACTTTACCCGTTAAAATGCTCCTTTGACGGGCTTATCTTTGTGACACTGGTGGCACAATTGTTTCCTTATATGGCTAATTAAAAAACTTGATTGGTTTGATATTGAAATAATTTCACATAAATGTGCCTTTGGTGGTCTTTTACCAAAAATAATTCTAAAACTTTTGAGCTTCGTGGTCAGTGGTTGTCTGTCGTTGTCGTCCGTCGCAAATTACTTAAAAAATCTTCTCCTCTGTAACTGCATGGTGGAAATTCAACAAACATGGTAAGAATGTTCCTTGGGCGGTTATGGACCAAAATACTACACAAAATTTGTATTTGTTAATAAACATGCCTGCCTATATTTAGGGAATGCACACTTACAACAATGGTTAAATGTACACCAACAACTTTTGAATACTTTGGGGGATCAAAAATGTACATAATTGTTTACATAAGCGGTTAAAATAAAGTTATAAACATATCTTCGACATTCTAGAACTGAACATAATTATGACCATGTTTTCTCATTGTATGTCAAGAACAGAATATTATATTCGTGCTCAGAATAATCCTCTGTTTTATTTAGCCTAGCGGCATGCTCTATAAATAACAATTGATTCTAGCAAGTTCAACACACTCACGATCATTCTAAAATTAGCGCGCGTTTATCTGCCGGTATATAGCTGTTATAATATACATACATCAATTCGCGTCCAGAGATTCATGAGAGCAAATATTTCAATAAATGAGGAATTTATGTTTATAAACTTACTGTGCATGTTAATTTGAAATTGAATCATCTGCGTTCTGTTAAGAATATAATAGAATTGTACATTTCTATCAACTTCTCCAGTAGATGTTAATCAACCTATAAAAAGATCTATATCTTTCAAGAAATAAAATGTGGTGACATCGAAATGTTATTCGTGTTACTTTTACTTTATTTACGTAGCATTAATACATTATTTGCAATACCAGTTATACACAGAAACCCTTGATACATCATATTCCAAGCGAATATAATTTTAAATCGCCATAGTCTATTGAAATTTTATGTTGATGTTGTCAGAAATGGAAGTCGTCATTATTTCAAATGCACTGAATGTTCTCTGAAGATTGCTTTTCATTAGGATACTAGTACACAGTATAAATGGTTAACTGAATTCGAAATGTTTTTTATGTATTGTGCATAGATAACTTCAAAGCTGAAGGTAGGGTATATTACTTAAGAATATCTATACGCGTCTGATACAAAATAATTTTCATTCATTCCTGCAATTATTTTCGTACTTTGTAAATTTGTTAAATTTGGCTATAAAAAGTGCATAACAACAAATTTGGTTATATATGTCACGAACGATGTGCAGTTAGCATTTCCTCTTAAACAAAAAAGAAACAGAAATATATTACGCCGTATCGATAACGGTATTGTTGTTCAGATAGGTCAGTATTGATCTATGACATAGTGTTACTATTCACACCCTCCACTTGGACGGCGCGTAATTCAGCTACTAATTAAAGCGACAGCTGTAAAAGGACATTGTCATGGGAGGCATGTGCAATGAAAGCTGAAGACGTCCAATTGTTACACTTTGATGTTGAGCGGGTGGGGTTATTGTTTGTCGCACTACAAGAGTGTGAATGAAAGAGTATAATGTTGGCACAAAAATCCAGACCAAACTGGATTTATTTATGAACGTCGTGTAATATTAAAATATTGAAGTACATGGGAAAAAATCTGGATCCATGGCCGATTCGCGATATATATTGGATATCACGAAATAACGGATCGCGATATAACGAATCTGCAGTGTACTACAGATATTCAATTGAAACTTCAAGCATGTCTTTGGGGTCATAATGTAAGGTCACTGATCAAGGCCCATAACTGTGGCCAGCATTTTAGCAGAATTATGCCCCTTTTTTTGTACTGACAAAGGCCCATAACTATGACAAAGCGGTTTTATTAATCGAGTGCGCTGTCCTGAGACAGCTCTTGTTTAAGTGGAAGTCTGCATTAATTTGGATAATCCCTTATAGGTGCTGTATTGTCAGCATAAAATGTGAAGATAATGTTAAACAAAAATTCTTTGTATATTTTTATTGGATGTCGGCCTGAAAATATAAAGAAAATGCTTAACTAAGCAGCCTTTAGAAAGGATGCTGAAGATTGTAATGTGTTCTTCTCTTTTCACAGTGTTCCATGAAGCCACTGGAAGTTCCACCATATACAGTGGTACACAAGTGCCTTGTTCCGCTACCAATGCTGGGTGTTTTTATTATGAGAGCTTGTCTTTTCACAGAGTTGGATCTAGCCACTGGGAGTTGCACCATATTCAGTGGTACACAAGCGCCATGTTCTGCTACCAATGCTGAGAGTTTTTATTATGAGAGCTTCTCTTTTCACAGAGTTGGATCTAGCCACTGGGAGTTGCACCATATACAGTGGTACACAAACGCCATGTTCTGCTACCAATTCTGAGTGTTTTTATTATGAGAGCTACTCTTTTCACAGAGTTGGATCTAGCCACTGGGAGTTGCACCATATACAGTGGTACACAAGTGCCTTGTTCCGCTACCAATACTGAGTGTTTTTATGACGAGAGCTTCTCTTTGCACAGAGTTGGATCTAGCCACTGGGAGTTGCACCATATACAGTGGTACACAAGTGCCTTGTTTCGCTACAAATGCCGAGTGTTTTTAAAATGAGAGCTTCTCTTTTCACAGAGTTGGATCTAGCCACTGGGAGTTGCACCATATACAGTGGTACACAAGCACCATGTACTGCTACCAATGCTGAGTGTTCTGGTAACAATGGACAGTGTCAGTGCATAAATGGCCATTACAGATCTGCTGCCAATACATGTAGTCCAAGTATGTCTTCTCTTGTTTTACTTATGGCATAGGTACAATCGTATTAACATCAGTTTAAGTGACATCAATGGTGCTTTATGCTTCGGATAATTATATAAAATTTATTACCTTACCTGAGCATGAAGTACTCAAGGATGAGCTATTGTGGTCATTGGTCTTCCGTTGTTATAGTCGTCCGTTATCAAGATGTCAACATGTACTTAAAAATCTCCTCTGAAACAACTTGATGGAAAATAACCAAACTTGTTAAGAATGTTTCTTGGGTGCGACCATAAATATTCTTATGGTATGTTAAAAAACATGGCTGGCAGGTGTGTAGCCTTTTTATACGCCCGTTTGAAAAACGCAAGCATGCTGGCGGGCGGCGGGACCTCTTTGTCCGGAGCATAACGATTTTCCAGCATGGATTGATTTTCAGATAACTTGGCAGAAGTGATGAAAATGATGAGACTGAGTGTCGCACGCAAGAACCAGGTCCCTAGGTCCAAGGTCAAGGTCACAATTCAAGATCAACTGTCAAATATAGGAAATCAATCAATAACTCTTTGTCCGGAGCATAACTTTGTCCGGCATGGATGGATTTCAAATAACTTAGCAGAAGGGATAAGCATGATGAGTTGGTGTGTCACGCGCAAGAACCAGGTCCCTAGGTCCAATGTTAAAGTCACAATTCAAGGTTAATTGTCAATTATAAGAAATCAAGTCTTACCCCTTTGTCCGTAGCAAATCTTTGTCCAGCATGGATGGGTTTTCAAATAATTTGGCCGAAGTGATAAGCATGGTGAGAAGGAGTTTCGTGCGCAAGAATCAGGTCCTTAGGTCCAACATCAAGGTTACAATTAAGGTCAAAGGTCAAATATAAGAAATCAATCCTTACCACTTGGTTAGGAGCATATCTTTGTCAAGCATGGATGGATATTCAAATAACTTGGCAGAAGTGATAAGCATGTTGAGATAGTCCCTAGGTCCAGGTCATTGTCACAATTCAAGGTCAAAGGTCTAGTCACAATTCAAGGTTGGATTTTCTGTCTTTAATCATTGAAACTTTACCCGTTAAAATGCTCCTTTGACGGGCTTATCTTTGTGACACTGGTGGCACAATTGTTTCCTTATATGGCTAATTAAAAAACTTGATTGGTTTGATATTGAAATAATTTCACATAAATGTGCCTTTGGTGGTCTTTTACCAAAAATAATTCTAAAACTTTTGAGCTTCGTGGTCAGTGGTTGTCTGTCGTTGTCGTCCGTCGCAAATTACTTAAAAAATCTTCTCCTCTGTAACTGCATGGTGGAAATTCAACAAACATGGTAAGAATGTTCCTTGGGCGGTTATGGACCAAAATACTACACAAAATTTGTATTTGTTAATAAACATGCCTGCCTATATTTAGGGAATGCACACTTACAACAATGGTTAAATGTACACCAACAACTTTTGAATACTTTGGGGGATCAAAAATGTACATAATTGTTTACATAAGCGGTTAAAATAAAGTTATAAACATATCTTCGACATTCTAGAACTGAACATAATTATGACCATGTTTTCTCATTGTATGTCAAGAACAGAATATTATATTCGTGCTCAGAATAATCCTCTGTTTTATTTAGCCTAGCGGCATGCTCTATAAATAACAATTGATTCTAGCAAGTTCAACACACTCACGATCATTCTAAAATTAGCGCGCGTTTATCTGCCGGTATATAGCTGTTATAATATACATACATCAATTCGCGTCCAGAGATTCATGAGAGCAAATATTTCAATAAATGAGGAATTTATGTTTATAAACTTACTGTGCATGTTAATTTGAAATTGAATCATCTGCGTTCTGTTAAGAATATAATAGAATTGTACATTTCTATCAACTTCTCCAGTAGATGTTAATCAACCTATAAAAAGATCTATATCTTTCAAGAAATAAAATGTGGTGACATCGAAATGTTATTCGTGTTACTTTTACTTTATTTACGTAGCATTAATACATTATTTGCAATACCAGTTATACACAGAAACCCTTGATACATCATATTCCAAGCGAATATAATTTTAAATCGCCATAGTCTATTGAAATTTTATGTTGATGTTGTCAGAAATGGAAGTCGTCATTATTTCAAATGCACTGAATGTTCTCTGAAGATTGCTTTTCATTAGGATACTAGTACACAGTATAAATGGTTAACTGAATTCGAAATGTGTATGTATTGTGCATAGATAACTTCCAAGCTGAAGGTAGGGTATATTACTTAAGAATATCTATACGCGTCTGATACAAAATAATTTTCATTCATTCCTGCAATTATTTTCGTACTTTGTAAATTTGTTAAATTTGGCTATAAAAAGTGCATAACAACAAATTTGGTTATATATGTCACGAACGATGTGCAGTTAGCGTTTCCTCTTAAACAAAAAAGAAACAGAAAAATGTTACGCCGTATCGCTAACGGTATTGTTGTTCAGATAGGTCAGTATTGATATATGACATAGTGTTACTATTCACACCCTCCACTTGGACGGCGCGTAATTCAGCTACTAATTAAAGCGACAGCTGTAAAAGGACATTGTCATGGGAGGCATGTGCAATGAAAGCTGAAGACGTCCAATTGTTACACTTTGATGTTGAGCGGGTGGGGTTATTGTTTGTCGCACTACAAGAGTGTGAATGAAAGAGTATAATGTAGGCACAAAAATCCAGACCAAACCGGATTTATTTATGAACGTCGTGTAATATTAAAATATTGAAGTACATGGGAAAAAATCTGGATCCATGGCCGATTCGCGATATATATTGGATATCACGAAATAACGGATCGCGATATAACGAATCTGCAGTGTACTACAGATATTCAATTGAAACTTCAAGCATGTCTTTGGGGTCATAATGTAAGGTCACTGATCAAGGCCCATAACTGTGGCCAGCATTTTAGCAGAATTATGCCCCTTTTTTTGTACTGACAAAGGCCCATAACTATGACAAAGCGGTTTTATTAATCGAGTGCGCTGTCCTGAGACAGCTCTTGTTTAAGTGGAAGTCTGCATTAATTTGGATGATCCCTTATAGGTGCTGTATTGTCAGCATAAAATGTGAAGATAATGTTAAACAAAAATTCTTTGTATATTTTTATTGGATGTCGGCCTGAAAATATAAAGAAAGTGCTTAATTAAGCAGCCTTTAGAAAGGATGCTGAAGATTGTAATGTGTTCTTCTCTTTTCACAGTGTTCCATGAAGCCACTGGAAGTTCCACCATATACAGTGGTACACAAGTGCCTTGTTCCGCTACCAATGCTGGGTGTTTTTATTATGAGAGCTTGTCTTTTCACAGAGTTGGATCTAGCCACTGGGAGTTGCACCATATTCAGTGGTACACAAGCGCCATATTCTGCTACCAATGATGAGAGTTTTTATTATGAGAGCTTCTCTTTTCACAGAGTTGGATCTAGCCACTGGGAGTTGCACCATATACAGTGGTACACAAACGCCATATTCTGCTACCAATTCTGAGTGTTTTTATTATGAGAGCTACTCTTTTCACAGAGTTGGATCTAGCCACTGGGAGTTGCACCATATACAGTGGTACACAAACGCCATGTTCTGCTACCAATTCTGAGTGTTTTTATTATGAGAGCTACTCTTTTCACAGAGTTGGATCTAGCCACTGGGAGTTGCACCATATACAGTGGTACACAAACGCCATGTTCTGCTACCAATTCTGAGTGTTTTTATTATGAGAGCTACTCTTTTCACAGAGTTGGATCTAGCCACTGGGAGTTGCACCATATACAGTGGTACACAAACGCCATGTTCCGCTACCAATACTGAGTGTTTTTATTATGAGAGCTTCTCTTTTCACAGAGTTGGATCTAGCCACTGGGAGTTGCACCATATACAGTGGTACACAAACGCCATGTTCTGCTACCAATTCTGAGTGTTTTTATTATGAGAGCTACTCTTTTCACAGAGTTGGATCTAGCCACTGGGAGTTGCACCATATACAGTGGTACACAAGTGCCTTGTTCCGCTACCAATACTGAGTGTTTTTATGACGAGAGCTTCTCTTTTCACAGAGTTGGATCTAGCCACTGGGAGTTGCACCATATACAGTTGTACACAAATGCCTTGTTTCGCTACCAATGCTGAGTGTTTTTAAAATGAGAGCTTCTCTTTTCACAGAGTTGGATCTAGCCACTGGGAGTTGCACCATATACAGTGATAAACAACTGCCATGTACTGCTACCAATGCTGAGTGTTCTGGTAACAATGGACAGTGTCAGTGCATAAATGGCCATTACAGATCTGCTGCCAATACATGTAGTCCAAGTATGTCTTCTCTTGTTTTACTTATGGCATAGGTACAATCGTATTAACATCAGTTTAAGTGACATCAATGGTGCTTTATGCTTCGGATAATTATATAAAATATATTACCTTACCTGAGCATGAAGTACTCAAGGATGAGCTATTGTGGTCATTGGTCTTCCATTGTTATAGTCGTCCATTATCAAGATGTCAACATGTACTTAAAAATCTCCTCTGAAACAACTTGATGGAAAATAACCAAACTTGTTAAGAATGTTTCTTGGGTGCGACCATAAATATTCTTATGGTATGTTAAAAAGCATGGCTGGCAGGTGTGTAGCCTTTTTATACGCCCGTTTGCAAAACGCAAGCATGCTGGCGGGCGGCGGGACCTCATTGTCCGGAGCATAACGATTTTCCAGCATGGATTGATTTTCAGATAACTTGGCAGAAGTGATAAAAATGATGAGACTGAGTGTCGCACGCAAGAACCAGGTCCCTAGGTCCAAGGTCAAGGTCACAATTCAAGGTCAACTGTCAAATATAGGAAATCAATCAATAACTCTTTGTCCGGAGCATAACTTTGTCCGGTATGGATGGATTTCAAATAACTTGGCAGAAGGGATAAGCATGATGAGTAGGTGTGTCACGCGCAAGAACCAGGTCCCTAGGTCCAATGTTAAAGTCACAATTCAAGGTTAATGGTCAATTATAAGAAATCAAGTCTTACCCCTTTGTCCGTAGCAAATCTGGATGGATTTTCAAATAATTTGGCAGAAGTGATAAGCATGGTGAGAAGGAGTTTCGTGCGCAAGAATCAGGTCCTTAGGTCCAACATCAAGGTTACAATTTAAAGTCAAAGGTCAAATATAAGAAATCAATCCTTACCACTTGGTTAGGAGCATATCTTTGTCAAGCATGGATGGATATTCAAATAACTTGGCAGAAGTGATAAGCATGTTGAGGTGGTCCCTAGGTCCAGGTCATTGTCACAATTCAAGGTCAAAGGTCTAGTCACAATTCAAGGTTGGATTTTCTGTCTTTAATCATTGAAACTTTACCCGTTAAAATGCTCCTTTGACGGGCTTATCTTTGTGACACTGGTGGCACAATTGTTTCCTTATATGGCTAATTAAAAAACTTGATTGGTTTGATATTGAAATAATTTCACATAAATGTGCCTTTGGTGGTCTTTTACCAAAAATAATTCTAAAACTTTTGAGCTTCGTGGTCAGTGGTTGTCTGTCGTCTTCCGTCGCAAATTACTTAAAAAATCTCCTCTGTAACTGCATGGTTGAAATTCAACAAACATGGTAAGAATGTTCCTTGGGCGGTTATAGACCAAAATACTACACAAAATTTGTATTTGTTAATAAACATGCCTGCCTATATTTAGGGAACGCAAACTTACAACAATGGTTAAATGTACACCAACAACTTTTGAATACTTTGGGGGATTAAAAATGTACATAATTGTTTACATAAGCGGTTAAAATAAAGTTATAAACATATCTTCGACATTCTAGAACTGAACATAATTATGACCATGTTTTCTCATTGTATGTCAAGAACAGAATATTATATTCGTTCTCAGAATTAATCCTCTGTTTTATTTAGCCTAGCGGCATGCTCTATAAATAACAATTGATTCTAGCAAGTTCAACACACTCACGATCATTCTAAAATTAGCGCGCGTTCATCTGCCGGTATATAGCTGTTATAATATACATACATGTACATCAATTCGCATCCAGAGATTCATGAGAGCAAATATTTCAATAAATGAGGAATTTATGTTTATAAACTTACTGTGCATGTTAATTTGAAATTGAATCATCTGCGTTCTATTAAGAATATAATAGAATTGTACATTTCTATCAACTTCTCCAGTAGATGTTAATCAACCTATAAAAAGATCTATATCTTTCAATAAATAAAATGTGGTGACATCGAAATGTTATTCGTGTTACTTTTACTTTATTTACGTAGCATTAATACATTATTTGCAATACCAATTATACACAGAAACCCTTGATACATCATATTCCAAGCGAATATAATTTTAAATCGCTATAGTCTATTTTATGTTGATGTTGTCAGAAATGGAAGTCGTCATTATTTCAAATGCACTGAATGTTCTCTGAAGATTGCTTTTCATTAGGATACTAGTACACAGTATAAATGGTTAACTGAATTCGAAATGTGTATGTATTGTGCATAGATAACTTCAAAGCTGAAGGTAGGGTATATTACTTAAGAATATCTATACGCGTCTGATACAAAATAATTTTCATTCATTCCTGCAATTATTTTCATACTTTGTAAATTTGTTAAATTTGGCTATAAAAAGTGCATAACAACAAATTTGGTTATCTATGTCACGAACGATGTGCAGTTAGCATTTCCTCTTAAACAAAAAAGAAACAGAAAAATGTTACGCCGTATCGCTAACGGTATTGTTGTTCAGATAGGTCAGTATTGATCTATGACATAGTGTTAGTATACACACCCTCCACTTGGACGGCGTGTAATTCAGCTGCTAATTAAAGCGACAGCTGTAAAAGGACATTGTCATGGGTGGCATGTGCAATGAAAGCTGAAGACGTCCAATTGTTACACTTTGATGTTGAGCGGGTGGGGTTATTGTTTGTCGCACTACAAGAGTGTGAATGAAAGAGTATAATGTAGGCGCAAAAATCCAGACCAAACTGGATTTATTTATGAACGTCGTGTAATATTAAAATATTGAAGTACATGGGAAAAAATCTGGATCCATGGCCGATTCGCGATATATATTGGATATCACGAAATAACGGATCGCGATATAACGAATCTGCAGTGTACTACAGATATTCAATTGAAACTTCAAGCATGTCTTTGGGGTCATAATGTAAGGTCACTGATCAAGGCCCATAACTGTGGCCAGCATTTTAGCAGAATTATGCCCCTTTTTTTGTACTGACAAAGGCCCATAACTATGACAAAGCGGTTTTATTAATCGAGTGCGCTGTCCTGAGACAGCTCTTGTTTAAGTGGAAGTCTGCATTAATTTGGATAATCCCTTATAGGTGCTGTATTGTCAGCATAAAATGTGAAGATAATGTTAAACAAAAATTCTTTGTATATTTTTATTGGATGTCAGCCTGAAAATATAAAGAAAGTGCTTAATTAAGCAGCCTTTAGAAAGGATGCTGAAGATTGTAATGTGTTCTTCTCTTTTCACAGTGTTCCATGAAGCCACTGGAAGTTCCACCACATACAGTGGTACACAAGTGCCTTGTTCCGCTACCAATGCTGGGTGTTTTTATTATGAGAGCTTGTCTTTTCACAGAGTTGGATCTAGCCACTGGGAGTTGCACCATATTCAGTGGTACACAAGCGCCATGTTCTGCTACCAATGCTGAGAGTTTTTATTATGAGAGCTTCTCTTTTCACAGAGTTGGATCTAGCCACTGGGAGTTGCACCATATACAGTGGTACACAAACGCCATGTTCTGCTACCAATTCTGAGTGTTTTTATTATGAGAGCTTCTCTTCACAGAGTTGGATCTAGCCACTGGGAGTTGCACCATATACAGTGGTACACAAGTGCCTTGTTCCGCTACCAATACTGAGTGTTTTTATGACGAGAGCTTCTCTTTTCACAGAGTTGGATCTAGCCACTGGGAGTTGCACCATATACAGTGGTACACAAGCACCATGTACTGCTACCAATGCTGAGTGTTCTGGTAACAATGGACAGTGTCAGTGCATAAATGGCCATTACAGATCTGCTGCCAATACATGTAGTCCAAGTAGGTCTTCTCTTGTTTTACTTATGGCATAGGTACAATCATATTAACAGTTTAAGTGACATCAATGGTGCTTTATGCTTCGGATAATTATATAGAATTTATTAGCTTACCTGAGCATGAAGTACTCAAGGATGAGCTATTGTGGTCATTGGTCTTCCGTTGTTATAGTCGTCCGTTATCAAGATGTCAACAGGTACTTAAAATCTCCTCTGAAACAACTTGATGGAAAATAACCAAACTTGTTAAGAATGTTTCTTGGGTGCGACTATAAATATTCTTATGGTATGTTAAAAAACATGGCTGGCAGGTGTGTAGCCTTTTATTACGCCCGTTTGAAAAACGCAAGCATGCTGGCGGGCGGCTGGACCTCTTTGTCCGGAGCATAACTATTTTCCAGCATGGATTGATTTTCAGATAACTTGGCAGAAGTGATAAAAATGATGAGACTGAGTGTCGCACGCAAGAACCAGGTCCCTAGGTCCAAGTTCCAGGTCACAATTCAAGGTCAACTGTCAAATATAGGAAATCAATCGATAACTCTTTGTCCGGAGCATAACTTTGTCCGGCATGGATGGATTTTCAAATAACTTGGCAGAAGGGATAAGCATGATGAGTTGGTGTGTCACGCGCAAGAACCAGGTCCCTAGGTCCAATGTTAAAGTCACAATTCAAGGTTAATTGTCAATTATAAGAAATCAAGTCTTACCCCTTTGTCCGTAGCAAATCTTTGTCCAGCATGGATGGATTTTCAAATAACTTGGCCGAAGTGATAAGCATGGTGAGAAGGAGTTTCGTGCGCAAGAATCAGGTCCTTAGGTCCAACATCAAGGTTACAATTTAAGGTCAAATATAAGAAATCAATCCTTACCACTTAGTTAGGAGCATATCTTTGTCAAGCATGGATGGATATTCAAATAACTTGGCAGAAGTGATAAGCATGTTGAGATGGTCCCTAGGTCCAGGTCATTGTCACAATTCAAGGTCAAAGGTCTAGTCACAATTCAAGGTTGGATTTTCTGTCTTTAATCATTGAAACTTTACCTGTTAAAATGCTCCTTTGACGGGCTTATCTTTGTGACACTGGTGGCACAATTGTTTCCTTATATGGCTAATTAAAAAACTTGATTGGTTTGATATTGAAATAATTTCACATAAATGTGCCTTTGGTGGTCTTTTACCAAAAATAATTCTAAAACTTGAGCTTTGTGGTCAGTGGTTGTCTGTCGTTGTCCGTCGCAAATTACTTAAAAAATCTACTCTGTGACTGCATGGTGGAAATTCAACAAACATGGTAAGAATGTTCCTTGGGCGGTTATGGACCAAAATACTACACAAAATTTGTATTTGTTAATAAACATGCCTGCCTATATTTAGGGAATGCAAACTTAGAACAATGGTTAAATGTACACCAACAACTTTTGAATACATTGGGGGATTAAAAATGTACATAATTGTTTACATAAGTGGTTAAAATAAAGTTATAAACATATCTTCGACATTCTAGAACTGAACATAATTATGAACATGTTTTCTCATTGTATGTCAAGAACAGAATATTATATTCGTTCTCAGAATTAATCCTCTGTTTTATTTAGCCTAGCGGCATGCTCTATAAATAACAGTTGATTCTAGCAAGTTCAACACACTCACGATCATTCTAAAATTAGCACGCGTTTATCTGCCGGTATATAGCTGTTATAATATACATACATCAATTCGCGTCCAGAGATTCATGAGAGCAAATATTTCAATAAATGAGGAATTTATGTTTATAAACTTACTGTGCATGTTAATTTGAAATTGAATCATCTGCGTTCTATTAAGAATATAATAGAATTTTGTACATTTCTATCAACTTCTCCAGTAGATGTTAATCAACCTATAAAAAGATCTATATCTTTCAATAAATAAAATGTGGTGACATCGAAATGTTATTCGTGTTACTTTTACTTTATTTACGTAGCATTAATACATTATTTGCAATACCAATTATACACAGAAACCCTTGATACATCATATTCCAAGCAAATATAATTTTAAATCGCCATAGTCTATTGAAATTTTATGTTGATGTTGTCAGAAATGGAAGTCGTCATTATTTCAAATGCACTGAATGTTCTCTGAAGATTGCTTTTCATTAGGATACTAGTACACAGTATAAATGGTTAACTGAATTCGAAATGTGTATGTATTGTGCATAGATAACTTCCAAGCTGAAGGTAGGGTATATTACTTAAGAATATCTATACGCGTCTGATACAAAATAATTTTCATTCATTCCTGCAATTATTTTCGTACTTTGTAAATTTGTTAAATTTGGCTGACAAATTTATATAATAATGTAATAATGATGTTAACGTAAATTTGTTTAGGTTATTAATGTATCACTGGTGAACACATGGGGCAGTATGATCGGTTTATTTACGGTACAAATATTATTAATCATTGAATTAACCACACATTAATTTTGTGATCTGAGAAGTTTTCTTATTGTGCTCAAACAATCTGAGGTCCAAGAAGTCGCCTTGTCTAGGTGTCCGAGAAGCCACGTAACTGATCATCGTGGCTCTTTTATATTATGTTTAGGGTAAAAATGATATCTCAATATTAATGTCAACGCTGATTGTCTTTTTTAAAGACATTTCTTGTTTAAATTGCTCCGATATTAGGTATTGTTTATCCAGTAACATATAGGAATAAGTCTTGAAAAAATTGTTGGACGGTCGGACCGATTCTTAGTAAATAAATGTCGGACCGACTCAAAATTTGCGGGTCATGTCCGTTGGACCGACGGTTTTCGGGAAGTCTGAGATCATTCCACGAGTTGGATATTGACACCGATTAGCACATGAAGATTTTTTTATCTATATGTTGTTCATCAGAAACCTGCATTTTTAACAGGAATAACAAAATATCAAATTTATAACCGGATTGCCGCCTTTATAATTGGACAACCGGTTATTCGTTGTCATCCTTTAAAAAAAATAGTATTTTGATATAAAGATTGAATAAACTATAACTATTTAATTTCATCTTATATAGACTATATGTAACTACATCAGGGTTGTGAACATTAACTAACACTGGAATATTAAACGACTGTATTGTATAATCGATATCAATGAATTGTGACAACAATCCGTGATTCATAATTTTAAGTGGAGTTTAGTCATTTTTGTCCGAATAGTAAGTTTTAACTTAAGCGTATATACGATATAAACTCATTGTGACCTCTATATGCATTTTCTTAGACTAATGCTGTCAAAAAATAGTGCTTATTATATAATTATTCGTAAATTAAACGTGATATTAAGGTAATAAAATTTACATTTCCACATTTAATATACACTATACAATACACTATGTAGAAAGACCATGAAACTGAACAACTCTTAAATTTGATAGTATAGAGCAGATGTAATTTCATCGCGAATCACGACAAAATTTTGTGACATATTTGTCGCTATCTTTCGAGAATCGTCGAGAACTTCCGTGACGTCGCTTCGCGAATATTGATCAAAGGCTCGTCACGACAGCGCAAATTCTGCGGGTTTCGCGTGGCATGAACTGTATTTCGGTTGAAATAGTATCAAAACTATTGTTTCGATATAAAAAGAAATACTGTAAATGTCCTTTTTGATGCGCAGGACGCGTTTCATTTTAGGACCCCATTATCCAGAAATCAAGTTTTCATCTATGCGCACTTTCCAATGATGTTATACACATTGGTACAGTCTAAATACGGCCGATGGGCTTTGTCAGCATGAGAAAATTTACGATGGTACTGTCTAAATTAATATCGTTGATCGACACGACCAGCTCACTCGCACGACGTAATGCACAATAGTACGTTCTGGTTAACTGCTTTTGACAGCGCTTGTTGTTGAAACCTCCACGTGAGAAGCGTAAAACTTGCTTTCCGTGCGCAAACTGTTATTACATGTCCTTATAATAAATATTCATATCGTAATGAATTTTTGTGGTCCCATTCACTTGGGTCATATATGGTTGCGTGTAACCCGTATAGTGGGGCATAGGTTTATATATATACAGGCAATTCCGGATACATAAATATGGCGGTCTATTTATCGAAATTAACTTAAGTTTTTCGTTGATGTTCGAAAAAATAGATCAACAAATCATATTTCGGGACCAAAAAGTACCCCATGCACGTCTATTAGGGCATGGGCGTCAATAAGGACATTTACGGTAGTATAAAGCATCTGTCAGTTTTAATAGTACAAGTTAGATCTATCAGAACTATTGTTTCGATAGGCGAAATAAATAGAATGTAACAGCGCCAGCATAAATTATTAACTATGTTTTTATTCTTTTTCAGCGTTGCTGTTTAACCCAACTTTCGACCTTTCTCAACATCCAATCAAATGTTGTAAAAATTTCCTGCCGGTAGTCCCGAATGAAAAAAATCCTAACATTTCATCGGCTAGTTTAAAAGAAATCCCCACCACAGTCTGTAAAAAAATGGCTCCATTTCTTTTCGGAGGTAAATGGAAAAAATTTGCCAATGTAAAAAAATCCAGACATACCTTTACTTTGTTTACGTTTTTGACTAATTTCCAGTTCTGAGCCCCCTACTCAGAAGTTGCATTGGCTCAATTTTCATTTCCAATTCACATGCCAGTGTTTACAGGCCGTGTAACATGACCTTAGGAAAATCCCCCATTAATATCGCATATTCGATAGGCAACATAGAATATACTCGCTGACTAACCTGCGCCCATTAATAGTATACACGTCAGCAACACTGATTCATTCTAACAAGCGTCCAGAGAACAATACTCGATAAGATTTTAATACTAAATGGAGAATTACTTATATTTAAGTTACCATGCATGTTTATTTTAATAACGGTTGGTAGATCTATTTATTACGAATTATTTAGAATTGCATTTTCTCTTATCTTTTCCTATAGAGGCTATTCAATGTATACTGCAAAACCATTTATATTCGTTGGCATGAAATTCGTGGTTTGTTGACAAATGACTAGTTCGTGGGCACTTAAATTCGTGCATTTTCAAGTTTATTAATTAAAAAAAAACATCTAGAAATGCGTCAATCGTATCACTGTTTTCTGTTGGTAACACCTTACTGTCATAAAAAGAGTGTCCTCGCGGTAAGTTAGCCCTTTTATCAACCTGTCAATTAAGCAATAGACCCTTGTTCCCTTGTTATGAAATAAACACAGAAGGTCACTGTGGAAGGTAGGGTCTGACTAAAAATGTGTGAATTAAACAATGGGCCCATGGTCTGCCAAAAACAGAAGTCGTAAAACGTGGTCCATGCTTTTTGCATGGAGAGTGTTTACTGTGCACATAGATCTTTTCTTGTCTATCTGAAAGAAGATAGCAATGCGTATACAGCGTTACTGCATCGGCAGATAAATCGGATATGTCATGTGTCAGTAAGGTACACAGTATATTACATCCGAGCCTGGTTTGGAGTGTATGCAGCTTAGATAGGGGCTACTTGTCACACACAAAAATAAACTGGATGTTAAACCGATTCATTTATGATATAAATGCACATCATATGTTTCAGGTAGTGTTTTTGTCATAAACAAACTGTTATACTTAATTTAACTACTACAAACATATTTACATTGTCTTCATGTAGGTTTACATACTAGAAAGCTACATCTTAGAGCGCAAATTCGGCCGAAAAAAATACTTAGACGAATAATTATTCGTTGGAAACTTAAATTCGTGGATCATTCCACTCTTAAAATCCACGAAAATAAGTGCCCCCACAATTATTAATGGTTTTGCAGTTAATAGATTTTGCATCTTCCTTTAAATAGACACTGGCGGAAGCTTCTGACATAAGTAATTTAATTTCATTTAAATTTGTTATTGTTTACTTTATGTGCGTTTTATGAATGCATTTAACTGTATTAGTTATACACAAAAACGCTCAAGACGTATTTTACCAAAGGAATATAAATCTAATTCACCACTATTAAATATAACTTTACATTTTTAATATCACAAAATGAAGTCAAAAGATCATATTTAATTGTGATGAATGGTCCCTGTCGTGTGTTTTTAATTGGCACACATAGTATAAATGCTTAATCCAATTTGGGTGATTAAAGTGATTTTAAACATGGAGCAGTTCATCAGTTCATTGCTTTGACATGAAATAATGATACTCTTTCTATTTTTCAAATATAGAAACCTTTCTTACTACTGTTTAGAAGCTAGCCACATGAAAATATAATGTAATGTACATATTCTTATCTTACAAGTAAACATTGTCCGAATTCATTCCCCGTCCGAATATTAGTACACAATATTATTGTTGTTATTGCTTTGTCTATAAAATCCATTGTTTTAGCAGGATATTGTTCTACAAACTTTAATGAATTTAAATCTTTGTATTTACCTTCTGTTTAGTCCATTTAACGTTGATTGTTGAAAGAATAATCCATTTTTGCACAGCACCAAAATTCCTGCACTGTATAATGGCTGCAGCAATGTACATTGTTTACTACACGCGTAGGAATATGATGGAATGTTATTAAATGCATTTTATCCTCAAAGACTTGTCAAATTGTTAATAATAGCTTTTCTTTGTGCATTATAAGATTATTTATATTATAAATTGCATATTGTTCATACATTTTATTGTTAAACCTTAATGGTTCACTAGGTACTATTTGAGACGCTGGCTGCGTAGGAATTCCTGAAGTTGTCATGATGCAGCATTTCAAATTGTATTGTTATAAATGCATATTTAAAGCTACTGTTGCTTTGATGTATAGAGTTTAACTTCTTCTATGATTAAGAAGTAATATTTATGTGATTGTTAATTTATTGGAATAGTAGTTTTAATTATTGTTAAGGAATAGCCACATTACTTCCTTATATGCTGCAGGATGCTGCACTATTCTGATTGGTTGCAGCTAAATCTGCAGAATCTGATTGGCTGCAGCCAAATCTGCAGCATCCGAAGGGTATATATGGAGGTTCTCCTCTCAGTATTGGCAACAGATGCTAACAACAAACATCAATGTTCACTATATAGAAAACCTTAAAAGTAAGAACTCAAACATTATAAAAATCCTGAACAGCATTAAAGGTACGATTTCAAAATGCACTTAACTATTTTCTAACGCTCTAGCAATATATTTATTCTATTAACAGCTGATTATTATTAAAGTTATAATAATATACTAAAGAACGTTTCTAGGAACTATTTTATGATACTGTAAAGATATTTCAAAAACTGAGCAACTGTTCGCCAAACGTTCGTCATTACTGTACCGCCATTCTGAATAAACCGAAATGAATATAATTATTATGTTATCGATATTATGAAAGTAGAATAAATGATGATTTTTGAAACTTTAATTCATCTCCGTCTTTACTAGAGTTTGCTGCCAGACTCAAACTCTAATCGATACTGATATTATCAAGAATCTTCATTGTAAGGTAGCTTACAATAAGTTCGCTATTTGATGATGAAAATTTACTCTCTTTTTTTTAGCGCACCTGAGCAAGAAGTGCTCATGGGTGAGCTATTGTGGTCAGTCTGTGTCCTGCATCCCACGTCCGTCGTCATCATTTTACTTCAAACAACTGCTTCTCCGAAACCACTAGGCGGATTTTAACCAAACTTGTCAGGAATGTTCCTGGGATGATCCTTTAACAAATTCCTTCAATTTATTATAATACATTGAAAACTGGTTTCGATGGCAATGAAAAGCTTAAAAACTGGAAAACTTAAATAATCTTCTTGTCAGAAACCACTTGCTGGATTTGAAAATAGTTTTCACAGAAATGCTCCTTGGGTGAATCTCTACCAAATTCCTTGAAATCATTTTGATTCGTTAAAAAACATGGCCGCCAGGGGAGTGGCAGTTTTCCTGATATGGCTATAATGAAAACTTAGAAAATCTTGTCTGAATCCACTGGCTGGATTTCAAAATAATTTCATAGAAATGTTCCTTGGGTGACCCTCTACCAAATTCCTTGAAATCATTTTGGTTCGTTAAAAAACATGGCCGCCAGGGGGCCGGGCAGTTTTCCTTATATGGAGATATTGAAAACTTTAAAGATTTTCTTGTCTGAAACCACTGGCTGGATTTCAAAATAATTTCACAGAAATGTTCCTTGTGTGACCCTCTACCAAATTCCTTGAAATCATTTTGATTCGTTAAAAAACATGGCCACCAGGGGGTGGGGCAGTTTTCCTTATATGGCTATATTGAAAGCTTTAAAAATCTTCCAGTTTGAAACCACTGGCTGGATTTCAAAATAATTTCACAGAAATGTTCCTTGTGTGACCCTCTACCAAATTCCTTGAAATCATTTTGATTTGTTAAAAAACATGACCGCCAGGGGGCGGGGAAGTTTTCCTTATATATCTATATTGAAAACTTTGAAAATCTTGTCTGAAACCACTGGCTGGATTTCAATATAATTTCACAGAAATGTTCCTTGCATAACCCTCTACCAAATTTCTTGAAATCATTTTGATCCGTGAACAAACATGGCCACCAGGGGGCAGGGCAGTTTTCCTTATATGGCTACATTGAAAATTTTCAAGGTCTTACTGTCAGAAACGAATGGTTGGATTCTGAAATCATTTCACACAAATGTTGTTTGGGTGATCCTCTACCAAATTCCTTCAAATCATTGTGTTTCGTTAAAAAAACATGGCAGCCATGGGTCGGACAGTTTTCCTTATATGACTATTTTGAAAACTTTTAAAATCTTCTTGTATTGCATTGCATGATTTTGGAATCGTTCTATAGTTACTGAAAATGATGCTGTATAGATGGGTAAATTTGGTGAGGATTATTCCATGAAATTTCATTTAACCAATATAAATTCTTTGTATAAATAAATGGCTAATAAATGCACTAAAACAACATTAATAATTCAGTTTGATGCTGTAAAGTAGTATGAACTTATACTGTTACTTTAACAAATTGCCAATTTATCAGTCTGAAATCAGTTAAATCTTATGTGACATCAACCTTAACAAAGTCAGCTGTTAATAAATGTTGCCTATAAGACCTCGGTTAAAAATTGCAAAAGCTGTTGTTAATGTTGCTTATGATATTGTGATTTTGGTGTTGCTGATGATGATCATAATGATGATGATGAAGGCGTGAACATAAACAACAACCCATATTCGAATAATATTTGAATACTCAAATTGAATATTCCCAATTCTTAAGGTAATTATGATGTTCTTCCACAGAAAATATCATCAGAGAGAAACACAGATAACTTAAATCTTATTTGACCTCCTATCCTACTTCATGTATTGCATAACCTTCTCCAACTGACCCAATTTTGACCCAATAGCAAGTCTTCTGGAGGTGATGGTCATATGGGACAGAACCCAGGGGCAACCAGATAAAAATGTACTACACACACACCCAATGAAATAAGACTGATTGTTTATCAGTTTCCTAAACAATTCAGTAAACTGCATTGTAAATAACAATGGTAGCTGCATTATTCTTCCTTATTGCATGCACATGATTCATACATACTGGGTTCTGTGTTGGAAAGGTTCTGCTGCAGAGAAATATTTCCAATTTTTCACAAGTTAGTAATGTGCCTAGAAATTGAATATTTAACATTTAATATGTCACTGACATTAACAGTGAATTTTCCTTCTATGGCTTTGTTGAAAACTTTCCTTATGGCTATATTGAAAATGTTCAAAATCTTCTTGTCTGAAACTACTGGCTTGATTTCAAAATAATTTCACAGAAATGTTACTTGGGTGACCAACTATCAAATTCCTTGAAATCATGTTTCGTTAAAAAACATGGCCGTCAGGGTCGGGGCAGTTTTCCTTCTATGACTATATTGAAAACTTTTTAAATGTTATTGTCTGAAACCACTGGTTGGATTAAAAAATCCTTGGGTGACCCTCTACCAAATTCCTTATAATTACCATATATTAATTCATTAAAAAAATATGGCCACTAGTAGTCGGGAAGTTTGACATTTTTGTCAGAAACCATTAACCGGATTTCAAAATAATTACACTGAAAGGTTCCTTGTGTGACCCTGTACCAAAGTCCTTCTAAAAAGTTTGATTTGTTAAAAAACATGGCTCCGAGGGGTTGGGGTTGTTTAATCCTATATGGCCATATAGGCATCTTTGACAATCTTCTTTTCAGAAACCACTTGCTGGATTTTCAAATATTTTCAAAGTAATGTTCCTTAAATGACACTAATATGAGTTTATTTAGCGAGGCTTAGAAAACCTAAATCACAAGACTTGGCGGGTGGTTTAGGTTTTTGTGCTGAGCAAATAAAGTTGTCTGTACTGAACATTTACCTTCTATTCAATTTATCTCATCATTTTCTGTCTTAATGTTCAAAATAAACTAAAGAAAATCACTAAATAACACGATAAACATCAAATGACGTCACAAAAATAAAATGACGTCAATATAATGCTTGTGTTTGCTGTATTCGACATGGTGGAAATACAGCTAAATTTATCCCACGGGATGTTATTTCGTCAACGCAGGCGTAATGATGGGATAAAAATCATTGTAATCTGTTTCAAAACAAGGTTGCCAAGGGGAGAGGCAGTTTAACCATATATTGCTATGGGTGTCATGTGTCCATCGTTTTCATTTGTGTCAGCTTTTAACTTCAAACATCTGTGTACCCGCAATTTAATTGTAAAAAGCCATTATGATGCCTTAGACTCAGGTGAGCGACCTAGGACCATCTTGGCCCTCTTGTATTTTAATAATATCAAAAAAATATTATTAAATGCGTGTAGATTTACGATCTATGAAAATCTTCTCCTCTGAAACAACACGGCCCAGAGGTTTCATATATGGTATGTAACATCCTATAGTGGTCCTCTATAAAGATTGTTCAAATTATGCCCCTGGGGTAAAAACTGGCCACGCCCTGGGGGTCACTTGGTTTATATAGAATATATAGCAAAATGACTTTAAAAATCTTCTCTGAAACGCAAGGCCCAGAGGTTTCATATTTGGTATGTAACATCCTGAAGTGGTCCTTAACAAAGTTTTTTCAAATTATGCCCCTTGGGTCAAAACAGGCCACGCTCTGGGGGTCACATGGTTTATATAGAATATATAGCAAAATGACTTTAAAAATCTTCTCTGAAACCGCAAGGCCCAGAGGTTTCATATTGGGTATGTAACATTCTATAGTGGTCCTCTATAAAGATTGTTCAAATTATGCCCCTGGGGTCAAAACTGGCCACGCCCTGGGGGTCACATGGTTTAAATAGACTTAAATATCAAAATGTCTTTAAAAATCTTCTCTAAAACTGCAAGGCCCAGAGGTTTCATATTTCGTATGTAACATCATATAGTGGTCCTCGGCAAATATTGTTCAATTTATGCCCCTAGGGTCAAAACTGGCCATGCCCTGGGTGTCACATGATTTATATAGACTTGAATAGCAAAAATGACTTGTAAAATCTTCTCCTCAGAAACCACAAGGCCTAGATGTTTCTTACATGGTATGTAACATCATATAGTGGTCCTCTACAAAGATTGTTCAAATAATGACCCTGGGATCAAAACTGGCCATGCCCTGGGGGTCACATGGTTTATATAAACTTAAATAGCAAAATGTCTTAAAAAATATTCTCCTCTGAGTGCGGTAAGGCCCAGAGGTTTTGTATTTGGTATGCAACATCCTATAGTGGTCCTCTACAAAGATTGTTCAAATTATGCCCTATGGGTCAAAACTGACCACACCCCAGGCGTCACATGGTTTATTTAAACTTATATAGTAAAAACTGGTCACAACCGGAAGTCACATGGTTTATATAGACTTAAATAGCAAAATGACTTTAAAAATCTTCTCCTCTGAAACGGCAAGGCCCACAGCTTTCTTATATATAACATTGCATAGTGGTTCTCTTAAAAGATTGTTCAAATTATGCCCCTGTGGTCAAACCCCGAGGGGTCACATGGTTTATATATATTTAAGTAGCAAAATGACTTTAAAAATGTTTACCTAAAATCGCAAGGCCCAGAGGTTTGTTCAAGTTTGTTTAAATTATGCCCCTGGGAGAGAAATAAGCCACACCTCAGGGATGCAAATTCCAGTTGGGTTACAAGGTCTCAGGTGAGCGTCCTAGGGTCCTCAGGGCCCTCTTGTTTCAAGATATTTCTTGTAACTGTGTATTGTGAAATATAACAACCAAACAGTACATAAAATAATTTGGTCCAATACATTAAAAAGTATGAATGTTGCCCTTGCTCACTTTATTTTATGGGAGTGCTACATGTAGAAACTTTTAGTAAAAACACAAAGCGCAATGTTAATTATGCTAAGCATTTTCAAAATGGCGTCAAAAAACTTGCCATGCCATCTCGTATAAGGCCGAGCTAATCCTGAATCCTGATTGGCTGAATCTCATATTGGCCTGGGTTTTTTGTATGGGCTGAGTTTTGAAATTTATTTGCGAGGTTTACATCGTATCAAGCAAACAAACTGACCAGATTCTCGTTCAATATTATAAAGTCATATAGTATATAATCGTTCAATATTTTAAAGTCATATAGTATATAATTGCCTAAAATGACTACGAACATATACGAATCAGTTAAGTTTGTACAAACTGATTACAATTCAGCTACGAATCCAAACATGTATAAATTTTGGGCGATTCATTGGATTTGTGGAATAGGGTTGGATAAAATGCTTAACTAAGCAGCCTTTGGAAGGGATGCTGAAGTTTATAATGTGTTCTTTTCTTTTCACAGAGTTGGAACTAGCAGATGGGAGTTGCACCTTGTACAGTGGTACAGAAGTGCCTTGTTCCACTACCGATGCTGAGTGTTTTTATTATGAGAGCTTCTCTTTTCACAGGGTTGGATCTAGCCACTGGGAGTTGCACCTTATACAGTGGTAAACAACTGCCATGTACTGCTACCAATGCTGAGTGTTCTGGCAACAATGGACAGTGTCAGTGCATTAATGGCCATTACAGATCTGCTGCCAATGCATGTAGTCCAAGTATGTCTTCTCTTGTTTTACTTATGGCTAACTAAGCAACTTTTAGAAAGGATGCTGAAGGTTATGATGTGTTCTTGTCTTTTCACAGAGTTGGATCTAGCCACTTGGAGTTGCACCATTTCAGTGGTACATAAGTGCCTTGTTCCGCTACAATTACAGTTACACAATTTGGTTGGCATAATAATGTGAACCAGTTGCCAAGACTCTTCCTTAAGGTTTCTAAGTCTCACTAGATTAACTTATCTCTATTCAAAACTTCTTGTTTTTGATGTATCCGATTATTGTACTACCTTTATGTTGCAAATAAATGGACAAAAACACTAAATAACTAAAAAAAATAATCAACAGGGGTCTATTTCAAATGCATGCAAAATGATAGGATAAAAGGCTTGATTAAGCAACCTTAAGAAAGGATGCTGAAGTTTATGATGTGTTGTTCTCTTTTCACAGAGTTGGATCTAGCCACTTGGAGTTGCACCTTGTACAGTGGTACACAAGTGCCTTCTTCCGCTACAGTTGCTGAGTGTTTTTATTATGAGAGCTTGTCTTTTCACAGAGTTGGATCTAGCCACTGGGAGTTGCACCTTATTCAGTGGTACACAACTGCCATGTACTGCTACCAATGCTGAGTGTTCTGGTAACAATGGACAGTGTCAGTGCATAAATGGCCATTACAGATCTGCTGCCAATACATGTAGTCCAAGTATGTCTTCTCTTGTTTTACTTATGGCATAGGTACAATCATATTTACAACAGCTTAAGTGACATTAATGGTGCTTGCAGCTTCTGATATGGAGAGCGAGCATAAGTTTAAATCAAGAATTTAAGTTATAATTGTTACAGTTACACAATTTGGTCGGCATAATAATGTGAACCAGTTGCCAAGACTCTTGCTTAAGGTTTTCTAAGTCTCACTAGATTAACTTATCTCTATTCAAAACTTCTTGTTTTTGATGTATCCGATTATTGTACTACCTTTATGTTGCAAATAAATGGACAAAAACACTAAATAACTAAAAAACAATAATCAACAGGGGTCTATTTCAAATGCATGCAAAATGATAGGATAAAAGGCTTAATTAAGCAACCTTAAGAAAGGATGCTCAAGTTTATGATGTGTTCTTCTCTTTTCACAGAGTTGGATCTAGCCACTGGGAATTGCACCTTGTACAGTGGTACACAAGTGCCTTGTTCCGCTACCAATGCTGAGTGTTTTTATTATGTGTTGTTCTCTTTTCACAGAGATGGATCTAGCCACTGGGATTTGCACCATATACAGTGGTAAACAACTGCCATGTACTGCTACCAATGCTGAGTGTTCTGGTAACAATGGACAGTGTCAGTGCATAAATGGCCATTACAGATCTGCTGCCAATACATGTAGTCCAAGTATGTCTTCTCTTGTTTTACTTATGGCATAGGTACAATCGTATTAACATCAGTTTAAGTGACATTAATGGTGCTTGCTGCTTCTGATATGATATGGAGAATGGGCATAACTTTAAATCAAGAATTTAAGTTATAATTGTTACAGTTACACAGTTAGGTCGGCATAATAATGTGAACCAGTTGCCAAGACTCTTGCTTATGGTTTTCTAATTCTCACTAGATTAACTTATCCCTTTTCAAAACTTCTAGGTTTTCATGTATCCGATTATTGTACTACCTTTATGTTGCAAATAAATGGACAAAAACACACTAAATAACTAAAAAACAATAATCAACAGGGGTCTATTTCTAATGCATGCACAATGATAGGATAAAAGGCTTAACTAAGCAACCTTTAGAAAGGATGCTGAAGTTTATGATGTGTTATTCTCTTTTCACAGAGTTGGATTTAACCACTGGGAGTTGCACCATTTCAGTGGTACACAAGTGCCTTGTTCCGCTACAATTGCTGAGTGTTTTTATTATGAGAGCTTGTCTTTTCACAGAGTTGGATCTAGCCACTGGGAGTTGCACCATATTCAGTGGTACACAAGCACCATGTACTGCTACCAATGCTGAGAGTTTTTATTATGAGAGCTTCTCTTTTCACTGAGTTGGATCTAACCACTGGGAGTTGCACCATTTCAGTGGTACATAAGTGCCTTGTTCCGCTACAATTGCTGAGTGTTTTTATTATGAGAGCTTCTCTTTTCACAAAGTTGGATCTAGCCACTGGGAGTTGCACCTTGTACAGTGGTACACAAGTGCGTTGTTACGCTACCAATGCTGAGTGTTTTTGCTTCTTTTTTCACAGAGTTGGATCCAGCCACTGGGAGTTGCACCATATACAGTGGTACACGACTGCCATGTACTGCTACCAATGCTGAGTTTTTTTATCATGAGAGCTTCTCTTTTCACAAAGTTGGATGTAGCCTCTGCAAGTTGAACCTTGTACAGTGGTACACAAGTGCCTTGTTCCGCTACCAATGCTGAGTGTTTTTATTATGAGAGCTTCTCTTTTCACAGAGTTGGATCTAGCCACTGGGAGTTGCACCATATACAGTGGTACACAAGCGCCATGTACTGCTACCAATGCTGAGTGTTTTTATTATGAGAGCTCCTCTTTTCACAGAGTTGTATCTAGCCACTGGGAGTTGCACCATATACAGTGGTACACAAGTGCCTTGTTCCGCAACCAATGCTGAGTGTTTTTATGATGAGAGCTTCTCTTTTCACAGAGTTGGATCTAGCCACTGGGAGTTGCACCTTGTACAGCGGTACACAACTGCCATGTACTGCTACCAATGCTGAGTGTTCTGGTAACAATGGACAGTGTCAGTGCATAAATGGCCATTACAGATCTGCTGCCAATACATGTAGTCCAAGTATGTCTTCTCTTGTTTTACTTCTGGCATAGGTACAATCGTATTAACAACAGTTTAAGTGACATTAATGGTGCTTGCAGCTTCTGATATGGAGAGCGAGCATAAGTTTAAATCAAGAATTTAAGTTATAATTGTTACAGTTACACAATTTGGTTGGCATAATAATGTGAACCAGTTGCCAAGACTTTTGCTTAAGGTTTTCTAATGCTCACTAGATTAACTTATCTCTTTTCAAAACTTCTAGTTTTTTATGTATCCGATTATTGTACTACCTTTATGTTCCAAATAAATACCAAAAACACACTAAATAACTAAAAAACAATAATCAACAGGGGTCTATTTCTAATGCATGCACAATGATAGGATAAAAGGCTTAACTAAGCAACCTTTAGAAAGGATGCTGAAGTTTATGATGTGTTCTTCTCTTTTCACAGAGTTGGATCTAACCACTGGGAGTTGCACCATTTCAGTGGTACATAAGTGCCTTGTTCCGCTACAATTGCTGAGTGTTTTTATTATGAGAGCTTCTCTTTTCACAAAGTTGGATCTAGCCACTGGGAGTTGCACCTTGTACAGTGGTACACAAGTGCGTTGTTACGCTACCAATGCTGAGTGTTTTTGCTTCTTTTTTCACAGAGTTGGATCCAGCCACTGGGAGTTGCACCATATACAGTGGTACACGACTGCCATGTACTGCTACCAATGCTGAGTTTTTTTATCATGAGAGCTTCTCTTTTCACAAAGTTGGATGTAGCCTCTGCAAGTTGAACCTTGTACAGTGGTACACAAGTGCCTTGTTCCGCTACCAATGCTGAGTGTTTTTATTATGAGAGCTTCTCTTTTCACAGAGTTGGATCTAGCCACTGGGAGTTGCACCATATACAGTGGTACACAAGCGCCATGTACTGCTACCAATGCTGAGTGTTTTTATTATGAGAGCTTCTCTTTTCACAGAGTTGTATCTAGCCACTGGGAGTTGCACCATATACAGTGGTACACAAGTGCCTTGTTCCGCAACCAATGCTGAGTGTTTTTATGATGAGAGCTTCTCTTTTCACAGAGTTGGATCTAGCCACTGGGAGTTGCACCTTGTACAGCGGTACACAACTGCCATGTACTGCTACCAATGCTGAGTGTTCTGGTAACAATGGACAGTGTCAGTGCATTAATGGCCATTATAGATCTGCTGCCAATACATGTAGTCCAAGTATGTCTTCTCTTGTTTTACTTCTGGCATAGGTACAATCGTATTAACAACAGTTTAAGTGACATTAATGGTGCTTGCAGCTTCTGATATGGAGAGCGAGCATAAGTTTAAATCAAGAATTTAAGTTATAATTGTTACAGTTACACAATTTGGTTGGCATAATAATGTGAACCAGTTGCCAAGACTTTTGCTTAAGTTTTTTCTAATGCTCACTAGATTAACTTATCTCTTTTCAAAACTTCTAGTTTTTTATGTATCCGATTATTGTACTACCTTTATGTTCCAAATAAATACCAAAAACACACTAAATAACTAAAAAACAATAATCAACAGGGGTCTATTTCTAATGCATGCACAATGATAGGATAAAAGGCTTAACTAAGCAACCTTTAGAAAGGATGCTGAAGTTTATGATGTGTTCTTCTCTTTTCACAGAGTTGGATCTAACCACTGGGAGTTGCACCATTTCAGTGGTACATAAGTGCCTTGTTCCGCTACAATTGCTGAGTGTTTTTATTATGAGAGCTTCTCTTTTCACAAAGTTGGATCTAGCCACTGGGAGTTGCACCTTGTACAGTGGTACACAAGTGCGTTGTTACGCTACCAATGCTGAGTGTTTTTGCTTCTTTTTTCACAGAGTTGGATCCAGCCACTGGGAGTTGCACCATATACAGTGGTACACGACTGCCATGTACTGCTACCAATGCTGAGTTTTTTTATCATGAGAGCTTCTCTTTTCACAAAGTTGGATGTAGCCTCTGCAAGTTGAACCTTGTACAGTGGTACACAAGTGCCTTGTTCCGCTACCAATGCTGAGTGTTTTTATTATGAGAGCTTCTCTTTTCACAGAGTTGGATCTAGCCACTGGGAGTTGCACCATATACAGTGGTACACAAGCGCCATGTACTGCTACCAATGCTGAGTGTTTTTATTATGAGAGCTCCTCTTTTCACAGAGTTGTATCTAGCCACTGGGAGTTGCACCATATACAGTGGTACACAAGTGCCTTGTTCCGCAACCAACGCTGAGTGTTTTTATGATGAGAGCTTCTCTTTTCACAGAGTTGGATCTAGCCACTGGGAGTTGCACCTTGTACAGCGGTACACAACTGCCATGTACTGCTACCAATGCTGAGTGTTTTTGCTTCTTTTTTCACAGAGTTGGATCCAGCCACTGGGAGTTGCACCATATACAGTGGTACACGACTGCCATGTACTGCTACCAATGCTGAGTTTTTTTATCATGAGAGCTTCTCTTTTCACAAAGTTGGATGTAGCCTCTGCAAGTTGAACCTTGTACAGTGGTACACAAGTGCCTTGTTCCGCTACCAATGCTGAGTGTTTTTATTATGAGAGCTTCTCTTTTCACAGAGTTGGATCTAGCCACTGGGAGTTGCACCATATACAGTGGTACACAAGCGCCATGTACTGCTACCAATGCTGAGTGTTTTTATTATGAGAGCTCCTCTTTTCACAGAGTTGTATCTAGCCACTGGGAGTTGCACCATATACAGTGGTACACAAGTGCCTTGTTCCGCAACCAATGCTGAGTGTTTTTATGATGAGAGCTTCTCTTTTCACAGAGTTGGATCTAGCCACTGGGAGTTGCACCTTGTACAGCGGTACACAACTGCCATGTACTGCTACCAATGCTGAGTGTTCTGGTAACAATGGACAGTGTCAGTGCATAAATGGCCATTACAGATCTGCTGCCAATACATGTAGTCCAAGTATGTCTTCTCTTGTTTTACTTCTGGCATAGGTACAATCGTATTAACAACAGTTTAAGTGACATTAATGGTGCTTGCAGCTTCTGATATGGAGAGCGAGCATAAGTTTAAATCAAGAATTTAAGTTATAATTGTTACAGTTACACAATTTGGTTGGCATAATAATGTGAACCAGTTGCCAAGACTTTTGCTTAAGGTTTTCTAATGCTCACTAGATTAACTTATCTCTTTTCAAAACTTCTAGTTTTTTATGTATCCGATTATTGTACTACCTTTATGTTCCAAATAAATACCAAAAACACACTAAATAACTAAAAAACAATAATCAACAGGGGTCTATTTCTAATGCATGCACAATGATAGGATAAAAGGCTTAACTAAGCAACCTTTAGAAAGGATGCTGAAGTTTATGATGTGTTCTTCTCTTTTCACAGAGTTGGATCTAACCACTGGGAGTTGCACCATTTCAGTGGTACATAAGTGCCTTGTTCCGCTACAATTGCTGAGTGTTTTTATTATGAGAGCTTCTCTTTTCACAAAGTTGGATCTAGCCACTGGGAGTTGCACCTTGTACAGTGGTACACAAGTGCGTTGTTACGCTACCAATGCTGAGTGTTTTTGCTTCTTTTTTCACAGAGTTGGATCCAGCCACTGGGAGTTGCACCATATACAGTGGTACACGACTGCCATGTACTGCTACCAATGCTGAGTTTTTTTATCATGAGAGCTTCTCTTTTCACAAAGTTGGATCTAGCCTCTGCAAGTTGAACCTTGTACAGTGGTACACAAGTGCCTTGTTCCGCTACCAATGCTGAGTGTTTTTATTATGAGAGCTTCTCTTTTCACAGAGTTGGATCTAGCCACTGGGAGTTGCACCATATACAGTGGTACACGACTGCCATGTACTGCTACCAATGCTGAGTTTTTTTATCATGAGAGCTTCTCTTTTCACAAAGTTGGATCTAGCCTCTGCAAGTTGAACCTTGTACAGTGGTACACAAGTGCCTTGTTCCGCTGCCAATGCTGAGTGTTTTTATGATGAGAGCTTCTCTTTTCACAGAGTTGGATCTAGCCACTGGGAGTTGCAACTTATGCAGTGGTACACAAGCGCCATGTACTGCTACCAATGCTGAGTGTTTTTATTATGAGAGCTTCTCTTTTCACAGAGTTGTATCTAGCCACTGGGAGTTGCACCATATACAGTGGTACACAAGTGCCTTGTTCCGCAACCAATGCTGAGTGTTTTTATGATGAGAGCTTCTCTTTTCACAGAGTTGGATCTAGCCACTGGGAGTTGCACCTTGTACAGCGGTACACAACTGCCATGTACTGCTACCAATGCTGAGTGTTCTGGTAACAATGGACAGTGTCAGTGCATTAATGGCCATTATAGATCTGCTGCCAATACATGTAGTCCAAGTATGTCTTCTCTTGTTTTACTTATGGCATAGGTACAATCATATTAACATCAGCTTAAGTGACATTAATGGTGCTTGCTGCTTCTGATATGGAGAATGGGCATAAGTTAAAATCTAGAATTTAAGTTATAATTGTTACAGTTACACAATTTGGTCGGCATAATAATGTGAACCAGTTGCCAAGACTCTTGCTTAAGGTTTTCTAAGTCTCACTAGATTAACTTATCTCTATTCAAAACTTCTTGTTTTTAGCTCGACTATTCAAAGAATAGGTGAACTGTCCTACTACCCCCGGCGTCCGCGTCCACGTCTGAATTTGGTTATGGTTGTTATTTAAAAGTCTTGTAACTTAAAAACGACATACGTTATTCACTTGAAACTTGGAAGATATCTTTTTCATCAACTCCAGTGTCAGGGGCAACATTACCCATAACTCTGTTTTGTATTTTGACAGTGTTATGCCCCTTTTTCACTTTGATTTTCTGGATAAAGTTTATATTGAGAAGTTTTGTAACTTCAAGACTACATAAGTTTTTCACTTAAAACTTGGAACTAACCTTTGTCATCAACTCCAGTATCAAGGGCAACATTGCCAACAACACTGTTTTGTATTTTGACAGAGTTATGCCCCTTTTTCACAAAGATTTTGTAGTTCAAGTTTATATTCAAAAGTTTTGTAACTTCAATACTACAAAAGCTATTCACTTGAAACTTGGAATATACCTTTGTCATCAACTCCAGTATCAGGGTGAACATTCCCCATAACTCTGTTTTGTATTTTGACAGAGTTATGCCCCTTTTTCAATTAAATTTTCTGGTTAAAGTTTATATTAAAAAGTTTTGTAACTTCAAAACTACATAAGTTATTGACTTTAAACTTGGAACTCACCTTTGTCATCAACTCTAGTATCAGGGGCAATATTACACATAACTCTATTTTGTATTTTGACAGATTTATGGCCCCTTTTCACATAGACTTTCTGTTTTAAGTTTATATTCAAAAGTTTGTTTACTTCAAAACTACATAAGTTATTCACTTGAAACTTGGAACTAACCTTTGTCATCAACTCTAGTGTCAGGGTCAACATTACCCATAACTCTGTTTTGTATTTTGACAGAGTTATGCCCCTTTTTCACATAGATTTTCTGGTTAAAGTTTATATTCAAAAGTTTTGTAACTTCAAAACTAGATAAGTTATTCACTTGAAACTTGAAACTAACCTTTGTCATCAACTCTAGTATCAGGGGCAACGTTATGTCCATTTTTTACATAGATTTTCAGTGTAAAGTTTTATTGAAAAATCTTATAACTATATCTACATCAGGTATTCACTTGAAACTTGAAATATCTTTGTAATCAACTCCAGCTTCAGGTGAAACAATCTCCTTAACTCTGTTTTGTATTTTGACAGAGGAATGCCCATTTTTCAGGTAGATTTTGGAGTTAATTTTTTTTTCTTAAGTCTTATAATTTCTAAACTACATAAAATATTCACTTGAATCTTGGAATAAATTCATGAAATAATTGCCATAATTCAGCTTTGTATTTCACCTAAGTGACGCCCTTCCACTTTCCTAAATATGTACCAAATGAAATACTTTGAATAGTCTAGCCCGCTGTCAGGGGCGTAGCTTCTTTTAGGCACGTGCCTATACATTTAGCTGAAGTTAGTTGTTTGTAGCCACATAAGAATATAAAAACTCCTGGCCCAAAGTATCAATTACAGCGTCATTTTGTAGATTCCGCCTATACATTTTTTGAACCCAAGCTACGCCCCTGGCTGTCCTCGTGCGCTGTCCTCTTGACAGCTCTTGTTTTCTTTCCCCACCCACTTTTTTCTGGCAGATCTCTTTAAAATATACAATCACTATTCTAAAATCAAATTAAGCAGCTTTTACAAAGAATGTATAAGTTTACAGTGTGTTCTTCTCTTTTCACAGAGTTGGATCTAGCCACTGGGAGTTGCACCTTGTACAGTGATACACAAGCACCATGTACTGCTACCAATGCTGAGTGTTCTGGTGACACCACTAAACAGTGTCAGTGCGTTAATAGCCACTACAGATCTGCTGCCAATACATGTAGTCCAAGTATGATGTATATATTTGAGTCTTGATTATATGTATTTGACAAATTTTAGCTGAGCTTATGTCCGATTATGGAACTGCTTGTTATGGGCATAGCTAACTCACAGAGTTATTGTGACAATACTGGATGCTCATTCTTTGCATTGTTCAATCGTTTGAGCAATTAAGCATGATATTGAACAATTGATGTTTATGCCCCCGGCATCTTGATGCGGGAGGCATTTAGTGAGTGTTCTGTCAGTCTGTCCTTCCGTCCGTCCGTAACAAGGTTAAGTAGATTTTACCGTTGCGTCTAGCACCAACACCGCTTACTTCAACACTTGGAAACTTACACAGTTGTTCCTTATGACCATTTCCTATCCACCTATATCACCAAACCTCACCTTGACCTAATTTACACTTAGAATAATTAAAATGGGCTGTTTCTTGGTTAACTATATTTCACCATTTCGTCTAGCACCAACACTGCTTGGTACAACACTTACACAGTTGTTGCTTCTGACCATCACCAATCCACCCATATCACCCAACCTCACTTTGACATTGACCTAATTTGGACTTATAATAATTCAAAAGTCCATTTCTTGGTTAACTAGATTTTACGGTTTCGTGTAGCACCAACACTGCTTACTACAACACTTTGATATTTACACAGTTGTTGCTTATGACTGTTCCCAATCCACCCATATCTCCCAACCTCACTTTGACCTTGATCTTCACCTAATTTGCACTTGTAATAAATGAGATAAACTATTTCTTGGTTAACTAGATTTTACCGTTTCATCTAGCACCAACACTGCTTGTTACAAGAATACTTGGATACTTACACAGTTGTTGCTTCTGACCATCCCCAATCCACCCAACCTCACTTTGACCTTGACCTTGACCTAATTTGGACTAAGTAATGGGCTATCCAGCACCAACCGGGGGCATGTGTGTTTATCAAACACAGAATCTTGTTGAATGTACATTGTATGATAAGATAATAATTTCATATCTAACACCGAGCAGTGGTAATTTTTATTTGTCACATTAATTTCAAAGTATTTTGCACATTTGTATGCCCCAACTTTTAGAGGTGGGGGGGGGGATATACATTTGCCTTTTTCAGTCTGTCCTGTCAGTCCATCAGATTTTTGTGTCGTGTGTAACTCAAAATAGCTGCTAGAGAGATGACACTTTACAAACATATTCATCGGCATGTGAACTTGAGCACCTTGGTATTTTGGTGCAGTTCTGGTGCAGCAAAAAATGACACTTTGGACTTGTGTCCCGTGTTACTAAAAAAGTATAACTGCTAGAGAGATGACACTTTACAAACATATTCATCAGCATGTGAACTTTTGCACCTGTGTATAGTAATTGCATATGATTTTGTGACAACCAGCGGAATGTAGGGGGCACCTGTGTCCTTTGGATAAGTGTCTAGTTTTTCCTAGTTTTTAGCTCACCTGAACACAAAGTGCTCAAGGTTAAGCTATTGTGGTCAGTGACTGTCCAATGTCTGCCATTCGTTGTTTGTTGTCTGTCGTAAACAATTAACATCTCGCCTGGAATCCGATCGCTCCGCCCACTTGATTACGTGACCATGCGGTCTGGAAACCTCGACAAGCAGAAAACAAAATGGCGGCTATGCTTAGATTACGCGATATTCCGGATGATTTTGGAGAACATTTTTTGCCTTATAAATGTTTGCTACGTCAACGTATTCAAGGAAGAAAATTTGCTAATGAGTCATACATTGACTCTGTGCGAATTTTTAGGGGAAATGGTGACGAAATCGACGTAAAGTCTCGTATCTTCCGCAGTCAAAGAAAGGGAGAAGATCCACATACTCTGATACTGTCAATTTTCCATGTCAAAAACGGCAATTACGATCGCACATTGCAGTTGTAAGGCAGGGTAAGTGCTTTCCTATTTGTGACACACATATTACTTATCGTTACGTTATTACTGACAGGATATGTTTGTAATTTCGTTGTAAAAAAATAACGATAACGACGATTCTCACATGTTATGATGATAGGGCTACTGTAATACAGATTTGTACATGGTTGACATCATGTTGTATTACTCTCAATAAAGGGAAACACCTGAACTTAATGATAACATTGTTTACACTTCCAAGTTAACACCAGCATATTTTCAAATATTAAACGGCAGCAGTTTGATAACATCTCAGAATTATTATTAATTAATGAAGAATAATGTACATTATTTTATATCTTTGTGCAGGATTGCTGGAGAATGCGCTCATGTGTTGGCCGTGGTGTTGAAGCTAACCGACTGGATTTTGGATGGTCTTATGGAAGTACCAAGTCAGCCATCTAGTACCTCCTGTCCACAGCAGTGGGACAAGCCAAGGGGATCTACGATCCAGGCTAAACCAGTCTCTACCATGGTACTATCCCGGTCAACAAATGTGGACAGGAAAGAGACCTATGACAGCCATCTTCAATGACTACAGGTTGTTACCGTGTTGTTTTTAACATAAAAAAATAATAAACTCTAGTATGACTTTATTCACAATATGCAACATAATAATAAACATCATAATAAACATTGCACAGTCCAGTTTATTGTGGCCAAGTGCACTATAAAAACGAAAACACTAACATATAAATCGAATTCTAATTTTGTTCATTTTTCAGAAAAATCAGGCTTACAGAGAAAGACATCGGTCTACTTTCATCGTTAAAGGACACTCCACTGGGGTACTTGGCCTGCAAACCAGAACAGACCATCATAACAGACCATGGACCACAAGCCGTTGGCAGTACCCTTTCTCACCAGGTAACATGTTCGTCTTGCACAAGCAATGGCATGAAGCCTGTCAAAAAGCAGCAACAGAACCATATTTGGTTTATAGATGGGAACAAACTTATTTCAATTTTATGGTCAACAATTTTAAACTTTTTAACCCTAGAAATGGCACGCTCTACATGTACACGGTGCCTGGCTATTTTCCTGGTTAGTTTGACATCGCTGTCAGACATTTGACCTGATCCTGGAGCAAAAGGTGGCATGTACAATTTAAGTCCTAATTTTTCAACCTCCTCTTTAATTAAAAAACCCTTATCCACCATGATTCCATCCCCTTTCTTTATTTTCCCACAGTCAATAAGTTGTTGAAGCATGTCCAGGAGTCCACATTGATTAGTAATTTCTTTATCTGAAATGGCACCGGAAAATAACATGGAAATAAATGTAAAAGAGCCTCTGGGGTCAACTCCAACCAAAACCTTCAATGTTGTAGCAGATTTGTAGTCCGAGTAGCACTGGGTTTGGGAATGTAATGATGAGGGCCTTTCAAGTTTTATCTCTGTTCCGTCCAGTATAAGTAAAGTGTTCGGAAAGTCCTCTTTGTATTTCTTCGGCATTTTATCCACAATTATATCCCTGCCCGGCCAAATTGGTACTGAACCAAATCTGTAAAACATGTAGTTTATCCAGTTTCTAAATAGAGCACCTGCGTCGGTAGGGCTGATATTGAAGAGATTCGCAATGTGTCGGAACTGCAGGTTTAGTCTAAGTTTGATCAGTGTCAACAGCAGCTGGTCTTCCAATTTCATTTTTTTAATACTTGAAATTGTTCTTGGAAAATCAAATGGACATTCATTAGAAGTGGGTACCAGGAACTGAAAGATGGTCAAAAATTTCAAATAAACAAAGCCAGTGTAGTACTGGAAGTTTTTTCCCTTCATTGTTCTAAGATACTCAACTGAAAAAAGTTGTCTGTTTACAGATTCTTTTGTTGTTTTTTTCATTTGTTTCCTTAGTGAACTATTCACTCTTGTTAGCTCTTCATTTCTCAGCACTTGGTCAGCCATTTTTCGGTGCAAAGTTGCTTGAACAGCTTGCAGTTGTTGTTTCAAAGCCTGGTTTTCTGCTGGGTTTTTTTTTCCAGATACCACTTATCCAGCAAGTAGACAATGTGTTGAGCCAAACAGAAGAATGTGGAACCCTTGATCTGCCTGCACAACCTGATGTGAATTTGGACATTGCAACTGAGCATCTTGACAACATGAAACATGTAAGCTGACGCAAGACGAGGCTCTAGCGATTGAACTCAACACTCGTGACCAGCGTTCTTGTGCTGTTTGGTCTGCAGAAAGACAAAAAAGAATCACGGCCTCAAACTTCGGGCAGATCATGCTCAGAAAGTCAGCAATCAGCGAGAGGTTTATAGATAGCATCACCAAATCAAAAGTGTTCACCTCAGCGTCTACCAGCTATGGCATAGCGAATGAAAGAATTGCACGGAACATGTATAGAAAAAAGACAAAAAACCATGTGCACGACTGCGGATTGGTTGTAAATCCGAAGTTTCCGTGCATCGGAGCCACGCCAGACGGCAAAGTATGTGATGGTGGTCAGACAGGAATTTTGGAAATAAAGTGTCCATTTTCTGTTCGCAATATGACTATTGCAGATGCGGTAGATCAAAATAATGCAAAAAAGATTTCTTCTTAATCACAGATGGAGAGAACATTTCTTTGAGTAAGACACACCCTTACTGGTTCCAAGTTCAAGGACAATTGCTTGTTACGGGGGCAGAGTTTTGTGACTTTGTTACTTACACGAGACAGGACTTGTTCATAACAAGAATATTGCCTGACAAAGATGCCATGGAAAATATTCTTTCAAAGATGTGCCACGTGTACACAAAGTATCGTGTTATATAGTTACCTTTTTTTTCATCGGTTTGTGTCTCCGCATGATGGGAATGTGGTTTGGGGTCTGCGTTTTCATTGTTCTCACTGTAAATAAAATGTACCTATACAATATTATGTGTGTAAGATATGCCATTTTTGTCGTTGATATAGTGTATTAACATGCTCTTTGTTGGTTATTCGCAATATATGCTGCATTACGGGCTTACAAGTTCTGATATTACATTGTTGTTATTGTTTACATGTAAAGATAATACAATTATTTGAACCACTGATGTGTTTATTAAAATTTATACCTTGTATTAATTTCTTGTTTGAGATTTCTTCTTCTCTTCCGTGGTACATGGTCATCTACTGGCAGTCTCTTTAATAGCCGTCTGGCTGGCGTGACTGTGTGGCCCAAGGCTTCTACAGGCAATGGGTCAGGGAACTGATCTGTTGGTTTGCCTTCTTGGAAATGCTATAACAATACAAACGCAATACTGGGATCTGGGCATTAAATTAATAAAACAACCAAATTTTACCACACTGGACATCAAATAACTACGAAATATAAAATGGATGAATATCTGTTGTATTGTTCTAGAGCTACTGAGTAATGTTGCCACGTTTTTATTACACTTACGTCAACATAACACTGCAATCATCGGACAAAGCTAGAAAACCTTTCATCTGATCTGTGTCATAAAAATGGCCATGTTTACATCCCTCCATATTTGGAAATGTTAGACAACACGTGCAGCATAAATTAATACAAAACCGAATTCTATTGGTCATACATGACCTCATAGGTTTTTTATAACTGTTATTCGATTGCTAAAAATAACTAGTCAAGCGTCTATCTAAAAGCAAAATACTAAACCGTATAGTAAATCAAAGGGTTAAAATGACAAATATACCTTTGTACAGACGAACATGTGGTAATTGTCGTTGACAGTGTTGACATTAAGTTGATCGTGGGGATGACCGCAGGCCTTTATCCATCTCTTACACTTGTCGAGATCACGTTTTGGCTTAGGAAATGATATAAATTCAACTCCTCCAGCTAATCTCTCTGGATACCGACTGTCCGAGTTGCATAAACCCCATTGACACCGTTTAACCATATTTTATTTACGTTAATTTCAAGGAAAATAACAAAATATGTAGAACAATAGTGTGAACCTCGACATTCAGCTTGTCGAGGAAAATGGCGGACAAATCGTTGGCAACCGGCTCCCCGAATTATCGATCGCTGATTGGTCGATCGATATTTAGATAAGAATTTGATTGACGGGTGGCGAGATGTTAATTGCTTCAAAGAACTTCTCTGGAACTGATAGGTGGATTTTCATCAAACTTGGCAGGAATGTTTGTGCAGTGGTCGTTGACCAAAGTTCTTCAATTCAATGGAATTCATTGAAAGCTCTGCTTGTCATGGCAACCAAAATCTTTATTAAAAAAACTGGAAATCTTTGAATATTTTCGTGTCCCAAACCACTGTTTGGATTTCAAAATTATTTCACACAAATGTTCCTTGGGTGACCATTCACCAAATTTGTATGCTCCCCAAAGGTCAACGCTTTGTCTGTCAGTCTTAATTCTAATTCAAATGCCATTCAGTTTGTTTGGGTGTCAAACACATTTCTCTGACAATTTTATCCATCATACTCCACGTCTGTCCATCATTCTGTCCGTCTTTCCATCCACCCGTCGGGTACTTCGTTTCCATGTGAGACCTCAGGAACTAATGACCCGAATTCATTGAAACATTATACCGTAAAAGACTATGTATAACACGCAGACATTGATAAAGCACACCCATTTTTTTCAGTGAAAAATCAGGAAAAAAAGTTTTTCATAGGTTTAAATAAACAATCACCGCTTACCAACACCAAGCAGAAATTGCCTTAGTGACATTTCTTTTGTAACAAATGGGTAGCTCTGATAATAGCTGTTTCTTTGCTGGTGATCTGGTACATTTATATTGGTTTTCTGTCGATGTCAGATGAGTCAAATCCCTCAAATTCTTCTTCTTCGTCATAGTTTATAATGACCACTTTCAAACGTTCAATAATACACAACGTGTGTTGTTATTAACATATTTTCACAGTCTCAAGTGATCATTATCTACTCCCAATACTCAGCACATATTTCTAAGCGTGAAAACACAACAACAGACTGTTGTAAGTTTATTCACACATTAATTACAAAGTCAACTGTTAAAGCATTCTCGCACATGTAGACACGCAAGTTTTTGACAATGGCCCCTAACTGTATGTTGCAAATGCAGTATAGTAGGATGATGGTTTTAATGTTTACAAAATGGCTTCCTTTATTAAATCATTACCAAAAGCATGTGTTCGGATACGGGATACATACCTGAAAAATAATATTTAAGGTATGTCTAACATGGCAATCGTCATTGATATCCATATACTCTCAACATATGCACATTACTCTTCTTCCAGAAAAACAGCTCAAAATCCATATTACCGTGTAAAACGCGTCCCCATAGAGTGGACATGCGCATATTGTCAGGTTGTTTCGGTCTGATCATTTTTCAGTTGGTTATTGCCGTTTCAATTAGAAATAGGACATTTTCATAGGAAATTTTCATTTCCGCGTCAGATCTCATAAACTACTAACTTGATTTCAATAAACTTCATATGCAGCATTCCTACCAAGGGGACATGCGCATATTGTTAAGTTGTTTCGGTCTGATGATTTTTCAGGGAATTATATATATATATATATCATAACAATAACATTTTAATATAAGAAAAATATTTTTAAATAAAATACTTTTGTTTTCACGCCATATCTGAGGAACTGATGACTCAGATTCAATGAAACTTTATATGCAGCATTCCTACCAAGAGGACATGCACATACTTTCCAGTAATTGCAGTTGGATGATTTTTCAGTGAGTTATTGCCCTTTATAGTATTTATTTAAATATGATTTTGATGCGAAATCTCAGGAACTAATGACTAAAATTCAATAAAAATTCATATGCATCATTCGTATGAAGAGGACATGCCCGTATTGTCAGGTTGTTCCAGTCTTCTGAATTTTTAGGGAGTTATTGCCTTTTAATAATAAATTGGCTTTTTAAACCAAATTTTTCTAAAACAAATTTGAGTTATTAAATTCGGGTAGGCGGTTGGGTGGGCAGGCGTACTGGTAGGGGGCGGTCATGCGGCATCCAACTGGCGTTTCTGCTCAATAACTCGACAACGAATTGAGATATTTGAATCAAACTTCATACATAGATACCTTATATCAAGACCTCGCTTGGGATTATATATGGGTTCGGTGGGGTCAAGGTCACTTTTACTAAAAATAGAAAAATGGTTTTCACTCAATAACTCAAGAACAAATGGAGCTATTGTAATGAAACTTCATATATAGATGCCTTATATCAAGATCTCGCTTGGGATTGCATATGGGTGGGTGGGGTCAAGGTAACTGTTAAAATTAGATAAACAGTATCAGGTCAATAACTCAAAAACAAATTGAGATATTGTAATGAAACTTTATATATAGATATCTTATATCAAGACCTCGCTTGACATTGCAAATAGAGTGGGTGGGGTCAAGGTCACCATTACTAAAAATAGAAATGTGGTTTCTACTTGATAACTCGAGAATGGATTGAGATATTGTTATGAAACTTAATATATAACTTATATCAAGGTCACCATTACTAAAAATAGAAAAACGGTTTCTGCTGAATAACGAATTGAGATAATGTAATGAAACTTCATATATTGATACCTCATATCAAGACCTCGCTTGGGATTGTATATAGGGTGAGTGGGGTCAGGGTTAAGGTCACAGTTACTAAAAATTGAAATATGGTTTCCGCTCAATAACTTGAGAATGAATTGAGATATTGTTATGAAACTTCATATATTAGATAGCTTATATCAAGACCTCTCTTGTGATATCATATGGGATGTTTCAAATCAAATTCAGGGTAGCCATTACTGAAAATAGAAAAATGCTTTCCACTTAATAGCTCAAGAACTACTCATAATAGAGGTATTGCAAGGAAACTTCACATTTAGATACCTTCAATCAAGACCTTGCTTGGAATTGCCACTGTGGTGGGTAGGGTCACAGTCCCTGTTACTTTCATAAAATTTGGTGTGTAGGTAGCTTATATTAAGACATTGGCTTGATTATGGGTTACTTGGGCCAAAATCAATGTCACTTTTACTGAAAATAGAACAGGCATCATACATGTTACACGCTTAGCACGTGGATAGTGTTTAAATGCATAAATCTGTAATACTGTATCTGAACAACGCAAATGCTAGAGCATAAATGAATAAGCATTCTATGAAAATAAAAACAAATAGGACTTTGTTCATTAATGAAAAGAAAGCAACACAACATTTCTGATAAATTAAAATAAAAAGAAAAGGCGCTAAAGTTTATTTACTTTCAAATGTTGCCTCAGCCAAAGTTTTTGCATAATTCTAATCCATGTGCAGTGATGAGTTTGAATAACACTTTTGTTAATTATTACTAGATCTATTTTATTTATTTTTTTTAAAATAAGACGTTTGACGCGATCAGTTTGTCGAGTTAAATGACGTCGTAATTCATATTCTTAGTAAACGGTTCCTTTCACCAAAATTCACATAAATTATTATATTTATTTATAATTATTTATTTATTTACTATTTTAGTTTGAAATAATTTATTACAAACGCGGCTTTTAAAAACATGCATATCTATAACAAAACACAAACCTCACGCAAATGTGTTACAAATGACTTGCACCTTTACCAATTAAAATTAGAATGAGGGCATGATAAACTTTCTAACGACGACTCTCATTTGCATATTGGAAATTTTATGCGTTCTCATTGGCTGACTGTTTGGCTCTTGTTAAGCTGACTCCTCCTGCGAGATTTTATCGATAATGGACACTTGGTGCATAAAGGTGAGTTTGTTCATTGCCGGTGGGCTTTCTTTATCTTTAAAACAAGAGGGCCATGATGGCCCAGAGCGCTCACCTGAGAACTGGTACAGATGAAGATCATACTGTTGTGACAGGTTCGAAAATTAAGGTATCTGAACAATTCACAGAGAGGGTAGGATCAATTTTGATTTAAAACATCGTTTAGTGCGTTTAGTGGATGTGCGTTTTTTTGCTTATGGTTCTCAAATCATTTTTCTCGATATTGTTACCTGACCCTTTTTCATTAAATCATTGACAATTCTGGAAAATGCACGAACAGTAGATTTTTCGCAAACATTTTTGGAAAACTAGTTGCAATGCGGTACTTGCGATGGCTGTGCTATAAGATAAAGTTTTGCTTTTTCTTTAATAATTTTCTTTTGAATGATGATAAATGATGTTAATGCAGGCTCTGAAGACATCAAAGTTTCATGTACAAATAACTGCATGCAAGTCTTGCAACTCTTGGAAATCAAATTTTATTAATCAATTTTTATGGTCGTGGGCAAACTGTGTAAGTTTGGACAACATTGAATCAAAAATCGTGTGTGCAAGCCAATCATTGATAACTTGTTGATGTTTTTTCCAAACACAAGGGGCAGTAACTCTGTTTTTTCTGGCCCGATCATGCTTATATTCGACTTCACCTGTTGTCTTACGTTCATAGATAAACTGTGTACGATTGGTGAAGTTTGGATAAAAAATAAAGTCTCTATGCTGAATAATGTCCATTTTTGCATATTTTTTTCACAAACAAAGGGCAATAACTCTAGTGTTTCTGGTCCAATCTTGCTTATATTCGACTTCACCTTTAATCTTATGGTCAAAGACAAACTGTGCAAGATTGGTGAAGATGGTATGAAAAATAAAGTCTCTATCCTGTATAATGTCCATTTTTGCATATTTTTTTCACAAACAAAGGGCAATAAATCTGGTGTTTCTGGTCTGATCTTGCTTATATTCGACTTCAACTGTAATGTCATGGTAATTGACATACTGAACAAGATTGGTGAAGATTGGATGAAAAATGTCTGTCTTTATCCTGAATAATGTCAATTTTATTTTTGTATATTTTTTAATAAACAAAGGGGAATAACTCTGGTGTTTGAAACACGATCTTGCCCATTTTTGGCTTGAGATTTTATGGTCAAAGACAAACAATGCAAGTAAGGTCAAGATTGAATAAAAACTGTAGCCTTTATCGCAATAACGGTCCTAATTGTTGACGGCACACTGATGACGGACGATAGACGACGGACGACGCTGGAGAGGTCCTCTTTACCAATACCTAACCGAGCGCTTCGTGCTCAGGTGAGCTAAAATCATGCATATGTGAGCGGAAATGGTTGCGCTCTAGAATCTGACACTGAATCTTATGGCGTCCTTTTCGTAACAGCATGCGTCAAAATACGCAGAATTACGCGTTACCAAGAACTGTCTGTTTAAAGTCATTTTATAAGTCTTTTGATAGTAATACTTGTATATGCTATTGGATTCTTTTTAAGGATTCGCACCCTGGATTTTCACACACAGATAAAATAAAATATTGTTTTCTTAGGTCTATACAATTTTTTGGGTCGCTGCGATTTTGCTGGGTTGGTCGCGGGAGGGGAAACAAACAATATTTTGTTTTAGGCCCAGGGGGTGGGGCAGTTTTCCTTGACTGGCTATCACAATGTATGCCCAATCAATATAAAACTTGCTCAGAACCTTTGTTCTTATGATATCTCGGTCGATTTCGAAAATGGTTCCTCTCCGTTGAAAAACATGGCCGCAGGGGGCGGGGCAGTTTTCCTTAAATGGCTATAGGAAAAGCTTGTGAACACTCTAGAAGTCATATTTTTTGCCCAATCAACATTAAACTTGCTCAGAACCTTTGTTTGTATGATATGTCGGCTGAGTTTGAAAATGGTTCCGTTCCGTTGAGAAACATGGTCGCAAGGGGGGGGGGGGTCAGTTTTCCTTATATGGCTATAGGAAAAGCTTGTGAACACTCTAGAAGTCACATTTCTTGCCCACTCAACATGAAACTTGCTCAGAACCTTTATTCTGATGATATCTCGGCAGAATTAAAAAATGGTTCCGATCCAGACAAAAAACATGGCCGACAGGGTTGAGGGCGGCAGTTTTCCATATATGGCTATAGGAAAAGCTTACAAACACTTGAGTAGTCACTTTTTTTGCCCAATCATCATGAAACTTTCTCAGAACATTTGTCCAATGATATATCGGCCGAGTTCGAATCTGGGTCATGTAAGGTCAAAAACTAGGTTACTAGGTTAAATTGAAGAAAAAGCTTGTTAACACTCTATAAAGTCACATTTTTTGCTCAATCTTCATGAAACTCGATCAGAACATTTGTCCCAATGATATCTCGGCAGAGTTCGAATCTTGGTCATGTGGGGTCAAAAACTAGGTCACTAGGACAAATTGAAGAAAAAGCTTGTAATATAACACTCTAGAAGTCACATTTTTTTCCCAATTCTCATGAAACTTGGTCAGAACATTTGTCTTAATGATATCTCGGCCGAGTTTAAAACTGGGTCATGTGGGGTAAAAAAATAGGTCACTAGGTCAAATTGAAGAAAAAGCTTGTCAACACTCACATTTTTTTCCCAATCTTCATGAAACTTGGTCAGAACATTTTTTTTTTATGATATCTCGGCTGAGTTAGAAAATGGTTCCGCTCTTTTGAAAAACATGGCTGCCAGGGGGCGGGGCTGTTTTCCTTATGTGGCTATAAAAAAAGCTTGTTTACACTCTAGAAGTCACATATCAACATGAAACTTGCTCAGAACCTTTGTTCTTATGATATCTCAGCTGAGTTCGAAAATGGTTCCGGTCGGTTGAAAAACATGGCCGCCAGGGGGCGGGGTAGTTTTCCTCATATGGCTATTGAAAAAGCTTGTGAACATTCTAGTAACATTTTTTGCCAAATCAACAGGAAACTTGCTCAGAACCTTTGTTCTTATGATATCTTGGCTGAGTTTGATAATGGTTCCACTCTGCTGAAAACCGTGGCTGTCATGGGTCGGGGCAGTTTTCCTGATATGGGTATAATGAAAACTTTAAAAGGCTTGTGAACACTCTAAAGGCCACATTTATTGCCCAATCTTCATGAAACTTGCCCAGATCCTTTGTTCCAATGATATCTCAAAAGAGTTTGAAAATTGCTCATTTGTGGTCAAAGACTAGGTCACTAGGTCAAATAGAATAAAAATGTGAAAACTCTAGTTTTGCCTAATCTTCTTGAAAATTGCTCAGAACATTTGTTTCAATAATATCTTGGGACAAGTTTGAAACTTCCTTTGTATTTTGAATCGTGTAGATTATTTAATTATCTTAATAGTTACATTCTGAGGGTAATTTTAAGGCAAATATTGGGGAAAAATATTTACTTTTTTAGCAGGGGAATGGGGCCAAATTTAGGCCCCAAATTGGCCCTAAAGTAACACTGTATATTGTATCTATTGTCTCGCCTAAATCTGCAACCACTGTTGTCAATTAAGAGCCTAATCCGGTACTAATGTACATGTTTATTGCAACAAACAAGCTGTCACAACAGGACCCTTTATTGGCATTCTGTCTGGTTGGACGTTTCATTGCATAATTGACACTTATGTTTTCTATTTCATTTCATTTATGCCAAACATCAATTATGTATTATCTAACCATCAGGTTTCATAAAATACATAACACAAAGTAGGTGTTCCAACAAGCAGGGTATTTCATCGATAGGAAAAGAACGGGAATCGACATAATTATAAACATCCGCATCTGAAAAGAAACATTATTACCCAATTTAACTATAAACGTATAGGTATAAATCACTCAAACTCAATTCGAATGTCCAATTAATGACCGTTGCAAAACGAATACTATACGTATTCCTATAAACCAAGGTTTAAAGAAACAATTTTCTTTGTGTCATTCAATTCTCTAACGTAACGATCCTTCGCATTTTCTGATTTCCATCTGCCATGCCTCTTAAACAGTATCTGGGACACCATTCATAGCCGCTGCTGTAGCGCCACCAGAACGAAATGAATGCAGCCCGTACTTAGAAGGGTCTAAGCCAATACAAGTCAGCTTTTCACACAATATTTCTCTTGCTCTGCCATATGTCATTGGTTTATCATCCGATAAAACATATCGTTTAGTTTTTAGCTCACCTGAGCACAAAGTGCTCATGGTGAGCTTTTCTGATCGCCCGTTGTCCATCGTGCGTACGTGCGTGCGTCATCAACTTTTCATTCAACATCTCCTCTTAAATCGCTTGGCAGATTATCACCAAACTTCACAGGAATGATCCTTGGGTGCACCTCTTTCAAAGTTTTTTAAATCTTTCCGGTCCGCTGCATATGTAGGTCACAAGAACTAAAAATAGATTTTAAAAGTGTTAGCTTTAAAAATCTTCTCTGGAACCGCAGGGCCCAGAGGTTTCATATTTGGTATGTAACATCCTATAGTGGTCCTCTAAAAAGATTGTTCAAATTATGCCCCTGTGGTCAAAATGGGCCACGCCCTGGGGGTTACATGGTTTATATAGAATATATAGCAAAATGACTTTAAAAATCTTCTCTGAAACCACAAGGCTCAGAGGTTTCATATTTGGTATGTAACATCCTATAGTGGTCCTCTGCAAAGATTGTTCAAATTATGCCCATAGCTGCAGAACTGGCCACGCCTCGGGGGTCACATGGTTTATTTAGAATATATAGCAAAATTACTTTAAAAGTCTTCTCCTCTGAAATTGCAAGGCCCAGAGTATTCATATTTGGTATGAAACATCCTTAAGTTGTCCTTTACAAAGATTGTTCAAATTATGCCCCTAGGGTCAAAACGGGCCACGCCTCGGGGTCACATGGTTTATATAGAATATATAGCAAAATGACTTTCAAAATCTTCTCCTCTGAAACCACAAAGCCCAGAGTTTTCATGTTTGGTATGTAACATCATATAGTGGTCCTCTACAAAGATTGTTCAAATTATGCCCCTGGGGTCAAAACTGGCCACGCCCCGGGGTCACATGGTTTATAGAAACTTAAATAGCAAAATGTCTTTAAATTTTTCTCTTTCCGCAAGGCCCAGAGGTTTCATATTTGGTATGTAACATCTTATAGTGGTCCTCTACAAATATTGTTCAATGTATGCTCCTGGGGTCAAAACTGGCCACGCCATGGGGGTCACATGATTTATATAGACTTGAATAGCAAAACGACTTTAAAAATCTTCTCCTCAGAAACCGAAAGATCTAGAGGTTTGTTATTTGGTATGTAACATTGTATAGTGGTCCTCTACAATGATTGTTCAAATTATGCCCCTGGGGTCAAAACTGGCCACGCCCCGGGGGTCACATGGTTTATATAAACTTTAATAGCAAAATGTCTTAAAAAATCTTCTCTTCTGAAAACGCAAGGCCCAGAGATTTCGTATTTGGTATTTAACATCCTATAGTGGTCCTCTACAATGATTGTTCAAATTATGCCCCATGGGTCATAACAGACCACACCCCAGGGGTCACATGGTTAATATAGACTTAAATAGCAAAATGACTGAAAAAAAATTCTCCTTTGAAGCCGCAAGGCCTAGAGGTTTCATATTTGGTATGTAACATTGCATAGTGGTCCTCTACAAATAATGTTCAAAGTATGCCCCTGGGGTCAAAACTGGTCACGGGGGAGGGGTCACATGGTTTATATAGACTTAAATAGCAAAATGACTTTTAAAATCTTCTCCTTTGAAACGGCAAGACTCGCAGCTTTCCTATATTTGGTACGTAATATTGCATAGTGGTCCTCTTCAAAGATTGTTCAAATGATTCCCCTGGGGTCCAATCTGGCTGACCGCCGAGGGGTCACATGGTTTATATAGACTTAAATAGCAAAATCTTTACCTGAAACCGCATAGCCCAGAGGTTTGTTCAAGGTTGTTTCAACTTATGCCCCTGGGATAAAAATAAGCCATGCCTCGGGGATGCAAACTCCAATTGGGTTACAGGTCTCAGGTGAGCGTCCTTGTTTGACACAAAATGACATTTTTCTGAACATCAGCTGATTTTAAATACTTTTCCAAGTATGAAATGTGGCACAACATAGTATTTGTTCTGGAAAACTAATGAGTGACATTGTCACAAAACGGATATCTACTAATAAATCTGATGGACCGAAGTGCGTAACGATAAGTTTTATATCATCCGCACTGAAAGCGAGTTTTTGAACAACCGGCTTGGCACATTCGCTACTGAGACCATTTTTTTGCAAAAATAACTAAACCTGACAAACAAGGATCAGTAAACCCCCAGCAATTTTATGTGCCCACAAAATGCCGTAAACAATAGCATTTATTTTTGACGACGAAGGTTTGGTATCTTTTAAAGAAACAAGATACAAACTGACATGATAATCATTGCTAGGCAAAGAATTAAAGTTAAATTTATTGCACCAACTGCAAAACGATTTAAAGTAGGATTGTATAGCTTGTACTTGTTTTCTGATTTTGACGAAATGACTTCAGACTTTAACTCTTCATGGTATTTTCTCAGACCACTGGGAAGATCATGTTGTTTCCTCCACATTCCTCTGTTAAAGGCATCTGTCAAATATAAACCAAAATCCTAATATTAATCGTAATTATACAAATAAATATTTTTAGAAAGAACATATTTATCTCCCTTTAATGTAAACTGACTGCAATTAAATATTTCTATTTTGAACTATTTCCACCTATTATTAGAATCAACTATAAGACCGAAACATATACAAAAACATTGAATATATTACGTAATGTCAAGTACATAGACATTTTTAATCTGTAATAAATCATATCCTAATATTACGAATACTAATAGTGTGAAATATAAGACACTTATGAAGCAAAACTCCATTTCAAAAGCATCACATTGTACGTTTTCGTGTGTACTATATTCCAAGAAAACCACAACATAATTATTAAAATCATTTCACATCTCACATTTCTTTCGTGTACAGTACACTACTTCATTTGTACCAGATACAAACGGAACAAGAAAACAATTATTTAAATCATTTCAAATCTCACATTTCTTTCGTGTACAGTACACGACTTTGTTTATACCAGATACAAATGGTACAAGAATCCAATTATTTAAATCATTTTACATCTCACATTTCCCACATGTACAGTACACAACTTTGTTTGTACCAGATACAAACGGTACAAGAATCCAATTATTAAAAACATTCCACATCTCACATTTCTTTCGTGTACAGTACACGACTTCATTGTACCAGATACAAACGGTACAAGAATACAATTATTAAAATCATTTCACTCTCACATTCATTCGTGTACAGTACACGACCTTGTTTGTACCAGATACAAACGGTACAAGAGTAAATAATTACATAAATTCATTTTGATTAAACGCCTTTCCATCAAATAAATTACAGTTTTAGCGTTTTAGCATCTAACATCAAAACAATACCAAATTATACTGAATGAATTTGCAAGTTCATTTAAACATCTCCGATAAAGATACGTTATTTTAGTTAGTTCAATTTTGCCTTAAAACATATCTTGCGATAAATACAATATCAGGTTGATTATCTTTTAAGAAACACATATATAAACTTCATTTCATAATAAAGCACACTAACTCATTCATATAAATGTAGACAATAACGTATAAACATTAAGATTTTAACAATTCTGAAGTCAGACTAATGCAATAGTTTGAAACTAGAAGCGAACTGCTAACACTTTACTGGAAAATCTTCTAGAACCAAAGACAGAAATATTGTTACACGTAAAAATATTCTGATTAATATCAAATTCCAAAACATCTAGGACATAGTCCTATTTTAAATATCCCGCATCAAACAGCAGGGGCCAAAATGCTGATCGGCACTTTTAACACACCATGCGCATTGTAGGCAAGAACATGCACGATCGTTTTGCTAACTAAACATACGGGAGGGACAAGCCAATTCACATCATTTGCCCAATTCTGAGTAAAGCTTTCGACTGCCTCTGTTTCGAAATCAGAAAACTTTGAATTGTAGCAAAAAAGCTTTCTGTTTTTTGCGTTTGCAAATCTATCTATCGTGAAAGGTCCCCATATTTCATTAATGTATTGAAAAAATTTGCTAGTCACTGCCCACTCATCAGTGTTCCTGTATTTACTAATATCATCTGCAATACTATTTGACTCTCGTGGTACCCACTGAATATCAAGATTGATATGTTTTGATGAACACGTGCTAAACATACCTAAAGCCATCTGGTGTAATTCCAGATAAGGACTGCTGGATTTAACTACTTGAACGCATGACTGTTAATCTGAAAACCATTTTACAGATGTATGTGACAGAATATCACCATAAGCTCTAATTGCAAGAAAAACTGCCTTAAGTTCTCTAAAAGTAGAACTCTTCAAAGAACCATCATGTGACCACATATCATGAAAAATAAACTCCGGGCATATTGCCAAATAAGCACCACACGCAAAACCACTAGCATCACTGTACACTTTTAGAACGTCAACAGTTGTACTATTGCTAAGCAGCTTGCAATTGATTCCATCTATATGATCAAGCCAAAACTGAAGTTCCGATAAACATATATTATCAGGTACAATGTTCGTAACTCTGTCCCAGGACGACAGACGGTTAATTTTTGCATAGAGAAACCTCGTCATTAATCGACTTATATCACCAATCATCATAGAAATCACCTTTCCTGTACATTTTGCTAGTTGTCATGCTGTGACTACAGGCATACCATTTGTGACATGATTTAAAATCTGTTTTAAATCTAATATTCTGCGCTCGGGAATATGAATAGAAAACTCCATACTGTTCCAAAAAATACCTATCCATTCTATTCTTTGCAAGGGATACCAAATAGATTTCTCTTCATTTATAACGAGACCTGCGTTTATTAAACTTGCTTGGACAAACTTTGAATCCTTGACTGTTGTCTCAAAGTTTTTATTTGTACCCCAACCGTCATCTAGAAACATGACAATCTTAATGCTATGAAATCTGCAATATTTAACCATCTCTCTTAGTGTTTTCACAAAACAGAAAGGGGCACAACTCAGTCTGAAAGGAATCACAGTATAGCAGAAGTATTTTCCCTTTAGGCTAAATCACCAATATTGCTGATGTTCTGTGAAAATTCTATATGATAGTATCCTTTTGATAAATCAAATTTAAAGCAAAAACAATCTTTTTCAAAGTACTCTAAACCTGTTCGCCAATCTTCAAAAGTAATTTTCTCTTTCCAAATGTACTTATTGACAATTCTAGGATCTAGAATTTATCTTTTCTTACCAGTAGAATTAATGGAGACACTTAATGGACTTACTGCATGTGGGACAGAGCTACATTCTACAATAAAACCATTTAATAACATCTCATCAACAGTTTTTTCTATGAAATAAAAATTAGAAATAGCAGATTTGTTATTTTGCTAAAATGACTTATCAGGAATAGTAAGAAAAGGTATTTTATAACCATTTTCTATAAGGTCAATAACGTCGGGATTAGCACCAATACTTTTTCAAAATTCAATATGAGATTTTAAACTACCTTTCACACAACAATTTTCTTCAGAAATGGACTCATAATTGTCAAGGCAATGCTTCTCAATGTCATGTTCTATCAAATTGTCCACACAACCAATCAAATACTTATCATTGGTTTGGTTTGGTTTCACTTCCTGTGACGCGCTCTCTCTTGAAAGGCAACCTGGTACTGGGTCCTCTACTGAGCCACTCACGCCGGAAGTAACCTTTATGTCCGCAGCCAAAACACGTGACATTTTCGCTGAGTTTCGGTTGGTATGGATGGTAGGGACGAATAAGCTGACGGCTATCCATGCCGGCAGCCACAGGTGCCTGACGTCTCGGGGAACGTGAACTCGCTATCGTAGAAACCTTGTATGGGAGCACCTGAAGTAACTGTAGCCGCGGATGGAGTACCACCGTGGCGAGGGAAAGAAAGAAAACTATTGTCAGTCTTAAGCTTTTTTATGGCCTTGGCCCAGCCCCCCGGGGGAAGAATCAGCTAACCGAACTAATTTGTTGCGATGTTTAAGTTTCTTAACAGCTTCCTTTGCTTTAGCTTTGGCAGAGTGCAAGGTTTCCGAATCAATAATTGACTGACACATTATTTCAATTTCCGAATTAAACGAATATTGTACTTTGCAAGAAGCATTTTTACAACTTGGAACGACAGGTTTTTCTACATAACTTTTACTGTTTGAAAGTTCTTTCTTCCGAGAGTATAACTGTTCGTCAAAATATTGTTTAAACAGACCAAATGTCTGCATAACCTCATCAGAATCCCCCGAGGGCCAACCTTGCTGTCTGCCACGTGGCTGCTCCCTTTCACCTTCAGAAGCACATGTCTCCCCGTATCCTGTGTCGGAATCTTTCCCAGAGTCCTTGCTGCCCGAAACAACGTCCTCACGATAGTAGACAGACATGAGTTCGATACAATGAATTTGATACTAAACTATACTAAGAATGTCTCTATTGCAAACAAAAATTGAATTAATTTGTCACGCTGTATATTGAGTCCGCATTACAGCCCGCTTGCTAGTCGAATGATTTCTCAAACCAGGAAGTTTTAAATCTTCAATACTTCCACGAGGAAATTTCAGGGGGACAAATACCATATAACCTCAAAACAAGTACCATATAAACCATAATAAATTACGATAATAAATGTATATATTTTGTATAAAAACCAATTCTCGTTTTTGGGGTTTTTGTTAGCTCACCTGAGCACGAAGTGCTCGGTGAGCGATTGGTATAGGGGACCTCTCCGACGTCTGTCGTCCGTATGCCGTCAACAATTTGGACTGTTATCACCATAAAGACTACATTTTTTTATTCAATCTTGACCAAACTTGCACAGTTTGTGTATGACCATAAAATGTTGGACAAGTTTGATAATGGGTCCGATCGGACCAGGAACACCCGAGTTATTGTCCCTTTTTTTGCCCCAAATTCATCTATTCCTGAATAACTCACTTGGTAAAGGGAGGTAAATGCAGTATCAGAAAGATAAGTGTCATAAATGTGTTATTTCCCTTTGTAGGTTATTCGCAGATATAACCCAGATAATGGAGTCTGCTTATCAGTAAAATCAATACATCACTCTTGAGTCAGCATGATACTTCTATTTTAGATCAGCATGATTACACATAGTAGCCCATGTATAGCCTGCTTCTGACCTATATTTTGGCTATGTGTGCAGCTGTAAAATGTTCCACTGTCTGTCTTGGCATCCAGTCAGGAAAACGACAATAAATATCTAAAATTCATATTGTAAACAAGCAATCAGGATATAGGAAATGTATCATGTGATCTAGTGCCTGAAATGGTTAATTATTTTCTGTGGTTTTTGGACTGTTAAGTTAGTAACTTATTCAGTATCATTTGATCATGTAATGTAACTTTTGGACTGACTTAATTTGTTATTAATGCCATAAACAGTTATAATATTGTACCAATGTATAGTATTGTGAAACATATTTGCAATACCTGATAAGTTTGTTCTGAGAAGTAAATATATCTTGGTTTATACTATTACACCACTTTTCAAAGCTTAATGTACAGGTATTGAAGGATCAACTTTAAATTCCAGCAACTGAACTGCAAGTAGCTATCAATGTTACACAAGTCACCACCACCTCTATGACTGTTACATGGTCTGTACCAGCTGGTAAGGATCAGTTTATCCATGAATTTGTTCTGCAATGGACAGCGGTCACTGCAGGAAATCCATCTGGACCACAGCATGTTGGTGGAAACAACCGGTCAGCGTCTGCATTCGATCTAACTTCTGGAAGGGCCTATAATGTCTCTCTGACTTCAGTCAACAAACAGACACAGACAGGCGCCAACCGAACAACTGTGGTCAATGTGTATCAGGCAACTAGTAGGTTCAGTCTTTTATGCAATGTGATTTCATGCATATGTATTGGTGTTTGTGTTTGAGCTCACCTGAGCACCTGAACACGGTGAGCTATTGATGGCACTTGATGGCACTCACCATATGTCATCGGTCATTCATTGTCCTGTGTTCATAGACAAAAATTTACATCAAACAACTTCTTGTCTAAAAACACTTATTGGACTTTAACCTGACCTGGCAGTAATGTTCCTTGGATTGGGGGGTCTTTTACTAGTTTCATACAAATGCAGGGGAAATATAAGAAAAAATAATTTCAGAAAATTTTGAAGGGTTTCAAAATAATTTCACAGATTTTTGGACCAATTTCAACATATTTCACAGAAGTTTAACTTGGGTGGCTCTACCGAATCCCTTTAAATTAGGGACGTCAACGGATACTATAATTGGTAACCGGATATTCATATGTAACATCAGGATACTATCCGGATGGTTGTATAGATTGGCAATAGCGGCTAGAATAGGGGCTTGGTAAAGATGTTACTTTAATTTCACATGTAGACACAACTTATCATCCTGAATTGTGATACGTAAAACAAAAACAAAAGTTTCAAATTATTCAAACAAAGTACATGTAACTTAAGCTATGTTGATCTTTGTTAGTTTATTACTGTTTAGTTTGTTTTGTGTTGCATGCAACTTTTTGTGATGCCTTTCCATTTAAGTACCCAAATTTAACATATACCGGTTAATTTGCTCAAACACAAAAGTGTTAAGATAAATAGATATAGATAATTTTATTGAGTGTGCTAAACACACTCACATACACACAAAGACAAGGAGACTGATCGCCTTTGCTATATATTGAATTTCATTATTATTTTTATGCAAAAAGAACAAAATGCATACATGTGTAAAATGTTGTTGCACGTAATGGAACCTTAGGAGGCATAGCTAATGTGTTTAATTGGATTTACTAATAAAGTTGTGTTATGTTGTCAATCTGCAAAATACAAGAGTTTGTAAAATAATAAAGTAAGAACTAAGTGAAATGCAAGTAATAATTGGAAGCAAACTGATTGAAAAAGACCTTCTTTTAAGTTTTACCGATACAAAATGATTGGTTAACAATTGATTAATTGGGACAATGAGAATTGATAATGTAAATCAATGAAAGCAAAACCTGTTGTTTTATGATAATCGTTTACCAACCGAGTGGTGTGTTTATGACAAGCCTGTAGTACGAGATTGAGACCTCCTGTAGAGTCTAAAGTTGCCTATAGCTTTTTTGGGTTAATCAATATACATACAAGGGCGTTTGTATGAATAATAGAAAATAAAGGAAAAAAATAATTTCAATTTTTTATACGAATAACAGGTACTAATATTATTGTATTTGGATACTAACATATTATCCGGATATTTGGATATCTGATTTTCCATTGACATCCTTACTTTAAATAATTATGATTTGTTTAAAACATGCAGAATAGTTTTCCTTATATGGCTTTTTTTGAAAACTTTGAAAATCTGCTTTGAAACTGATGGACCTATTTCAAAAATATTTGCAGACATGTTCCTTGGTCGTCTTCCAAATTCCTTAAAACCATTTTCATTTGCCAAAAACATGGCCTCCCAGTTGCAAGGTTGTTTTGAGCTCCATCTAGGCCAGCGAGCAATTTCAAAAATATTTGCAGACATGTTCCTTGATTGTCTTCCAAATTCCTTAAAACCATTTTCATTTGTCAAAAACATGGCCTCCATGTTGCAAGGCAGTTTTTAGCTATATCTTGGCCAGCGAGCTTATGCCATGGCGGTTTATCCATCCTGCATGCGTCCGTGCGTTAAATTCTCTTTAAACGACGGATTGGTGGGTCCATCCGTCCAGACTTCGTTTCCGCTCTGTAAAATTTTGATGCCTGGATGGATTTTAATAAATCTTCAGATTATTATTCAACTCCCATTCTTGTTGGTCAAGGTCACAATTCAAGGTTAAAGGTCATGAATTTTCGTTTCCGCTCCATAACTTCTAAACGCCTGGATGGATTTTAATATAACTTCAGATTAGTATTCCACATGACCAGACAATGTGTCGCGTGCAACTCCCATACACGTCAGTCAACGGTCAAGGACACAATTTAAGGGCAAAGGTCATGAATTTTTTTTTCCACTCCATAACTTCTAAATTCCTGGATGGATTCTAATATAACTTAAAACATTATTCCCCGTGACCAGATGCTGTGTTGCGTACAACTGCCACGCTCGTCCGTCAAAGGTCAAGGTCACAATGTAAGGGCAAAGGTCATGAATTTTTGTTTATGCTCTGTAACTTCTTAATTATTATTCCCCATGACCAGACAATGTGTCGCGTACAAAATCCATGATGGCCGGTCTAAGGTCAAGGTCATTATTCAAGGTCAAAGGTCAATTATTTTTGTTTCCACTTCATAACTTCAAAACGTCTGGAAGGATAAATATTACTTCAGATTATTATTCTCTATGACGAGACAATGTGTCGCATACAACGCCCATGCTCGTCTGTAAAAGGTCATGGTCACAATTCAAGGTCAAAGGTCAAGGATTTCTGTTTCTCCACCATAACTTCTAAATGTTTCGAAGGATTTTAATATTACTTCAGATTATTATTTCCCATGGCCAGGCGATGTGTACAACTCCCATGGTCCTCAGTCAAAGGTCAAGGTCATAATTGAAGCTCGAATGTCAAGGAATTTTCTTTCTGCTCTATAACTTCCAAAAGCCTTGAAGGATTTTAATATTTCTTCAGATTATTTTTTTCCATGACCAGATGATGTGTCACATACCACTTACATGCTCCTCGGTCAAGGTCTGTGGGTCCAAGGTTACACTTAAAAGGTCAAATAAAAGAATAAACTTTTTGTAGGAAGCATCATTTTTGCCAGCATGTAAGGAATGTAATAATTTGGTGGGAATGAAGATCATTATGAGGTAGCGTGTCACAACAACAAACAGCTGTGTTGCTGAAATCTCAAGATATTTGTCCAGGGCATAATATTGTACTCTGACATAGTTTTGCCTTCCTTTCACAAGCATATGCTTTGGGGGCATATGTCACATCCTGTGACAAGCCTTGTTCCTTATATAATGCAATATTGAAACTTAAAACATTTTCTTGACTGAAACCACTTCCGAAATAATTTCACAGAAATGTTCCTTGGGTGGTTTTCTACCAAAATTGCGCAAATGATTCTGCACCATTAATAAACATGGCCACCAGAGGGCACGGCCATTTTGCTTTATATGACTATATTGAAAACTTTGAAAATCTTCTTGTACTAAACCACTGGTTGGATTTCGAAATAATTTGTTAAAAATTTTCCTTAGGTGGTTCTCTAGCAAATTACGATGAACTATTTTGATCTGTTAAATATCATGGCTGCCAGAGAGCGGGGCCTTTTTGCCTTGCATAGCTTATCAGTCTCTTCGCTTCTGACACTCCTTACTTATTAAGCCAGTGGAGCGATACAGACACTTGTGTGCCTCTTGTTAATATACCCATATGGCTATATTAAAAACAGTAACAATCGTCTTGTATTAAGTGAATTGACCAATGCCAAGAATATTTCACAGAAGTGTTCCTTCTGTTACCATCCACCCAATTCCTTCACACCTTTTTGATTTGCTAAATACCTGGCCACCATGGGGTTACTTTTCCATATATGGAATGTGGATCTCTACAATACTGCTTGTAACAGTCAGCTTAGGGACCTTGCGCAATTTTGGCAGACTTGTTTTAATTTTCTGGTGCAGAGCTTTAAAGTCCTTGAATAATGCATGGATTCAAATTAGGATAGAGGGTATTGCGCGGAAGTGCATAGTACAAAAACCATAACTCATTATTTTCAACTAGTAATTATCATTGAATTAGATGTGTGCAGAATGTATTGCTTGTCCCACATGTACATCACACTTTAACGAATCTGTCAAACTTTCAGAATGAAATATGAATGTGTTTCATACTTACAAAAGATGACTTTGAATTTCAAAACACACTATGCACACGAAATTTCCAATTAAAAATTTGTAATTTCTTATTCAATGCTAATGCATTACAGCAAGAAAGCTGTGTTGCATTGTCACTTCAATATCCATGTGAGGTTTCCTTTCAGAACCCAATCCCCCTACAGTGAATACAGCAGATGATTTGGATGTGCGAGACCATACTATTGGTCTTACATGGAACGCACCCGATGTGGGATATGTACAGAGCTATCTGGTGTCAGTGCAAAATTTCTCTACACCCTCATCCAATACTAGATCATACAGCACATCAGTCAATATTACAGACGCTCGGTTCAACAATGGCATTGAATACACAATTGTAATTGTTTCATACAGTCAAAATGTTTCTGGTAAACCAGATGAATTCAGTGCTGAGTTGGTATGGCCCATTAAAACTGCAGTGCAAAGTGAGTAACTACTTTCATTTTATCTATTTTTCATTTTTAGTGCTGATTGTTGTCTTTTCAATTGCTGTCTACAATGTAAAGAATGTTTGAGATGTCGTCGATAATACGCTGTATTATTCAGTATATTTATTATGTTGTAGTGTACAATATACTTATTACAGGTTCATTCATCATTCATCATTCATTAAATAGTGCATTCCTTAAATTGCATTTATTTTTTTTTATTTAAACATACATATACAAGGACAATGAACGGATCAGAGATCATATCCATCATTTTAAAGTATTGTGATTTGCAGTATCCCATTTTGACTTCATATAAAGACATTGTAGTGCATAATCACCTGTGTTTAATGATACTATTGTGTCATAATTTGTAGTTCCTTCTGCTCCCATAAATGTTGCATGTGTTAAGAGTATGGACACATCAATAGAACTCACATGGTCAAACCCTCTGGAACCTAATGGAGATCTGCGTAGGTACCACATCCGTGCCGTGTCATCCAACTCAACTGTGAGTGTCAGCACCCTTGGAGTCACCAACACATTTACAGTAGAGGGCCTGAGTCCAGGTGAGATGTGAATATTATTGCTTTGGTTCATAGCTTTGTTAGTATCACACTTATCCCTTTAAAGGGACTTTTTCACAGACCTGATTAGTCTGGACTGTGAACAGGTCCTTGGAATGAACTGAGAAGAGTTTGCTTTAGGAAGGTGTATGATATCTTTACAATGAATTTTAATCCAGGGGCACAATGAATTTGAGTTTAAGGATTTGTTTTGAACTATTAGTCTATGTTGAAGTTGTTGTTTTTGATGGCCCCACCATCAATGATGCGGGGGCATATTGTGTCTGCCCTGTCTGTAGGTATGTATTAGTATGTATGCGTTTACGTATGTACATATGTTCGGATTCTTGTCCAGATAATAACTTATTAGAGGATTTTCAAATAACTTGGCAGAAATGTTAAGCATAACGAGACGGTGTGTCGCGCCCAAGAACCAGGTCCTTAGGTTCAAGGTCAAGGTCACACTTAAACGCCGGGGTCCACTTCTCTGATTTTGCAGTGGTAAAGCAATTAACCTACATTTGGATAGTGGGCTGAGCTTATCAGACATTGATTGGTGATAAAAGCAGTCAGTTTTTAAACAGAGACATGTGTTTGAATAAGAGAGCAGGACCAGTGAAAACATATTCCAGCAGCGAAAACTATGCAACTTTCTGTAGTTAAAAATTCTTCCCCTGCAATCTATCAGATGAGAGCATCCAAGATGTAAACACAACACTGAGTCAGCAGTTTTCTACTGGCTGTGTAAAGTTCATGACCTTTTTGTGGATGGGATTATCTTTTCCAGGGAAATTTGATTTTTCTAGCAGACAACAAATTTTTTGGCGTAGCTGTCTAAGATCACTTTTGACCTAGATTTTTTTGCGATAAATATGCAGCGGGAAAATTGAATGCCAACAGAATTGGGCAAATTTTCTAATTCTAGGGAATGCAAACTTCAAACAATGGTTTAACGTATACCAATAACTGTTGCATACTTTTGGGGAATAAAAATTTACATAATTGTTTACATAAGCGGTTAAAATGAAGTTATAAACATATCCTCGCGTATACTCTAGAACTGAGGCTAATTATGAACGTATTTTCTCATTGTATGCCATAAACAGAATGATATATTCATTCACGTAACAAAATAACTATTTTGTTTAGCCTGCATTTATATAAGCGTTACGCTCTATAAATAGCAATTGTGCAATGTTCCCATGCATAAATCTCACTCACAGAGTTGCCGTTCCATGTAGCCATTGATTCTAGCGAGTTCATGGCATTCCACAAAAAGAAGTGGCATTCTAAAAATAGCGCGCGTAGCTAGCAACGGCTGTATAGCTGTGTTGATATACTCGTACATGCATAAATAATAGCGTTCAGAGAATCATAAACCTAAAAATTTCAATAAATGTAGAATTTATATTATAAACTTACTGTTAATTTGATTTAAAATTGTGGTTACGATTTATTAATGATTATTTATAATTGCATTTTTCTATCAACTTCTCCAGTAGATGTTATTTAATCTGTAAAAAGATGCTACAATTTCTGTAGATAAAATGTTATGAAAGAAGATTCGGAATATGTCGAATTGTTATTCGCATAGCATGAATACACAATTTGCAATACTAATTATACACAGGAACCCTTGATATATCATATTTCTATTGATATAATTTAAAATCGTCATAGTCTAATGAATTTTTATGCTTGCATCATCAAAAAATAAAGTCTTAACATTTCAAAAATCGCTGAATGTTCCCCGACTTTTGGTTTTTGTTGGGATACACAGGGTATATGCTTATTTGACTTCAAATCGTTATTATATTAGATAACTGACATGACTGGTATATTACCGGTACTATAAATAACTATATCGACTCATCTGATACGTAATAATTTTCCCAAAATTATGTTCTTACATTGTTAATTTGTTAAATTGGCTTGACAAATTCAGATAACAATTATGTTAACCTAAATTATATTGGTTATTCATATATCACTGGTGGAAACATGGAGTTGTATGATTGATTTATTCACGGCATATATATTAATTATAATTCTATTTAATTTTTAAATTTATAAATTTATCTCAAATTAACTTTTGGGTCAGAGAAGTTTTCTTATAGTGTCCGAAAAATCTGAGGTCCAATAAGTCCCCTAATATTGGTGGGGACCAAAAAATCTGGGATCTGAGAAGTCACGTAAGCGATCATCTTGGCCGTCTGTTTAGGTAATTTTTAAATGACATCTCAATATTAATTTCAACGCCGATTGTCTTTTTTAAAGACATTTCTTGTTTTATTTGAAAACAAGGGTAAATAGTGTTTTATAGCATTCATATGACAAAAAGTTATCTGTTAATTTGCTTGTGTGCCGAATTAAAAAAAAAATACTCATTAAAAGCAGACAAAATAGAAAATTTGTTTTCAACCTTCTGCTCCTGACAGACCAGTGTGTAACTAAGAGTATACATTTACTAAATCTCTGGCCCTTTTATACTGTTTCCCCCCCCCCCCCCCGGTGTTTAAAGTTCAAAGGTCAAATAAAAGAATTTAGGCCATAGACCGTGTCCGGAGCATAATTTTGTCCAGCATGGAAGGAATTTCAACTAATTTGACACAAGTGATAACCATTATGAGACGGTGTGTCGCGTGCCAGAACCTGTTTCCTTGGTCCAAGGTCAAGGTCACACTTAAAGACCTAGTTTAATCCTTCTTAAATTGACCCCCTCCCCAAATCTGGGGTATTGTACCCCTGTGTATTGGCACCCTGCTGTGGTCACAGTGTGGACACAGTGTGACGACCCTTATCAGCTGATATCAATACACCGCTGCCGAGGAAAGTGTGCACTTAGCCATTGTTCAGTCAGCTGATAGAAAAGATTGCAGATAATGATAAGAGATTTAATGGTTTACCAATACACAGAGTGGAATACCCCATGGAGCACCAGACATTACTTAAACTAGGCCTTTAAAGGTCAAAGGTCAAGTATATGTATAAATGTTAAGATTTATAAAGATTTTCTGTCATAAATGTTTAAGATTTTTTTGTCAGGACTAAAACTATTGATTGGAAATTTGTGAAACCTCAATTTACTTCACAGAATAATAGAATACATTAGCAGAAAGTACAATATAAAAAGACAATGCTCCTTTTGCAAAATAATTTGTATGCATATAGACAAAGCGGGGCCATGTAGAACAGGCTGCATAGGTGGGGGCATCCGTGTCTGTGGACACATTTCTAGTTTCAACATTTTTTTTAACATGCGCCCTAATGCAGCTGTACTTTCTCAAAATAATTTTACCCCAGGAGCGCAATAAATTTGAGTTTAAAGATTTGTATTTAATTATTAGACAGTTTTGAAGTTTAATAAAAAAAATCAACATTTTCTTTGAGCATGTGCCTTTATGCAGATGTACATCAAAAGTAATTACTCAAAATAATAATTTTGAAACCTACTAACACCACAACTTTTGATACCCGGTCATATTGGTAAATGTAAAAAACAACAACATGTAAACCAAACCCATATTTCTTCAACTCCTTATTCCATTGTTCTGTCCTAAGTCATAACTTGGGCATATTTTGTTCTTCAAAACATTTAACAAAAGTAACCTACAACCTACCTTCAGTAGCCCTGCAAGTTGTACCTGTCTTCATATTGTCAAGTAAAAATGCTACCAATTCACAGCATAATCTGAATTTACTTGTTAGCTCGACTTTTCGAAGAAAAAAAGTCGAGTTATTGTCGCCGCTCTGTTGTTTGCATCAGGATCTGCGTTAGTGAAGTTTTCTGGTTAAGTTTTTGTCAGAGTCCATTTCTTAAAAACTATCAAAGGTATCCATTTGAAACTTTCAATACTTGTTCACTACCGATAGGGTAATTCATTACAACAAGGCGGGTAACCCTGTGATTTGTATTTCCATAGTTATCTGCCCTTTTTGGACTTGCAACTTAGAATATTTCTGACATTTTTGTGCCCCCCTTCGAAAAAGTGGGGTATCTTTCTTTGCACCCGTCCGCCTGTCGGTCGGACGGACGGTCGGTCGGTCGGTCTGTCCATAGACCTTTTCGTTTCTGCACGATATCTAGAGAACGCTTTGACCTACGATCATGAAAGTTGGCATGCTGGTTACCTGGGAGGAAAGGAAGACGCCTATACATTTTGAGGTCAACAGGTCAAACGTCAAGGTCACCTTTGCTAAAAATAGCAAAACGGTTTCCGCTCAATAACTTGAGAACACATCGAGATATTTTAATTAAACTTTATACATTGATACCTTATATTGAGATCTCGCTTGGGATTGCATATGGGATGGGTGTGGTCAAGGTCAAGGTCACCGTTACTAAAAATAGGAAAACGGTATCCGCTCAATAACTTTAGAATGCATCGAGATATTTTAGTAAAACTTAATACATAGATACCTTATATTGAGACCTCACTTGGGATTGCATATGGGGTGGGTGGGGTCAAGGTCAAGGTCACAGTTACTAAAAATAGAAACACGGTCTACACTCAATAACTTGAGAACGCATCGAGATATTTTAATGAAATTTCATACATAGATACCTTATATTGGGATTGCATATGGGGTCGGTGGGGTCAAGGTCATGGTCAGTGTTACTAAAAATAGAAAAAAACGGTTTCAGCACAATAACTTGAGAAGGCATAGAGATATTTTAATGAAACTTCATATATATATATACCTTATACCGAGACCGAGACTTTGGATTGCGTATGGGGTGGGTGGGGCCAAGGTCATCATTTCTAAAAATAGAAAAATCATTTCCACTAAATAACTTGAGAACGCATCGAGATATTTTTATGAAACTTCATACATAGATACCTTATATTGAGAAATTTCTTGGGATTGCATATTTTAAAAAATTCTTAACAATTGCACATATTCACAACTTGGCTGCAAGTCGGGGAGCATACATGTTTTACAAACATTTCTTGTTTTGTTAAATATAACATTTCTCAATAACTAACAAAGATACTTGTTTATGGTGCTGACCCCATTCTGCATATATGAGGAGGTAACCCTTTCACTAATATTTGTAGGAATTATTACCATTTTTTTCAACTTACAATTTTCGCTTTAGGTCAAATTTATCAATGCCTGTATGAGGTATTGACTTGAAACTCAAAGTACTTGATCACAGTTATAAATAAAATCTGTAGTCAAGAAGAGGTAACTCTACCAAGGATTTTGTTTGAGAAATTGCCCTTCTGTCAACTTTAAAATTTTCGCTTTAGGTCAATTTTAGATATTGATTTGAAACTCAAAATACTTGATCACAGTTATGAACCCATTCTGGAGAATATAGGTAATTATATCTAGGATTTTGGTGGAGTTATTGCCCTTTTTCAACTTAGAATTTTAGCTTAAGCTCAAATTTCTCATGATCTATAAGAGTTAATGACGTGAAACTCAACACACTTTATCACAGGGATCAATTCATTCTATTAACAAAAGGCCAGAATAATATCAAATACAAGAAAGTCGAGCGTCCAGCACCCGTAGACGGTGCTCTTGTGTTTAGATTTCTTTTTGTCATTAAACCTTGTATAAAGGTTTCTTAATGACTTGTACCTGAGATTGGCGGTAGCGAAGTTGTATCAACATTGTGGTTAGTAGATATAAGATTACAATATTCATTATATTTAATGCTTGTGAGATTAAACTGATAACAATAAGCTGGAATTACCAAACAAAACACTACATCAAAATTTCAGGTTTTGTTTATTGTTATAATTTGAAACAACTCCGTTTTTTTGTTTTCTTTCAGGAACGTATTATACCTTCTTTGTGTATACCGAAAATGAGAAGTTTAATTCAACGGCTAATGGAACAACATCTGATAACAGTCCTGATGCATGTAAAACCAAGGCAAAATGTAAGATGTAAATACTGAGTTAAGTCTTCTTCTTTTTACATTATTTCACATACCTTTTTAGTTTAATTTGTGCGTTTGAAATACACCATTGGTGTTTAGATATACCATATAATTTCATCTATATTTGGACTGAACAAAATAAAAAAAATTGTAGTCCCAACATTAGGGTATGATAAAATGTAATTTCCTGAACTTAGAACGATTCAATACAAATGCAAACAGGAAATTGAATTTTCTTTACTTTGTTTTTGAATTAATATGTTGTTTGTTTAATGGTAATAGGAACAGTAATAAACAGTAGTTTGGATGACATGCAAACACTATATACAATTATATAAATATAAACAATCAAGATTGGTGGATTTTTAATGTCAACTTCATCGCTAAAAGCCAAAGAATCAGTCTGACACTTGACTCTTATTGATTATACAGTTAAAATATAATATTATCAAGCATTTTAACGAGTTTGCTGTTCACTTAGTTAGAAGATATTTCATAAAAGAGGTGGTTTTGTTGAGCCACATAATGCAATAATGATTTGTTTCCCAGGATTTTGCTATGGGCGTTTAAACTTGTGAATTGTACTAAACAATTACAGTTTTCTGGAACAAATCATTAGACTCCACCCACAATTCGTTGCAGAATTATCTATAGTTCATTTCCTTCTTTGTTTATAGAAAGCTGACTGTTTGAATATACAATATACTTCAATAAGTGCTATGTGACAATCATGTCCACATAAAAGATAGGTCTTATAACAAGTTTTGTTTGGACTGGTTCTAGTGTCAGATGCGCCACAAAATCTGCTCATTGGAACTGTAACCAGTCGTAGTATCCAGGTGACCTGGAATAGGCCTATTAACACATACAGTGAGGAGTTGCTGGGATATGTGGTGCAGGCCACGGCAGGGAATTCACCGTGTGTACAGCACGTGTACCTTTGCTCAGGCTGCAACTCCAACCTGGTAAGTTTTTGGCAAAGAGAACATAGGTCAGATGTATTTGATCAAAGGTGTTAGTCTGTTACTGTTAACATAAAATTTAGTCTCCATTTTGAAAGTGGTTATGGATAGGGAATAGTGTAAATGTTCAGTGTGTTCTTGTCACTGAGTCTTTTGTATCAGGTTTTAATGCAAATATTAAATAGGGCGTATACGACGTTTGTCCAGAATGGCTTTAGATACATACAATAGAATGGTTGCACATACAATATGTTAATTTGATACCACAAAACAACATTTAGACAATTTCATTTCTGAAACTGCTTTGGGGAATTTATCCGAACTTCCAGGAATATTTGTGGGATAGTAATTTACCAAATTCTTTTGAGGGCAAGATATTATATAAAAACAACTATGGTCACCATGGCAAGCAAAAGCTTAAAAACTAGCATTGTAAATGTTTTCGTCAGAAACTACTTGCTAGATTTCAAAACTCACAACAGCAATGTAGAGACATTATACCAATGTATTGGCAGCATTGCAGGAACCATCACCTCAGGGATGTGCATTGTTAAGAATTTACTTGTCAGCATGAAATAGGGACTTTATGGAAAGTTTTAAATGAGTTTTTTTATAAAGGAATATTACCAAGTTTGTTGCGTGTATTATTAAATAATCTGTTACAGAATGCAGCGCCTCTAGACGGACTCTGTTCAGACAATATAAATGGGACTCAGGGGAAGGCTGCTTTGTATCTCAACCAGTCTGCCAATTTAACTGGCCTCTTGCCAGACACAGTCTACACCATAACAGTGGATGCTTTAACTGATGGTGGACGTGGTCATCGTGCAAATATTACAGTTAGGACAAATGAGGAAGGTTTGTTTTATTTTAGGTTAAAACTACGTGCATGTTTTTGGTAACGACTAAAATGTTCCTTTGCTATAAACTTATGCAACAAAAGTACGTTTACTTACTATTTCATCGCGAGCAAAACAATTATTCTCTAATAAAATTTGTTTCAACCAACACAAACAGAAACAACAAGCAAATAGGTATAAGGTTTGTTATTGGCAGCAATATTCACTTGAGATCGATTTTTGTTTGGAGCCGGACCGTGTGTCTGTCCACAGTAGTTGTCGGTTAGATTTCTGTCCAGGACTGAAAAATACCATGGTAAACTACTGTCGTAACCATCTTCGTACGAAGTCTAAGTATACATTTCGGGAACTAAAACGGTACGAAAACAAATTATATATAACAATTCTTAATAAGCAAATCTAAGCATACACATGCACCAATATGTATGACAGGCACAAACATTCTCCATCCACTGCAAAACTATTCATGCAAAACGAATGGCAAACAATACATTAAAAACGCATAAAATTGCACACAGTGATGCATTAGCTTTGTTTAACTCAGCTGCAATATTTGTCAGATTTATCCCATACCACCAATCAAGAGAAGTGCGCGTATTTCTTGACGGACACTCCAGGCATGAATCGGTGATAATGAATGATTCTGGTAACTGCGAGCGGGATACGCAACTCTATTGGTCATTGTTTTATTGTTTCGTTTTTTTCTTTTTTTATTAATGCCACGGGGACCCGTGGCTCTAGATCAGTGTAAAGATGTCTTCATCACCTCCCAAACCCTCTAGTTTTAGAGAAATCAGCAAATATGCAGCTAGTAATGAAGCGGCGACCGTCAGAAGTACTTTTACGCAACACATGAAGCGAACACGAGGAACATTCTGCGCAATTAAGATAATATAATAGTATATCAATAAATAGCGTTCTGTGTGCGCTTCTCAAATCACCAATAAATAGAAAATCTATTTTCAAGCTATAACATACATACACAAATAGCTATAAATATTGGACTGAAATATTAGAATTACGCTAATATAATAGCGCATATCGTTACATATCATAGCATCTACATTAAACAGCGCCCACATCTAGACAGCCACAGCAATGGGATGATAAATAATAATCGTCTGAAAAACACAGAAATCATTATTAGACAATTAAAATCATCGTGTACAGCGTATATGCTGCCGACATCTAAAACGACTACTAATTAAATCATTTTGCATGATATACGTGTTTCGAGCTCTGAATTAGTCTATGCATAAACTAACCAAAACACGTTTACACAAAACATTGTGAATAATAAACAAAATTTAATATATGCAAACAGAAAATAGATCAAACAAAAGCATCTGCTTTTACTTGCTCTCAGTGACCTTAATCAATCAAAGAGGTTCAATCAACCATATGCTTAAACCTCAGGTACTGAAGACAAACCAAGATTTATACAAGAAATATTTCTCATACAAAAGAAATTACACTTATCATTGTAAAAAAGCAACAATACGAATACTCAAAGTAATATACCTCAAAACGGGTGGGTAGGCGTTTCATTTACGTTTCTTTGCTGCCAATAAAACCTCGAGTGACAAACCATACCGTCTAACGTTTATATATCCATACAAAATCATGCAATGCACAAGCTATTTTCCCGCTTTAAACGAAAAGCATAACGAATAATTCCGTAAAATACCGAACACTATAAATAGAAACAATTTAGAAACGTGAATAATTTTATTTACTCACTATTTCATCGTGAGTAAAACAAGTATCCCCTAATCAAAAATGTTTCAACCAACACAAATAGAAACAACAAAGCAAATAGGTTTTTGGTTTGTTATTAGCAGCAATTCGAGTAAAACAAAGAAAGCAATTGTTTACTGTTCAGACCAATATTTTTGGTAAAATGCCGATATATGTAAAAGAGAAAATATATAAAGTATTCTTAGCCAATAACAGTTCGTTCCGTTCCGTATGACAGATCACCTTAAGTGACTCATTGTGGACATATGGCCGTCTAATCAGCACAAGGCACCATATATCACACAGCACATCAGAATGATGTACCGACAATTGCAGAGCATATAACTTCGTATTCCACCCATTGCAAAGCACATAACTTGGCATTTCGCCAATTCCAGAGCACATAACTTGGCATCCGCCAATTGCAGAGCACATAACTTGGCATTCCGCCCATTGCAAACACATTACATGGCATTCCGCCAATTGCAGAGCACATAACTTGGCATCCGCCAATTGCAGAGCACATAACTTTGCATTCTGCCAATTGCAGAGCACATAACTTGGCATTCTGCCCATTGCACAGCACATAACTTGGCATTCCGCCAATTGCAGAGCACATAACTTAGCATTCCGCCAATTGCAGAGCACATTAAAACTATCTCTATGCATTCCACACAGAACCAAATCAAAACCTGATAAAATACCAACATTTCATCAATGTATGTCTCATCTTAGACCTCAAACATCTGAGACGATCAAATCAGATTTAAAAATAAAAAATAGTCAGTAAGCTGCCATAAACATTTCTACTCGTGCAACTCTAGAATTTATTAAATTATATATTTTAATTTTAGGGTCGACTTATACATAAAATATCCATGTAACTGTGTTATTTTATTGCGTTTATTACTTTTCACGGGAATAAGTGTGAATAATATCATAACTGACACGGTATCTACGATTTTTAAAGCGCAACCTGTTTTTTCGGGTAAAAAAAAAAGAAAAAAAGAAAAAAAAAGAACGGAAACTCGTCTTTTGCAGCTCACAGCACATCGAATCATGGTATACGCAAATATTACACGTTTTATACCTTATTACTGTCCATTGCATTAAAATAAGTCTAAATGAACTGGTATTTTGACTGGTTTATGTGATTTAGGTGCGAATTTTAGTTCACGCTGCCAATACAATCCAAGTACTGAAGCGCAAGTCAGATCATGTGTCATACTCAAATGCGTTTTGGGGGCATTTCTACTTAGCGGATCGACCTGAAATTTTGCATGCGTCGTACAAGTAGGTTAATAATGATGTAGAAGAGTTTTTTTCATGATAGCAAAATTTTGAGTTTTCTTTAAGGTTAGATACCAGTAAATCATTGTGTATCCCTCCGTGGCATTCGACACTACTAAAGAGTTCCTCTTCTCTTCTGGCATAAAAGCCATTTAGGAATCTCAGACATGCCTTGTGTGGTTATTTCTAATATCCTATGCGTGTCTGCAACATTTTGGTGCATTTCATTGGAGGCTAACTTGAAAGGTGAAAGTTTGGGGTTGTTTACTGTGGTATAGGGATTTTGTCGAAATATTACTGCCGAAACCGTGTTTCCTACCGGTGCCTGCATGAGCTAGATATTGACACCAATGATATGCATATTGAAAGAGCACATAGAATGGGCCGTTTTGACCCTAAGAGTAGAGATTCTAAAAGACCCATGGTAGTACGTTTTAGGGATTACGTGGATACCGAGACAATTATGGAAAATGTATATAAACTGAAAGGGAGCCCATTTGGAATTGATAGGCAGTACCCTAAAGAGATATCAAAAGCACGATCAAGTCTGTATAAATCTAAAGAAGCAAGAAATGCTAGAATGAATAGGCACAAAGTGCAAATTAAATATCCAGCCAGACTCTGTGTTAATGGCAGAACAATTATAGACATGTTTCCCGAATGGTTTCATGTACTAGGCCATGACAGATTAGTAGTGGTAAACACTGACAAAAATGAACATAAAATACCTCAAAACACAGGCAAAGAAGAAAGAGAGTACTCGACAGATACAGTGATAGATGATGAGGTAAGCACGGCTATCAGTGGAAGTGAAAGTGAGAGCGAAATATTTGAAGAATCAAACTGTCCGGAAAACCCACCCGAATTACTATATACCGAGAATGTAAACAAAACCATAACATGCGACATAGAACGAACTGAACTGAAAACAAGTGAAAACATACCTCGGCTGTGCACGGAACGTAAACTCCAACAGGAACCGACGTACGCAGAAACTGTCTCTATCACAAACACAGATAAAAACACCCAAAAACAGATGATTCCGAACTCCAGAAAGGTAAACACGACAAGCGATGTAAATCCCCCAATCAAAAGTGCCGTTGCAGTGAATTCTAAAAATAGATCTACTGTGAAAGCAAGCGTGGGATCCCATGAAATTGACAGCGCAAAGGCAACGAGGCAGAACACGACTCGAAAATAGGGCAGCAGTGAGGTGTCACGAGAGGTCAAGTTTTGTGTTTTGAACATCCAAGGACTGAAAGGGAAATCCTACAATAAATTAGACACATTTGAAATTCAACAGTTATTTAGTACAAACGATATTTTGTTATTTACTGAAACTTGGGGAAATGATAGTTTGTTATATGATGTCGACAGTTTTAATTATTTTGTTTTAAATAGAAAAAACAAAACATTAGGCGCTAGGAGGGACAGCGGTGGGGTAATAGAATATGTACATGAACGTTTACTTAATTATGTTGAATGTGTGAAATGCATTGATGATGGTATAATGTGGCTTAAATTGAAAGGTAACTTATATGGTTTACAGAATGAAGTTTTTCTCTGTTTGATATATAATGTTCCTCAAGGTAGTAGTAGAGAAATCTTAAATGATGCAAATATCTTTGATTTATTAACAAATGATATGATTTATTTCGAACAGGAGTATGGTAATGATTGTAACTTTATACTATGCGGGGATTTAAATGCACGGGTGGGGATTAAGCCAGATTATGCAGAATATGAGAATAAACATATTTTAAACATGTTGCCAGATGATTATGTAATGGATGATGTAATTGAGAGAAACAGTCAAGATAAAACAGTAAATGAATATGGTAAAATATTACTAGATTTTTGTATATCGACAGGTTTAAAGATAGTAAATGGCCGCTGTGGTACAGATAAAGGCATTGGTAAATTCACATGTGTAAACTCACAAGGGTGTAGCGTTGTCGATTATGTTTTGTGCAAAGGCGATCTTCTTAAACAGTTTAAAACATTTGACATTTACGACCCTAATATTGTGTCCGATCATTGTGTTATTTCGTTTAGTTTAAGTATGTACACATTGGATAATTCTTTTGATGGCAACAATAAAGGGGATCCTGTTAAATTGTTATACAAATATAAATGGGATGATAGTAAAAAAGATTTGTATATGAATGTATTAAGCTCGGAAGAAAATACTATACATTTTGAATTTCTTTGTGAAAACATTCTTGTGGCAATTTCACATGAGGATTTAGACTTAAATGTTAAAGCTTTTACAGATATATTAGATGGGGTATGTAAGCCAATATTTAAACAAAATTTACATAGTAATTTTTGTTATAAAAATTATAATAAGGATGCTGTATACTTTGACCATGAGTGTAAAAATTTGAAGAATTCTTATTATACTTCTCTTAATTATTACAGAAATAACCCTTGCGATGAAACAAGGAGGGACCTGGTGGCAGCTAGATCAAATTATAAAAAATGCGTTAGAAATAAAAAATGTGACTATGATAAATTACAAACACATAAATTAGAATTAGCCAGAAAAAATAATGCCAAGTTATATTAGAAAATTGTTAAAAGGATCGGTTATGTGCAATTCTAGTTCTTTGGCATCAGATGATTTTTTAAATTATTTTAAATCTGTAAATGATCCCGATTCTGTGTTTTTTCAACCAGATGAAGACATTTTATATTTTAATGAGAGATATCTAGGAGGAGAATTAAACATTATGTTTGAAGAATTGAATAATATCATTACCACACATGAAATAAAAAAATGTTGTAAAAAACTAAACAATGGTAAATCGGGTGGGCCAGATAATTTTCTTAACGAATTTTTTAAGTATGGATGTGAGATAGACATGTTCGCGACAGCTCTTTGCACGTTATTTAATAAATTTTTTGATATGGGTTACTTTCCAGAAACATGGTCAGAGGGTTATGTGGTCCCATTGCATAAGAAAGGTGATATTAATAATACGAATAACTACAGGGGTATTACTTTACTGAGTACATTAGGCAAATTATTTACGAAAGTTTTAAATGACCGGCTAACGATGTGGGCGGAAAAGTATAATGTTTACATTGAGGCTCAGGCAGGATTTAGACAAAACATGGGCACAATAGATAATATTTTTGTACTGCATAATGTAATAAATCATTTATTAGATAAGAAAAAGAAACTGTACATAGCATTTATAGATTTTACAAAAGCATTTGACTACATGGTTAGAGATATTATGTGGTATAAACTGATTAAATTAGGTATTAGAGGGAAAATATTAAATATAATTCGTTCAATGTATAGTATTGCTAAGTCAAGGGTAAAATATGACAATGAGGTTAGCGATAGCTTTACATGCTTGTTAGGGGTACGTCAGGGCGAATCATTGTCTCCTTTTTTATTTGCGATGTATTTGAATGACATTGAGGAATATTTGCTGACAAATAATTATGACGGAATAAATTTAGACACTTTAAAATTATTCATAATGTTATATGCTGACGATATTGTTTTGTTTTCAGAACGTGAAATTGGTTTACAGAAAGGGTTAGATTTGTTAAAACAATACTGTGATCGATGGAAATTAAAGGTTAATACACAAAAAACTAAAGTCATGTTTTTTAAAAAAGGAGGAAGACTAAGACGAAATTTGAGATTCCTATATGATAACAACGTTTTAGAAATTGTTGATAAATTTACATATTTGGGGTTTGTCTTTTCCTCAGGGGGCTCATTTTCCAAAACTTTTGATAGTCTGTGTGGACAATCTTTGAAAGCTATTTTTAAATTAAGACAATATTTGTCGAAATTTTATAACATCACAATACAACACAGTTTAGAAATGTTTGATAAATTAATTTACCCTGTTTTAAGTTATGGCTCCGAAATATGGGGATTACAGAGCAATATAAAGATAGAGCGAATACATTTAAATTATTGCAAAGAATTATTAGGAGTCCGAAGGCAAACACAGAATAATTTTATATATGGAGAACTCGGTAGAACATCTTTATCTGTCAGACATAGCATTAATGTAATTAGATATTGGTTAAAGATAGTAAACACACGTGATATAAAATATGTAAAGCTTGTTTATGATATTATGTCCCGGGAATTAGAAACATACCCCAATAACAGATCTTGGGTCTACATGGTTAAAAGCCTATTAGGTAATTGTGGTTTTAACGATGTGTGGCTGAATCAAGGGGTAGGGGATGTAGACATATTTTTGAAATTTTTTAAAATAAGAGTTACAGATATGTTTATACAAAATTGGAAAACCGATTTGAGTGAATCAACTAGAGCAAAAACATACATATTAATATCCGATTTTAAATTTCAATTCTATTTAAGTGATGTAAATATTCTAAAGTATAGAATGGCACTCTCTAGATTAAGAGTCTCTGCACATAGACTTAAAGTTGAAACGGGTAGATGGCAAAAACCAATAGCTATTCCTTATGAAGAAAGAAAATGTCCTTTATGCAATGTTTTAGAAGATGAATACCACTTTGTTATGGAATGCACATTATATACTGATGTAAGAAAAGCTTACTTAAAACCATTTTATTACGTAAGACCAAATATGTTAAAGTTTATAGATTTACTGACCTCTCAAAATAGTAATATTGTTAAAAATTTAGCTATGTTTATTTATAAAGCATGGGAAATAAGAAATACTTATAATACATATTACGATTAGGATAGGATTTTTGGTATATATTTATGCATATGTATGTATACAAATACATACCACCTCTCGCTGTATATTGTCTTATCTAAAATACCCAATATTTTAAAATGTACCGATTTAATTTTGATGTTTATCCTTTGAATGACCAGTGACTTTGTTTTATGTATATTGTATTGACATTTCATGTATACTCATGGGCTTATTGCCTACTGTATTATCTAATAAACTGTTAAACTGCATTCATATGAGATGCACTTTCTTAGAAATAACATGACATATCTTTGTATTGCAAATGTTGGAAGAGAGCAGATTGATCTTTAAAATGATACCAGGCTTGCACAATCTGAAATAAAAGAAATGCTTAAAAAGTTTGCCGTTTTATATTGGGACCCTATGGGAATTGGAATTACTGGTATCTAACCTGCACGCCGGTCCAGAACCGGAAGTACTGGCTGTTTGTCGTCTGTTGCGCGTACTTGGTCTCCATCGGTCACCGACTGGCCGTTATTATTTTCGTCTTGTGACAAGTTCGATGCCACTTGTTGCGTGTTATCAATGCATTGCTTCAAATTGTCCCAGAGTCGCTGTATTTTTAACTCGAGATCGAAAGAATACGCTTAAATCTCGACCGTTTCCGTTGAAATATCCTCTATGTCGTTGTGGTTTACGATCTTGTCGTTGAGCACTCTCACTTCTTCTGCTTCCTCCGTAATCTTTTGAAGCAGTCGTTCGTACTCGGTATCCGTTAACTCGGTTGAGTCTAATTTCTCTAACTCTCGGGAAATCAGGCGACGATGGCCGTCGCGCATCGCAAAAAGCTTCATAACCTGCATTTTTTCGACTCTCGCTGCTCGCGGCACCAACATGTCTTGTGATCGTATAAAGTTAGACGGAAGCGTTGTGTCCAGTTCTGAATTTATGTAACTTAAAGTATCAACAACAACATACTAATAATAATGGCGTTAGCGTCATGTGACGTTCCGTGCAAAGGCGCGAAAACGTCGTTACATGAAAGATTCCTAACAATTTGCAAGTATTTTATTCTATTCAGATCGAAAAGCTCAAAACAGATAATCAAACTATAAAGGAACATCAATATGCCTTTTCTTACAAGTGTGAATATAATAGATATTTTCGTACCATTATAGTGTACATAATTTTGATAATTGTTCTGATATCTCTAGGAAGTACAGCCCCAGAAGAGTCCAGGGTCGGCATGATTGTGGGGGTCACCGTGGGAGTTTCAGCCGCAGTCCTCATCGTCATTGTGGTGGTCGTTGCTTTCCTACGTCGCAGACGGAGCAAACAGCCAACGTATGATAGTTTTCTTATCACATTAAAATTCAATGTAAACAATTAACTATTGTTGTATCTTTACCTTTTGTAAAGTGCGTTTTCAATTAGCTGAGCGTGAATATTGGTGGATCTATTCATTAAACTACTGAGAAACACGCAATTAACTCATTTTCTTTAAATCTGAAGCCAGCGCTTAAGCAGGGTTTTACTGGACATTGTTACTTATGATTAATGATGCTTCAACTGAAAAATATTTTTGCTAATTAAAGTTTGTAACAACAAAAGTTTTAATATTAACGGAAGCTTTATGGCATATGTGCGCATGTTGGATTTTCAGCACGTTTAATATATTTGTTTATTTGTGTATTATAGAACAGAGATGAGTATACATTTTTCAAAAGAGAAGAAAGTCAAACACAGGTATTTACATATTTCAGTGGATCACTTAATCAGTTTTTTTATGATATTATGGGTTTCTCCACCATGATTTGAAAAAACATTAAGTACTTATATGTACTAACCTATTTAGTAATAAATGCATTATTGTTGTTTTTTCTTTTAATTTTATTACATTTATCATTTGCTAAATGTGTTATAACCATAGGTATACAGTTATTATTGAAATTATTATCAACAGATGAATTCTGTATTTGCGCTAATTTTCAATAACGCCTGGCTGGCTTTTAAAGTACAAAACGCTGGTCGTCTGCAGATTCTGGCCCAATGGTTGTTTAGAGGCTTGCACCTGATTGTGTATTTCGTGGGTATGGTCTATAAGGGAACCTTGTAAAGCATACTGGAAGCGTTTCCTGACCGAAACGCCTTTATTTGTGTGTACTGGCCCAACTAAGTGACGGGATGGACTTTGGCTTATATTAAGACAATATCTAAAAATGAATATGTAGCTTAATGTTTGAAATACTGTTTGTGGCAAATTTATGATACAAATTGAAAAGCAACGCCTTTCGTGTGTCCTGTAACAACCATTTATATTATTGCTGATTTTGCAGGCCAGTTCGTCTTAGCGATTTCAGCAACTATTTGGCCTACATGAAGAAAGACTCCAACCTGCTATTCTCTGCTGAATACGAGGTCAACTGTTTTATGCTTCATTGTTTAATAAGTGATTAGTTAGTGTAGTTTTACGACGAATTACTGTAATCCATGACTGAGGATAATGCATGAATCAGTATTATCGTTATGTTGAATCTTGAAACTTGTTTATTTGCTTAAACGCCTATTTCTACATATAAGATACATATTCAACGGCGTTGTACAATAATAAATAAATGTAAAAATAAAACATCATCTACACTGATACATCAATAAAGTGACAATCATGAATAATCAGTTATCATAACTCATCAGAATACAAATACCTTATTTACAGATAGATATAGAAGTGAAAATTACACAATAAATATTCACTAATAACACCAACATACATCAAATCACTAACAGAAGGATTCTTGTTAATGTTATGTGACTACACATTTCAAAACAATGTAAAATAATCTCTAAAGAAATGACTTTTCAAATGTTTCTTGAAAGTGTTCACTGACTCGCATTGTCTTAAGTTAAAAGGCAGTTCATTCCCAAGCCTAGGTCGAACAGTACTGAAACTTCTGTCACTGAAAGTCTTCATCTTATTGAAAGGAACAACATTACAACCAAATGATGATTCTGAGGATCTAAGTGTGCGTTTTGAGACTTTACTAGACAAAAGTTCAATTAGATATTGTGGGGCGTTCCCAACAGAACAGTTGAACATGTAAGTAAGAATTTTAAAACTAATTCTCGCCTTAATGCGTAACCAGTGCAGATCATACAGTGCCTGTTTGGAACTGTCACACATATTTCTGTTCAGAACACGTTTAGCACACATATTTTGAATAAGTTGCAATTTACCAATTTCTGCCTGAATGATACCATAGAGAATGACATTGCAATAATCTAAGTGAGAAATCACTAATGACAGAACTAAGATCTCAGTCGCTTCTTTGGTTATGAATTTACGGATACTCTTGATTTTAAAATAGTTCAACATTGCAATTTTACACTTTCGTTTAACATGCTCTTTGAAATTTAGAGTGTCGTCGAGAAAAGCGCCCAGATATTTGATACAATTTCTGTAATTTAATGTTATCACAACAGACGTCAATTTCTTTTGTTTTACACTTATTTAATTGATGGCGACTGCCAAACATTATGAACTCTGTCTTAGACGCATTCATTTTTAGTTTATTACTGTTCATCCAGTCATTGATAACAAGAGCACAATCTTTAAGTTCCTGAATTGCTGTCTCCTCTGCGTCTGTTGTTGGCTGGAAGCGTGTATTCGTCCGCAAATCCAAAAACGGAAATGGATGGGGGCACAATATCAAAAATAGTTCCCGCATAGGTCAGGTAGAGCCAGGGACTCAAACAACTTCCCTGCGGAACACTACATCTGAGATCGCGTTGAGCTGACAATGTGTTATTCACCCTCACACAACAGCTGCGTGGTCGCAGGTATGAGTCTACCCATTCCAGCGCTGAACCACAGACACCATACTGCTTCTTCAGAACTTGGATGAAGATGTCATGGTCGACCTTATCGAATGCGGCAATAAGGTCTATAGCTATAAGTGCTGTAACCTCTTGGTGTTCCATCCCATCAAGTATATGATTCACCAGCCGACTCGCACGAGTGGAACTGTCTATAAGCGGATTGGTTCTTAGGGAGTAGGTTGTGATCATTTACATGTTTGTTCAGTCTATAAAGTGCCGATTTTTCTATCAATTTCGATAGAAATGACCAATTACTGACAGGACGATAATTGGCTAATTTCAGTTCAAGGCCAGACTTTTTCAAAAGTGGTTTGACAATTGCCTGTTTCCATTTTTCTTTGAGTTAGGGACAGATTCACTAGCCTGGTAATTGAAGGCAGTAGCTTGTATACATTTTGTTGTTTGTGCCTGTCCCACTGGCTGTTTAGTCTCATATTTTAGAACCATGTTGATATTTTATGATGAATTAAGAACGTTTCCTGATATTGTAAAAGCACCTCCACATCGACTCTTTGAAGGTATTTGTTTAACGGTAGGGACTTTGTTTTAATTTATTAAAGACTATTTTGTCGCTGGTCGGATCTACACTAAAGGTAGTGATCTTACTTTCACAGTTGGCTGTACTAAAAACATCACGCTTTTGATAAGTATATATATGGCACATACATTTGCATAAAATAAATTGGAACATCGATCAAACGCATGCACCACATTTTTATTTATTATAACTTAAGGAACTAAAATCTCGCAGCCCTAAACACTCATCAAACGCATCAGATATGGAGGAGAACAGATCGAAGAACAGATGTCCTAACATCGTCCCGTGTACGTATATGTGTAAAAAACATGCAGTCTCATATTCAAGCACAAAAATAAAGAAATATATAATTGTAAAATACTGACCTTTTTATGCCCTCGAAGGGAACTTTGGGGTCATATGGTCCGTTTGTCCGTCCGTCCGTCACGCTTCTTGTGCGGAGCATAACTCCATTTGTATTTAAAAGATTCAACTGAAACTTCATAATATGTTAGGGGACAATGAGAGGAAGTGCAAAGTACAAGGACCAAAACTCTTGCTTCACTATTTACCGAGTTATTGCCCTTTGTTTAATTTTTTGTGTGGACAATAACTCCATTAGTATTTAAGGGATTCAAATGAAACTTCATATAATGCTAGAGGACAATGAGAGAAAGTGCAGAGCACAAGGACAATAACTCTTCCTTCTATATTTACAGAGTTGTTGCTCTTTGTTTAATTTTATTGTGCAGAGCATATCTCCATTAGTATTGAATGGATTCAAATGAAACTTCATATAATGATAGAGGACAATGAGAGGAAAAGCACAGCAAACGGACCATATAACTTACTTCACTATGAACGGAGTAATTTGCCTTTGTTTATTTTTTGTGCAGACATAACTCCATTAGTATTGACGGGATTTTAACTAAAACCAAATATATTGATAGAGGACATTGAAAAAGTGCAGAGTACAAGAACCATAACTCGTTCTTCAATATTTATGGCGTTATTGTCCTTCAGTTAAGTGTTTTGTGCAGTGCTTATATCCATTAATATTAAAGTGATTTAAAATAAAACCACGTATATTGATAGAGGATGTTGAGAGGGAGTGCAGAGTACAAGGACCATAATTCTTTTTGTAGGAAGCGTCATTTTTGCCATCAGGTAACTGACATTTTGTTGCCTTCCTCTGACAATCATATGCTTCGGGGGCAAACGTCTCATCCTGTGAGAAGCCTTGTTTCTAATATATTTATGACGGGTTGCGTGTGAGGATAGTTTGATCGTCATGTTGAGAACGTATCTTTAGATGACCACTCGCGGGTGAAGCTGAGCACCATCAGTGAATACGATAAAGGAGACTACATCAACGCAAATTACCTGCCCGTTAGTACATGTTTCTTGCTTTTTTGTCTATGGTCAACCTTATTGGAACAGTACTCTGAACGATATTGTAACTATACCTAGTCTAAAACGTACCTACCGAAATGTGTTTATGCTGAGTCTAAAATCAACAAGTCATGAGGATAATATCACAAGGCAATTATTTATAAAATAAATATTAGGCGCAAGACGTATGCGTGAACTAATATTGTGCTGTTTTATTTTCTTCATTACGTGTCTTTGGATAATTGGCTTCAAGTAGTTTATCATCAAAAGCACATTCGTGACTGAATTGACGTATTCAAATCTTAAGCAAACGTTGCACTGTTTTTGCTCACCTCAGCACGAAGTGCTCGGTGAGCTATTGGTATAGGGGACCACTCCTATGTTGTCCGTCGTGCGTGTGCCGTCAAAACTTGCGTTCGTTCTCACGCTGGGAACTTCACTTTTTATCCAATCTTAACCAAACTTGCACAGTTTGTGTATGACCATAAAATCTCGAATGGGATTGTTATTGGGTCAGATCACACCAGTAACACCAGAGCTTTTGCCCATTTTTCATATAAAAAAAGTTGAAAAAAATGCCCTTTTCCAACATAAAGACTTTATTTTCCATCCAATCTTAACCAAACTTTCATAGTTTGTGTATGACAATTAGATCTCAGCAGATGCATAAAAGGGCCAGATTGTGTGTCAAACACTAGAGTTATTGCCCTTTGTTTATAAAACAATATATACAAATGGACATTATTCAGGATAGAAACATCCAATCTTCACCAGTCTTGCACAGTTTGTGTATTACCATGAGATTACAGTTGAAATCGAATATAATCAAGATCGGACCAGAAACTCCGGAGGTATTGCCCGTTGTGTGTGACAAAAATATGCAAAAATGGGCATTATTCAGTATAGAAACATAATGTTTCATCCAAATTTCACCAATTTTGCATAGTTTGTCTATGACCTTAAGATTAAAGGTGAAGACTAATATACGCAAAATCAGGCCAGAAACACCAGATTTATTGCCCTTTGTTTGTGAACAAAATATACAAAAATGGACATTATTCAGGATAGAGACTTCATTTTTCATCCAATCTTCGCTGGTCGTGCACAGTTGTCTATGATCGTAAGACTACAGGTGAAGTCGAATATAATTATGATCGGGCCAGAAACACCGGTGTTATTGCACCCTGTGTTTGGAAAAAGCATCAACAAGTTATCAATGATTGGCTTGCACACACGATTTTTTTATTCAATGTTGACCAAACTTACACTGTTCGCGTATAACCATAAAAATTCATTGATAACATTTGATTTCCAACTTTTGCAAATATTGCCTGCAGATATTTGTACAAGCATCTTTGATGGCTTAAGAGCCTGCAATAACATTATTTATCATCATTGGACAGAAAATTATCAAAGAAAAACAAAACTTGACCTTATAGCCTAGCCATTGTAATTATCTCATTGCAACTAATTCTCCAAAACTGTCTGCCAAAGACATAAAAATCTACTGTTTCTGCATTTTCCAGAATTGTCACTGACTTAATGAAAAAGGGTCAGGTAAGAATATCGAGAAAAATGATTACGGAACCATTAGAAAAACACCGCATATCCACTACCCAACTCGTACTTTAGCTAGCCCATTGCACTAACCGATGTTTTAAATGAAATTGATCCTGTCCCCTTTTGCGTATTATTCAGATACCTTAATTTTCAAACCTGTCACAATAGTATGGTCTTCATCTGTACCAGTTCTCGGGTGAGCGCTTTGGGCCATCATGACCATCTTGTTGTAATTTTGTTCCAACAAGTATCGCATTATTAGGAAAGTAATAATGTAGTCTTACATGGTCCTCTTGTTATATAGTTTCGGGATATACCTAAGCATTGTGCAGCTTACAAAACGCAATAAAACTTTGCATATTATGCTTTACAAAATGTTCGTCCTACCAGTCATTTAACCGTTTGTTCCCGTGCAGGGTTATAGTTCTCCCCGTGAGTACATTGGCTGTCAAGGACCTCTGGTTGCCACCGTTGACGATATGTGGCGTATGATCTGGGAGCAGAACGTCAGCGTCGTTGTCATGCTGACCCTCTGTTTGGAGGGAAACAAGGTATGCTGTCTCATCGAATACAAGTATATGTTATGAAATGGTATATTTTTTTAAAATATAGTTTGTGCTGCATGTATATTATGTATTTAACTCCGCAAAGAAGGTTTGTTTTCCTTCCAGCGTAAGTCTGTCTGTATGTTTGCAAAACGTTAATGAACGGATTTGCATAAAAATATCTGATCCGGTTTACTGTCAGGATACAAGATTTGATGAATTCTTTATTACTCGGAGAAACGATAAAAGGTGTTTATCTTTGCGAAGGTTTGGCTCTCTCCAAGTGTTTCTAGTTCCACAGAAATTGTAATTGTAAAAATATGAATTACATGTTAATATTTAATATCACGGTCTATATTTAATATATCGTTTCAGAACATCTGTATTCAGTACTGGCCAGAAAAATCGGGAAAACCAAAGGGTTATGGCGATGTGATGGTAGAGGTTACTTCCGAATCAACAAATGACTGCTATGTCTTAAGAGTTATGCGAATATCTAATGTAAGGTTATACCACAATAACTGTTATATAAAAATGATAGAATACGAACATTTGGAATATATTGTATATCGTATTTTTATATAGTATTTTGTTCGACTAGGGCAAGAAGAAAAGAGAAGTTAAACATTTCCATTTCCCGTCCTGGCGCGAAAACTTGGCAGATGTGAACCCTGATTCGATGCTGAATTTCATACAACGTGTCCGAGAATCCATGCCTCCAGTAGGTACCAGCGGTCCCACGGTTGTTCACTGCAGGTACATTTGTGAACATATTTTGAAAAATAAGTTTTCTGAAATATGTATTTATATATTTGTATTCGAAATTTTAAAAAAGCAACATCAGAACAGTAGATTATAAAGAGTGAAATATTTCCAATTGCCAGAACATAATTATTCATGTTCGTATTTGTGTGTCTCTGTAGAAAAGTGGATTCCATGCACCAATTGGTTTTATTAACAGGTTACACAAGTGTTTTGTTTTCGTTTGATTTCTGACTGTGTTCGTGGCATAGAGTGTTAAATTCCGGGTAGACTAGACAAAGTCGATTTTCCATGGCATACAATTACGTGTTTCCACGGATTATTATTTTGTCATCCAAATATCAATTTCTTGCGTTTTGAACCTTTCAATATCTGTTTTACTATTCGGCATGTTAAAAATGTTGTGATAGTTGCGAACAATACAAACATTTGTTTGTTTGATTGTTTAATATATGAAATACATGAAAACTAGTAATTACATTCTGTTTGCAATATAAAGCGCGTTTCGATTCTAGCGCTGGAGTTGGTGGGACAGGCACGTACATAGCATTGGATAACCTGATGCAGTTTATCAACGACCACGACTTGCAGGCTAAAATCGACATATTTGACCTTGTCCTGAAGTTGAGGAACAACAGAAGCCACATGGTGCAAACTGAGGTAGGAGTTAACGATAACGCAGAATTTCGCAGTTAATACATTATTTGACCGCAATATCGTTCTGAACGCGATATTATATATTATTATGCCACTAGTGCACGTTAACGTTGAAGATGATGACCCAATATTTTGAATAGTTATTATACCACATTATAACACAAATTAACTCCTCCCACTTTCTGTAATATGATGTCACTGACTGATAACACTTTTTAACTCCGCCCACATTAACGATTATCATGCTACTGGGACACGTGCAATGATTCTTTAATCCCGCCAACTTGTCGGAACTACTTTTTGTAGGCGTGGAATGTCGCTTACGTCGTTAAAATGTAAACAAAGAATATATCTATACAATCGCAACATTTTAATTCACAAAAATTTAATGAACTTGAACAAAATGTTCAAACATTATTCCATTAACAAGAATTAGGTTATTACGACACATGAGCATGCAATCTTCAGCATAGAAAACCTGTCAATATATTAAAAATCTTATAAAGCTAATATTTTTAAAAGGTGAATAATTACAATCAGATATCACACAAAATTAAAATTCATTAAAGAATTTGATGACATTTTGTGTCTGTATATTTTATCTATACGGAAAAAATACACAATAACGTCGGTTCAGGAAAACCATTATTGTAAGTTACAGTACAGTGTAAGTGTAAGTCTTACAAAGAAATAAGCTACTAAAATCATGTTATTTATGTCACTTTAATACAAATGCACTGTTTTAGGAAGCTGCTATTAATAAGAACAGTTATTTTAAACAGACAATTGAATTTAAATGTTCTTATCAAACGACACCAAACAATCCAACAATCTAGCCAGGTATAATTTGAAACAATCTAGCCAGGTAACAATTTAACAATCATTTTAATTGAAATGAAAGATAAAAGTAAAAAAAATGGTTTAAGAAATTATGGTCAATTTTACAAAAATGAACTTCTACTTTTCATCAGAAATTCAAATACATACTCAATACTAGCCAATCTAAGTTGATTCACAACAAATCAATTTATTTCTAAATGAAATGTAAAAGTTAAAGAAAAACATGTGGCTTTTAAAATTAAAAACGATATGTTTAAGTGAAATAAAATGCAGAACACTCGACGTGTTTTAAATGGAATCAGTCCAACATAAAATGTGGAAATGAATGAGGAAAATAAAAGAATGGAAATGATGCACAACCAATAGAAGGAAAAAAAATGTATGATGGTCAGCAAGAAATTTGTCAATTTACAGTAAACAACTAGTTATATACAGTTTGGAACTCGTAGACAAGATAATCTGCCTTTTGATAAGTAACAAATGTCCACTAGAGTGTCTAAAATGTCACATCAATAATTGTACTGTACACAGTACTTTTGCAACAACTTTCAAATGTCAATTCTCTGCTTTGACTGGCTGTAAGCCTGAAAATATTTAAGAAAATCAGTCACCTTTTGAAAAAAAAAAACTCTGAAAAACATGGGCAAAACAACAAATGTCTATACATAATTTCATTAATTCTATAAATATTAAAATATTTGACACTAAAATGTTAATTGAATAAGCAATGCCAAGTCTAAGGATAATGTGCACTCAAGTCTCAAGCTGGTATAACCAGGACACTCACCAATTGCTGACTACCAGGAAGCACATGATAAGCTTCGTGGTACCCGTCGTTGTCCCACGAATATTTTGCAGCTCCAGACACCATGCAAGCCCACATCACAAGCACAGCAAGCTGCATCACTGAATCCTGCAGTTGCGCTCCTCACCCTCTTTGACATCAAATATTTTGGGATAGTCTTTCAGAGGAATCGTCAATATCTCAACTTTGAACGCATTATGCACTGATGGAAATGATGATTAACGACTCATTTGCTAATAAATCCACTGATTTTGTTTTACTTTTAAATCCTCTGTTTTTGTTTTTGTTTTTTTCTTAGACCTACGTTGTTGAATGTTCACATAACACACAGATGGTACACTTTTTGAAAGTCGTTCATGTTCATGTGTGTTCATAGATAAAATAATGTAAATGTATTTATACTGTGTTCAATGTTGCGACGAGTATCAATTTCTCGCTTCACTTTTGTGTGTATTGATTAAATGTGTGTCAAAATGTTATTATTGTTCATTTTATTTAGAACTATCATCATGCGTAACTATGCATCGATGCAAGTAGACGCTATCAGGCTGTCTCATTTGCTTATTGTGTTTGTACTGTAAATTGCTAAATGTTTGCGATCATTTGTTTATTTTATTGTTTATTATGAAAACAGCATTTGCAAAAAGTGGCATAATAAATAGAATGTATGGTTGGTGACTTTTAATTCATGTGATATCGGACTCGTCCGATATGGCTAAGAAAGCCTCGCCTTTTCCTACGCCATATGGACACGTCTGATATCACCTGATATAAAAAGTCACCAACCATATATTCTTTATATGCGAAAAACCATTTTCAAACAGCACTAACTGCGCACATTAACTAAGTGTATTATTGTCGGTTTACTGCCATCACAATTCTTGCGTTGATGTATGCTAAAAGTGGGAGAAAACCATTACACTTAAAAATGCTGTAATGTATGTCTTACTTTATAATCAATCTATAACATTGCTATATCAGCAGATACAAAAGTGTATTTGTGTGTGTTACACCTGTACAAGTCAATTTACCTTTGGCAATATTTATAAATGTTTGTGCCGCTATGTCAAAGCATTTGAGCATCTTCCAACTTTTGGCTATATCGAAAGAGAGAGGTTTTGTGCACGTGTTCCTGTAGCTAATTTACAACAACTTTTGTCTATATTGATGAAAGAGCGAGAGTTGGCGGTTTTTAGCTGGACTATTCAACACATAATTCAAGCTATGCTACTCACCTGTTCGTCGGCGTCGGCGTAATGCTCTGGCTAAGGTTTGCGTGCAACAAGAACATATCTGTGAGTGTACTACAGATATGCAACAATTTAGCAGAATTATGCCCCTTCTTGTTTTTAGAAATTTTCGGTTAAGGTTTGCGTGCAACAAGTACATATCTCGGTAACTACTACAGATATTCAGTTGAAACTTCGCACATGTCTTCGGGGTGATTATTTTAGGTCACCGACCAAGGCTCATTACTCTGACCTGCAATTTAGCAGTATTATGCTTCTTTTTGTACGTTGAACATTCAGCTTAAAATTTGCGTGCAACAACTTCATATCTTTATATCTAATACAGATATCCAATTAAAACTTCACACATGTCTTTGAAGTCATTATGTAAGGTAAATGATCAATTCCCATTACTCCGACAAAGCGTATGAATAGTCGAGCGCGCTGTCCTGAGACAACTGTTGTATGTACATGATATGCCCCTATGTTACAGCTACAGTACATCTTTATCCACGAGTGTGTGAAACAGCTGTTGGATGAAAAGTACGGTGCTCACGTCTACAATGACCTCGGTACTATTACCTCTTATTGTTTGCTTATTCAACAAGCTTATCTCATTCTGCCGCTTGGGGTACTTTTTCAAACCGGAAATTATTTTAAAATTATTTATATTATTGTTGAACGTTTGATAAACATATGTATTGCATATTGATTTAGTTTTTCATATTTATACTTGCAGAGAACGATGCGTATTCATGTCTGAATGCGGGTACAATGCATGGCGATTCGTTATACGAAGATTTGTCAAAGGCGTGAAAAGCCAGAGCTAGTACAATTCCCGTTACACCAGCGCTCGACTTTTATTTTAGGGAAAGTGTCCGATCAAGAAATACCGACTGTTTGACGCTGCAAAGTGATACTTTACTTTTCAATATAAGGTTTTGAAAAGCATTTGGTTATTAATTGTAATATAAAGTAAATGAATGGGATACTTTGCTACTAATTTTAATATATACCATAAAATGATACTCGAGTAATATATTATTAATACTTCTTAAATATCTACATATATATATATATATGTCAGTGTTGTATATAATAGGTACAACTTTTGATGTAGACGATTTTACTGTGTGATGTTATATAATATTTTTATTCTAAATACTTGCATTTGCATATCTAATTGCTTTTGTTATATTGGCACCACTTGTAAAGAAGAACTTTCTACTATCTGGTTATAAACGATTTATATACTCTTAATACTTGTTAAATATTTACATATATAATCGACTTTGTTGTTAAGGTAGCACTTTTAATGCCAGCAATTTTTCTACTATGTGATTATACTAGTTATATATTAATCATATTCGTTGCATTTTTAGTTTAAACCTATTTATTTTAGCTCGATTGCATCGAAAGCCTAAGGCTTATAGAGACACTCTCGAGTCCGTTTCCGGGGAATAACCAGTACTTGGTGTCTTTGGGGGAGATCTTCAGAATGCTCCCAGAGTGAGGATCGAACCTGGCACCTCCGATCGCTAGGCGGACACCATATCCACTACGCCACCGCGACCCCAAATTTTGCATTTTTACATATCCAAATGCTTTGTCTGTACATGAAGGACTTCAAATGAAGACAGTTCTATTATGTGTTCATGCAAGTTGTATATTCTTAATACTCGTTACCTATTTACATTATCCAAATTTTTTTTGCTTTACAGGTATGACTTTTAATATAACGTGTAATATATTCTTAAAGGGACTTGTTAAAATATTTTCGTATTTTTGAAAATGCCATTTAATGCCTTAACTGCACAAACTAAAGACGTTGGACTATCCAAAAGCAAATACTGTATGATCAACACAATAATTGAAAGATTTGTCTCGCCGATACTCGAACCAACGACCGCCAGGTTCAGAAATCTGTCACGCTAACAACTCTGCATGTCAATGCCATTAGCGCACACAAATAATGCACAAACTTTGTAACCTCGATTCGTTTCTACACTAGTTCTGAAATTGTACAATGTGCAACATATTGACAACAGCGTGCTTTGCAATACTGCTTTATATATTACATACATTAAAGTCTTTAGTTTGTCCATAACTGGATGCCATACTTTTGACCCGTTATCTTTGATACATACAAACTTCCTCTGGATGACCTCCTTTCCTATGAATAATAAACTCTTCGTTTTAATAGACTGCAGTTCCACAGTCACTCTTTTTATACCAATTCGTGGCCCAACGAAATTACATTTGATAGATATGATATACATACGTCGATAAAGTTGACTTTGCACAGATCGTTGAAAATGTAGTTTATATATTTACACTCAAGTGAAATTTAAGGTTAAATGCAAAAGAAGGAAAATATTCCACTTAAACTAAATCTGCTTACAGTTTACCTAAAAGCTCTACAGTTTGTCTAATATTACAAATTTCAACACAGATTACATCTTTGTTAACAATACCACTATGAATGCGTTGGTGCTTGTTAACATAAAGAGAATGATAGGCAGTTAAATATCAAGGTTATCTTGGTCATTCGTTCTGCTGCCCCTTTTAGCAGGTCACCCATAATGCTTGTTGATTTTTTCAATTAGTCCATATTGTGTAACTTTAAAGGGTTTGACATTGTTTTAAAAAGTGATTTAAGCATAAACATTTACACTACTGAAATAATCACATAATTAACATAATTATGTCAAAAAATTAGCCGATTTTCTCCATACTCTTCCCTAATATGAGAAAATTGTTATGAATTAAAATTAAAATGCTGATGATTTGTTCTTTTCTGACAAGCTTAGAAACTTTTGAACATACTTTGTGTTAACATGGAACACTACTGTCATGTTAACACATTATTTATAAAGTGTTATGGATATAATCTGAAATCCTAAAATCCTTCTCGGATCGACCCTGCCTGAATGTTATCGGATAATCCTCAGGATTACTTATCCAACTATCCGCTCCTTCACTCAGATATGTTTTGATGTTAGATGTTTTAGAGCTCGGTTGATATTTTAAGTGGAAAATGATAGATCTCCAAACTAAATTAACCGGTTAAAAGCTCACGCGAGCTTATGTTGTATTGCTATCTGACTTGACTTTTTTTAATAAATCATGCCTAGTTTCAATACACGTAGTATTATAGAGTTATTATGCCCCCATCGAAGATGGCGGGATATATTCTTTGGGTAATGTCGGTCGTCTGTAAGTCGGTCGGTCGACCACTTTTGTGCAACAATTTTCATAAAATCTTTTACAAACTTCATGGAAACGTGTATGGGCATAATATCTCGGCCATCTTCAATAGTCGGCCAGATCGCGCAAGGAATTGTGGAGATACCCAGCAACATGCACATATGGGTCCCACATGGGCTGTTTCTGGGCAAGCCCATATGGACTGGCCCATATTGGACCTATATGGGCCAGCCCATATGGACTAGCCCATCAGGGTTCCAGATGGGTCCCATATTACAGCACTGTTGGACAAAAATACTTTAAAATGTATTTATTTATTATAAACTTATAAAATAGTGCTAGTATGTGACTGCATTGATCTAAGCTACTGTAATATTATCAAAAAAAAAGTATAATCAACGCATAAGCACATAATTTAAAACCCATATGGGCCCTATTTGGGCTCACAATACTGAACAGGTTCCCGACATAATTTGTATTTTCTTTTTTATATAGGCTTTGTTTTTATTAATAAAACATTTAATATATCATTAAGATGTAGATTTTATCTAGAAAGTGCATGGAAGATTTTAATCGTCGCATAATTAAAAAAAAAAAAATTATTTCGAGCTTGCGCTTACGAAATTTCCGGTAGCGCCAAAAATGTTCAAAACAAACGGTAAGTCGTACATTTGTACACGTAAATAACATTACTTTTGAATTCTGTTCGATGATATCTCACATTATGAGTCTGCAATTTAAATGCATGCTCATATCGTGTGTAAAGAATAGTTGTAAACGCGTTGTGTTTGATATTATCCAAATTTGTTTGCATTGCCATGTATTTTCGCGATGGCAGTCGTTTGTTTTCAATTGTATGACATTATGTTGGAGAATATTGCAGGGTATACAGAAACTTTAGACTGTCAAGTTTAAAAATTTATTATGATTCTATATAAATAAAAAAAGTTTTTTTATTCCAGCTGAGGCACCTTTGAGTTTCCATGGTGGGCAGACAGTTGACAAGGAGGTTGTGTTATACCAGCTGGCGAGGCAATTCAATTTGATGGTGCTCTAGAGAAATTTGCGGTCCTTCAGCTTTGAATTACTTGTTTATGAAGTCTAGTTAATGTTTTATGGAATACGCGAATTGTAGTTTCATTAATATTAATGTCAAGTAGATGTCCAAAAAGATACATAAATGATACAATGTACTAGTATAATGTGATACAGGCAATACGATAAATATTTTCTTATATGTGACTTTTTTGTCATCCCAAAACATTAAAGCAACTTTCCAATAATCCACACTTGACAAAGAATATTTTTGCCAGAGACGAAAATGTTATGTTAAGCAATTCAGAGGTGGGTATTATAGCGATTTGCCACAATAACGATTCGTCACATAGCGATTCGCCATAGGTTCATAACATTTCGTCACACTAGTAAAGTTCTTCTACTAGTTCAAATGTTGAACACCTTTAATTCGGTGTTTGTAACAAAGATAATTGGTGATAATTGCAATTAATGTGGTTTGACGCCTCGTGAACGATTGCAGTTTGTTATCGTAATCGGCTGTTAACGCACTTTTAGCAATATAATAACCCGGGCCAAGTCTAGTAAAAATACTTTATTTATTTCAATCGGAACAGAACAAAATGTTCATAAGCATATTACAGCTTATCATTTTATTTCATTTTACAAAAGTAAACATGCATAAATGCACACACATGAAAGAAAAATATCGTACGAGTAGTACAGGTATATTAAACTATAGTTTCTAAAAAATAAATCGTAATATGAATATCATACAGGTTTGAGTAAAAGTACGTGATAAACTGTTGAATACGTATGGGTTTCCCCTTTTATCCAGTGATCTATTAACTCATTTTTATTTGGTAGTAAACTTAATGAAAATTGAATATAGGACTACTGTACTACAACATGTTGATCATGTGTTTGCAATTACATATTTGCACACGTGCAACATTGGCACTTCAAGAGCATGCTATTTGCTGGTCGAATCACCACTGAACATTTTGAAACTGTTTTAACAAAAACATAAATTCCTTCTGTTTTTTGTAGGAACAGATTATTTGGTGAGAATATGACATGAGTATTAAATGTATGAAGGACACGACCGCCACTGCATATACTTTATATTTTAAAGTTTTATTTTTGATAACATGCAATGTATAGTTGTGGTGCATAATCATAATGTTGATTCAGATGTTTGCTGAGAATATATGTGTATTTTGTTTTATTTCATTCGCAATTCATTGGGTACCCAGGTAGTGAAAATGGACCCGGGTACTCGTCAAAGCTTATCTGACCCGCTGATATCCGGGTACACTATTAACTTAAATTGATAGTTAATCCTTGACACAATAAAATTAATGTAAAAATAATCGTCGTAGTCGTTGACATTGCCATCATTCTCAACATTGTACATAGTGCATTATAAAGTACAAATTAATAAGCTTTATTAGTGATGTTGTATTCATCATATATCTTTAAGTGCAACTTATAACAAACACAAACATTTCCTTTAAATTATAACTAGAGCTTTGTCACAGGAGTGGCAGCGGGCCCCGAATGATAGCATGTTTGAAGGTTAGAAACCGTTTTTCGTTTTTTAGTAACGGTGACCTTGACCTTGATCCCACCCACCCTCTATGCAATCCCAAGCGATGTCTTGATAAAGGTATCTATGTATGAAGTTAAATTACAATAGCTCAATTCGTTCTCGAGTAATTGAGCGGAAACCGTTTTTCTATTTTTTGTAACGGTGACCTTGACAGTGACCCCATCCAACCCCTATGTAATCCCAAGCCAGGTTTCGATATAAGGTATCTATGTATGAAGTTTCATAAAAAAAATTCAATTCGTTCTCAAGTTAGAGAGCTGAAACCAAGAGTTGACTCCGCCTTAAAATGAAAAGAAAACAAAGGGCAATAACTCCAGCATTATCAAGTTCAGAGTAACGGTTCTTGTGCACTACACTTCTCCACAATGAGATCTATCCACCTATGGAGTTTGAAGTTAACACCACTTATAGTCTAAGAGTTATGCTCCAGGCAAAAACGAAGTATGAAAAATTAAAAAAAGGGCAATAACTCCAGAACCATGAAGTGCAGAGTAATGGTTCTTGTGCACTGCACTTCTCCTTAATGAGATCTACCCAGCTATGAAGTTTTGAAATTAATAGCTGAAACGGTTTTGAAGTTATGAAAGAAAAACATGAAAAATGTGGACGGACGGACGGACCGACAGGGTGTTTACCATAGGGCACCCGCAAGCAATTTGCGGGGCCCTAATGATCACCAATTCCCACCAAATATCTTTGTTTTAATCATCAAAGTAGTGTGGCGAATCATTATGAACCTGTGGCGAATAGTTATGAAACTGTTGCAAATCGGTATTACACTGTGGCGAATCGTTATTAAACTGCGGCCAATCGTTATTAAACTGTGGCGAATTGTTACTAATTCTTCAAAGGGCATAGAAATAAAAGCCTGATCAAATATTGTTTGCAAAAACACAAGTGAAGAAATTGAAATTTCGATATATTCTGTCCAAAACATCTACACCGTGACTTATTATTGATTGTGTAACTGATAGTTTTTACCTATTGTTTATTTGTATGTACGTGTCAATTTTGAAGCATACCGCGAAGACTTGTGGACCGAGATGAGGCAGCCACAAATTCTCTACCACAGCCTGTTCTACAGTATTCTACTCCAAGGTCACCTACATCCCCTATAGCTAATATGGATGGATCAGCACAAGTACTGGTCAAAGAACAGAATGGTAGGGGTCACTAGATTAACCGAAAGCGCATAGAAACTTACCGAAAGCAACCAGGAATGCACAAAAAATCAAAACATTTTATATTAACAAGTTATTTACGTTTTCAAAATAAATTGCACTCCAAATTATATGTAAAATAAATAAAACATGCACATATTGAATAAATTAACAAATACTTATCACGACATTTCGTCGTGTGTAAACGCGGCCAAAAAAAGCCTTTCAGATAGTCGTGAAATGTGATGTTTATGCATGCCAAATTACAGGAAATATTCAATAAAAAGAAATAGAAGTATTAACATCATCAAAACAGAATGAAAAATATGTATTTGTTTTAAACCGATAGCGTGTTCAAGTAGTCTGAAAGATTCACTAGAATCTTTGAATCACTTTGATCCAATGATCCAATGATAATAACTTTTGTTCTCTGTAAAGTATACGTATTTCAACATGTTTATGTTTCAGTTCACAATCAACGTTTTAAATGAATAAATTATTATTTTTTTCCTTAATAATCTTCACCATGACCTTCAAGGCTTAACACTCGACTCCTGGGGCTGCAACGACAAGGCTATGGAACATTCAACAACCAAATAACAGACTAAAGCAAGGGATTGTGGTGGCGGGTGGAAACAAAGAAGGTCTATAAAGTCCATCGTTACATAAAACAATGTTATCAGTAGTGATTTACAATTGAAAACGAGCATTCTAGTCTTGAGCATTGAGAGTGTTTTACACTGACTTTGAGTTATGAAATTCACCACATTGAAAAAAGACTGTCGCCACTTTCACGATTTGGTGATCGACAGCAAAACCCTTAATATGTGACATTTTGTGTTAATCATTTACATTAATAGTTTATCTTCTTTTGTGAAATAACGTGGCTACTTTACCAATTACAATAACAATGAAGTATGTCAATTATGTGGCAATGTAATGTTTGTATGTCTTTTTAGTCTCAAGTATTCAGTTGAAAGTGTTTCTCTGTATTTGTGAGATTTTATTTACTGCTTATGGTAACCATCTGCATTGCATGTAGTTGTCTTTTATGTAAATGTAGTCTAATATGACAAGATATGCATGCATATATAACAAGTGAGTACATGAAAGTACAATAATTGATTGTGGTTAGTCTATATAAGGAAAAACATCATTAAAGATGGGTATGTTATCTTCTTGTTTTTAATTTTAACATAATGTGTTTCATATTGTTTCATATTTGTCATGTAATAAACGACTTTTAAGTGATTTCTAATGCATCCTGTTCAAATGTGTATGCCTGATAAAATCATATACCTGGTAGATAGGCACATATCCTGTATTGATATGAACGGTCTTTTAAGCATCAGATGTATGAGGTATATATTATCATATCTGTTTGTCTCTTCAGCTAATTTAAATATCTATAAACAAAATACAGGTATTCATTTTGTGTTTAAAATAACGAAATATTTTTTGTTATTTAATAATAACATATTTTTATATTGAAATTTCCCTGGTTTGTTTGTTGTATTAACGAGTTTTGTACGCTTTTGTTACATATACAACTATTAAAATATTCGGACGGTGATATGATTGTCAGATTCAACTGTAAATGTTTTCAAATGATTAAAACTGTATCTTATCGATAACGTACCATATAGGAACCATATGCAGCCAATATGGGACCCATATGGGCTGCCCATATGGGGCCCATATGGGTTTTGCAACCGGGAACCATGTGGGTCCCATATGGGCAGCCCATATGGGACCCATATTCAGCCCATATGGGCTGTCCATATGGGTCCCACATGGTTCTCGGTTGCAAAACCCATGTGGGACCCATATGGACAGCCCATATGGGTCCCACATGGGTACCCATATTGGACACATATGGGTCCCATATATTTTGCTTGCTGGGTACATGTATGGCCTTTGAAGTTTCTAACAATGGCCTCCGTATCAGTTCCCCTTCTCTAAGTCCAACGCTTTTCATCCGATCTTTTTAGCCGTTACTTCTCTCTTGTGGGATCTGTTGAAAATCTTAAGGTGTGTTATCTTCAATGTGAGATCTTCCGTTGCAATTTGACTATGGTCGGCAAAGAAAACGTTATAGTTTGGGCAATGGTAAGTTAAGGTTAGTTATATAATCAGAACTTGCACAACAATTTGATTAACATAATAAAAACCATTTTTTTTTTATAGTAAATTTGCCAATTTAGAAATATGCCTCAAATTTGTTTATAAAAAATCAACACCGCTGAAAGTGCTATGATAAACTCGACAATACCGGTCGGTTTTCTGATCCGGTAAGCTTCAAATGGTGAACAAAAGGTTGTGCTGACCAACGTTGACTCCAGTTTGTTCACTGATAATATTAAGATAATTATTTAGTTCCGAAACATAATATTTTTTAATAACTGACGAAACAATATATTGTTATCTTGACGGTGTTAATATTAAACATTGTTATAGAATTAAATCACCTTTTTTTCTTTTAATGATATTAATTTAATACAGCGACTAACATTTGTTGTACTCATTTTCTCATTCCAACTTCATCGTTTTTTATGGAACATTATTATTAAATAATTTGTGTTAAGATCATGTGTACTTTTAATCAGTCCATCACTAAATGTAGATCTTTATAATACAAATAATTATATTATCAGCAGTTCTACCATACAAACTGAATGCAATGAGGGAAAGAAACACAACTACATATATAGCTGATATTTGTTTAGATTTCGTATGCAAAATGCATCATGCACTTTATTTTAACAGTGACTAGGGGGTTCTAACCCCGATATATTACATCATGTATTTTATTATAGATATTATAGATAAAAAAGAAAACCATCAAGAACATACTCCTAACACACATGTATGTAGTTATTGTATAGACCTGACCTTTTGAATGCTTGATGATGCTAACCAGGCGCGTAGCTGGACCGAAATTAGGATTACGCACCATTCTAGGCGCGTCCGGGGGCATGCCCACTCGGAAAATTATTGTCTTCTAGACGCTCTCAGAAGACATTTGGCGTGCATATAAATGTCTTTATTGGTGTACTTCTTGGCTTAATTCTTACTATTGGATTAAAATGAAAATGAATATACATTTCACATCAACAAAAGTTTATTCTCGTTCCATAAACAAATATAACGCAATCAAAAACAACAAAGTTACCCTTATAGGTAGGCAATAAAATGTCACGAAAAAGTACGTAGCGCTAATCGTCGTTCCTTTTCTGGCAAACAAATCGATCACCGATTTCACATTTATTTTTCTCCCTTTGTGAATGTTTATCAGTCCTAGGCCCTAAAATCGATGTGTTTTCATCGTCGACCTGGGGAACGTTTTCAACCGTCGTATTGTTTTCACTCGCCTCAATGTGCTCCCAAGTAACAGTTGAAACAGGCACGGTCAGCAGTATCTGCAAGCAGAATGCATCTTTCGGGTACAACATTCTGTTTATATTTGCCAAGGTATCCCCAAACGGGATCAGCATCCGCGCATACCGATTTTCATCAGGAAAACTCGCTTTTAAAAATCTTCCACATACGCTGCTGGTAGATCTTGCTCAAACATGTCAAGCAGGGACTCTTGGATACCATTTGTTAAGTGATTGATATTTCTCGAAATCAAGCATTGCACATGGAGCCTGTCACCGTCCTCGATCAAGCGGCCAGATAACTCCGGGACAAGATGGTTCACAAATGGCAAATACAAATTTAATTTCCAATATTGGAAAGACAGAAGCGCTTCTTGACGTGTTGCAGACGTAGATTTCTGTTTGCCCTAAGGCGGAATAGATCAACACCTACTGTTTGCAATGTTGATGGACTTGTTATACAAAGTATCTCATGTGTTTCATGTTGTTCAATCATTTCGTTCAAACTCGACGTGTCGAGCTGCAATTCTCGCTTGCTGGACGGCTTTAGTGTGGTTGCACGCTTTATTCCGCAACATTTGTGACAGTTGATATATCTCAAACAGCACATGATCGATCGTAACGAGACCATTTATCCAGCCAAACCGAGTGGTTGCCACTTTGTATGCGCCATTTAGTTTTGTCGTCTACGAAATTCAGTCTGATATCTTCTATGTACTCAACAGCAGATGTATATGAACACTTGAACGTATTGAAAGCATCAGTCCTGGCCGTCTTGTGTAACAAAGCGTGTAGTTTTTTTTCCATCTGAGATGTGCTTTTCTTGCCATTCGCATGGGTTTCTAGTTTTCTAGAATGGTTTGTAATTCGCCTGTCGTCGACTAATCTGCTGATAATTCAATGAAGTCTTCTCTGACATACTAGGTGGTATTATCGAAACGATGCCAATTTACGTATATATACATTTTCCCGCGACAACACCAAAAGGGAAGTTAATCTGATATTGTAAATTGAAATGGAGTCATGCACCCATGTATTCCTGATGAATCGATTTGTTCATAACAGTAACTCATACACAGACTTTATCAAAGCTAAAACCTTGATGAAAGGGTCACTGGCCTCACTCAGGTACTTCTTTCTTACACAGTATTGGAAAAAGTACGAGTCATACAGAAACCAACAGGTCGCTTTCCGTGGCAAAAAAACTTTTAAGAGCTCTCCACGTGCTTTCTATAGTGTTTCTGGATTTTTTAATTCCTTAGAATTGTTCACAGTCAGGTGATGGTAACCTTCAGATTCATGGCTGGAATACGCCTTCCGACAGCCAGAAATTATGGTGCTCCCTGGCAAAATGTTCTGTTTTATGATGTTTACAAGCATATCAACTGTTCGGTCCTCCACACATTTAAAAAACATTCCATAGTCCTTACTTTCTCTGTCTATTCCTCCAAAAACCAACACCCCGTGTACTCTATGCCCACGATGGTATTTCCATTTCCAAAATTTACTTTCGTCGATCTCTATGATCCTTCCAGGACCTCCTATCTTTGTGCTACACTTTTCAATGAGGGTGTCGCCCTCTTCCCTGCAGAAGTTGAACCAATCTACTATAGTTTGTCTTGTTATTGAAAATTCATGGATAACAAAATCCTCTGTTGTGCAATGCACCCAGAAGTAAGTGAGAAAGACTATACTAGCCAATGATAAATTGCTGTTGTGGAACCAAACTTTATGTCTTATTGAACCCTTTTTTTGAACACTTTTGTTGCAACATTTCCAATACAAAATTGTCTTTACTGAAGGTAATATCTTGTCTATGTGAAAATGTACCTATTTCACAGAAAGGGCATAATTGATTCTTGAATAGTAAGCAATAAAGCAATAGAAAATAACCAATTAAAAAATTATTCTGTTGTTGCTGTTGCTAAAATTTGAGTTATATATTCTCTTTATATAACGAAGTATATAAAACTTCATAGTAGTTTTGAAGAAAAAATAAGTGATTTTATCCAGCAATTGACTGCTTGATTTCCAATCTGATTTTATACTATGTACAACATAGTGTTATATATCCAAATGTGTTGCTGAAACATTTCAGGAAACAGGATTATAATTGTCTATTAGTATAATCATTGTTTGTTTTTAAGCAACCTAAACTAGTCAAAATGTTGCGTATATTGTATTTCACAGAAATAAACCTGGGTGCAGTTCCGTGTAAGGCAGACAATGCTGAGTGTGCTGGCTTAGTGTTCACGTGTGCGACTGGATACTACCAGACTGCAGCCAATACAGGTAGAGAAAGTATGATGATTTCTTACACGTATAGCTGTGAAAATCCGTCTGTCAAACAAACTAAGTTTTATGTTGTAGACCATAAACACATTATAAGAAAATACCGTGTATAGCGTTAACACTGCAGGAGATCAGTTTAAGGCTGCCAATGCTGAGTGGTCTGGTGATCCTAAACAGTGTCATTGCATGACAGAATTATAAAGAACTGGACACAATGACTGTAGAGAAAGTATGGTTCTTTTTCGGCGTAGCTGTTTAACCCAAGTTTTGACCTTCCTGAATATCCAACCAAATGATGTGAAAATTTCCCGCCAGTAGTTCCGAATGAATAAATCCGAATATTGCATTGGCTAGATTAAAAAAATCCCCACCAAGCCCAGTACAAAATTCGCTCCATTTCGTTTTCGAGTTGAATGGAAAAATGAGCCAATTTGGAACAATCCGGACATACCTCTTTACTTTGTTTACGTTTTTGACTTATTTCCAGTTCTGAGCTCAACCTCGGAAGTTGCAATGGCTCAATTTTTATTTTAAATTTACAGGCCAGTGCTTACAGGCCTTGTAATATGACCTTGGTAAAATCCCCCGTTAATATCGCATATTTACGGTGGCATAGATGTGACAGTTGCATGATTTTATTTATGTCGTTCCCGTGACATATTAAGTCGTTGAAACGAGATCTTATCTCGTGGAAATGACATGATTATGTCGTGGTAACGAAATATTAAGTCGTGGGAACGCGATCTTTTATCGTGAGAACGACATAAATAACTCGTTTGAACGAAATATTAAGTCATGAAAGCGAGATAATTAACTCGTGGTGACGACGTTTTAAGTCGAGGGAACAACATATAAATAACTCGTGGGAACGACATATTACGTCGTGGGAACGAGATAATTAACTCGAGGGAACGACTTAATGAGCAAAACAAAATCACAATTCAAGATAAGCCAATGTAAAGTAAAAGTTGAATGCCCTAGGTGAGCGGAAATCTATCGAGTTGTGATTTTAATTGGCTCATTAAGTCGTTCCCTCGACTTAAGATATTTATTGTTTCAGTTGTTTTAAAACTCACAAAGTTCTCAAGAGTGAGCAATTGCGATGAGTCTGTCAGTCCAAATGTTTGATTGGTGACCCTCTAATCATCAATTTGATTGTGAAATATATTACTGCAAATGGGCAGGGCAGTTTATTTTATATGGCTATATTTTCAACTTACAAATATATTTTACAGAAAATTTCCTTGGATGCCACTGAATCGGATTTGTTTCAACCATTTTTATTCATTAACACAAATGGCAACAAAGTGCAGTGAAGTTTTACTTATATGGTTATACAGAAATATTGCATATTTTATTGTCTGAAATTACAGTATATTTTAATGTATAATGGAACTTGTTCACATACTTTTTCAGTTTTGAAATATGCCATTAAATGTCTAAACCGGAAAAAACCTAAAGCATTAGCTCAAGTATTATAACAAGAAAACTGCATAAACAGAAAGCAAAAAGTGCCTCCATCTGGGCTTGAATCTACGACCTCCAGATCGAAGGTCTGACATGATAACCACTCAGTCATAAATATATACTCGTGTATTTTAAGCTCGACTATTAGAAGAATATTTGAGCTTTCCTACTCACCCCGGCCTCTGAATTCGGTAAAAGTATATATTCAGAAGTCTTGTAAAAATCAGTTATTTACTTGAAACGTGGAATATACCTTTGTCATCAACTCTATTCTCAGGGGCAACATTCCCCATAAAATTGTTTAGTATTTTTACAGTTATACTCCTTTTTATATAGATTTTCAGATTCAAGTATTAGTTCAAAGACCTATACTTTCAAAATTATTCAAGGTATTCACTTGAGAATATTATTGCCATCACCACGAGCATAAGGTGCAACAATCCATAAAACTATATTTTGTATTTGGCACAGTTCTGCCCCTTCTTTACTTAGATTTTCAAAATAATGATTAGGGCCTATAATGTCCAAACAACATAAGGCATTCACTTGGTATGAAACATTTCCATCAAATCCTACATTGCATAGAACACTGCTCATTATTATAGAGGTACGGCAGATCACAGAGTGAGTAAATGCGTATGTCTCTGTTACTTAACGTTTTAATCAAAATAATGAATAATGAATAGATAACTAAAATTTCATTTGTTGTCTATATAATGTTTTATAATATTAAAAATAAAGTGTCATGTTCATTCAGTGTACGCTCTATAACTCTTTCATTTCTGGGTGGATTTAGAAATTACTTAAATGTTCACAATCACGAGACGATGTGTCGTGCGCAAGACCCAGGTCCGTACCTCCAAGGTCAAGGTCACACTTAGAGGTCAAATGTCAAAAATGGGACGTGTTTTTCGTCTCCAGTCAATAACGCTGTCATTTCCAGATGGATTTTGAAAGTATTTGGCGGAAATGTTCACCATCATGAGACAATATCTATGGGTTATGTTGTACTCCTTTATTGCGTTCCATAGATCTATATGTAATAAATATGAAATTGTGTGTTTTCATTCTGTACATTATTGAATTTATTCTCTTTGTTTTCCTTCATCATAACTATCCATCCTAAATACATGTAAATTAATATTATATTATAATATAAATATGCCCTACCCCCTGCCCCTTCAAAGAAAATGCGGCATATTTATTTGCAGTTGTAGTTGTCGGTTGGTCTGTATGTCAATCATAACTTTTTCCCGTAACAAGCCACCGGTAGGGCATTGAAGTCACATCCTGTTACAAACACTTGTTACTGTTTAATTGCGATGTTATGAGGTAAATCTTCATTTACACTTAATGTATTACTATAATAAACAAGAGATGTTTGTAAAACATGTATGCCCCCCCCCCCCCCCCCCCGCCGACTTGCAGCCAAATTGTGAATATGTGCAATTGTTAAGAACTTTTTTAAATATGCAATCCCAAGCGAGGTCTCGATATATGGTATCTATGTATGAAGTTTCATTAAAATATCTCGATGCGTTCTCAAGGTATCGAGCGGAAACCGTTTTTCTATTGTTAGTAATGGTGACCTTGACTTCACCCATCCCATATGAAATCCCAAGAGAGGTCTTAATATAAGGTATCTATGTATGAAGTTTCATTAAAATATCTCGATGCGTTCTCAAGTTATTGAGCGGAAACCGTTTTTTCTATTTCAGCAACGGTGGCCTTGACACCACGCACCCCATATGCAATCCCAAGCGAGGTCTCGATATAAGGAATATATGTATGAAGTTTCATTAAAATATCTCGATGCGTTCTCAAGTTATTGTGCTGAAACCGTTTTGTTTCTATTTTTAGTAACGGTGACCCCACCCACCCCATATGCAATCTCAAGCGAGGTCTCAATTAAGGTATCTACGTATGAAGTTTCATTAAAATATCCTGATCAAGTTATTGAGCGGATACCGTTTTTCTATTTTTAGTAACGGTGACCTTGACCTTGACCCCACCCATTCCATATGAAATCCCAAGAAAGGTCTCAATATAAGGTGTCTATGTATGAAGTTTCATTAAAATATCTCAATGCGTTCTCAAGTTATTGAGCGGAAACCGTTTTTTTTTATTTTTAGCAACGGTGACCTTGACCTTTGACATGTTTACTTTCAAAATTATAGGCGTCTTTCTTTCCCCCCAAGGAACCACCATACTAACTTTCATGATCGTAGGTCAAAGCGTTCTCTAGATATCGAGCGGAAACAAAATGGTCTACGGACAGATCGACCATCAGACAGACCGACCGACCGACCGACCGACGGACGGACAGGTGCAAAGCAAGACACCCCCACTTCTTCGAAGGGGGCATAATAAAGTGTGATATTTGGGATCCCGTGAACCGGTTTAAACCCCGATGCTTTGCATTGACCGTTCCCAGGGCGGTGACCTCAGTTTTATTTTTGGTTTTTATTTGTAATGTGTTTTTGTATTGTGCTGTGTTGTTTTTGGCAATTGGTCACTTGCCATACATGTAAATAAAGGAACATGTGCTGCTAATAAAGTACTCTCCTGATGATGAAGCTGGATTTTCACTTGGTTTATACAAAGTTTGTATTATTCTATGTAACGATGTTTAATTTCGATTAAATGTATACATCAATATGTACAACACTAATTATAAAAGACATGATCTTAATATAGTTCCACATGCATTCATTAGAAACAACACAGCAATCTCAAAGTAACCATATAACACTGCAAGCAATTATATTGTAGATTTTTTATTTGTGCCAAGGACAAGATTTATCAGTGTTTTTATCAGACTTGTCAGACATATTTTGCCACATGACCACTGTATCACATTGTTGATTTCAGAACAAGACGGCGTTGACAATACAAATTGGGAATGCTGGGTCTCTAAAGGACCTTTTCTATGTGACATTCCACCTGTTGTGACTGATCACATCACAACTTGTTCTATAGCAAGGTATCACCCTGCCCAATGCCTGTCACTACGACGAACTACTTGGACTTGTTTAGAGCTTGCAAACTTTGCAAATAGTAATAAACTAAACTGACTTTTCTTTTGTAATGATTGTGTTTTGCAACAACAAACAATAGTAGTCATGCAACAATTTAAAAATTAGTTCCCAATGTCCCGGAACAACAAGTATGCAATCATTGCATCTTCCTGCTAGCATGGTGTATTCATTCCATCCCTTTTGTGTGATCTGCATATGTCTATCATCTGTGTTATGGTGGCAGATTTTATACATATCACAGGGACAGACATCATCCTTACAAGTAATACAGACTTTCATTTAATGTATTTTTATCAAATAAATACAAAATGTCCTAAAAGTTATTACCAGCAAAAACATTGCGATTGACATTTCGTCGCAATAAAGTTCAATTTTGGATTTACTGCCCTTCCATAGTTCAAAATGTCGTCTGTAATTATTAACATTCTAGTGTATTAAACTGAATCCTTTCTACGAGAATTTCCAAAACATTTGGGCAATTATATACCAACAAAGCACACACATTTGCAGACATGATTTCAATGGAACACACTTTGGGTCATCTCAATTTGAGGAAAATGCAAATAATTGTTGTTGCTTATTTTGGGGTTTTCCACCAATATTTCTTTCCAGACTTTATACAGCATGAATGTTTTTATAACTTTATTATTTAAATTGATAACATAACTGTTGCAATTTGTTTGAGGTTGAAATGTAGATTGACTGGAAACCCAGCAAACATGTACATATGGGAACCATAAAGGAGCTATATGGCCCGCCCATGTGAGTTGGTCCATAAGGGTCCCAGATGGGTCCCATATTACAGCACTGGTAGGAAAAACTAATAAAAATGTATTTATTTATTAAAAACGTATTTATTTGGAGCTACTATCTGACTAAATTGAGCTAATCCATTTGGGCTGAACAGGTGCGCGAAAATAATTTGTTTTGTTTTTATTAAGGTTTTATTTTGTATGAATATAAAATGTAATGTATCATTCAGACGTAGTTGTTATTGCGAAAGTGCATCGTATTTTTTTTAAATCGCATAACTAAAAACAAAAATATTACGAGCTTGCGCTAACGAAATTTCCGGCATCGCCAAAATTTTTGAAAACAAACGGTAAGTTTTACAATTGTGCACGTAAATAAAATTATTTAGAAATCAGTACGATGATAGCTCACATTATCAGTCTTCCATTTAGATACATGCACTTTTTGTGTGTAAAGATAAGTTGTAAATGCGTTTTATTTGGTATTATCCATAGTTGTTTTGCATTTGCCATGTATTTTCGCGATGTCAGTCGTCAGTTTTCAATGTTGTGACATTATGTTGGAAAATATTGCGAGGTATACAGAAACTTTGCTGAACTGTGGAACTGTTAACTGTCAAGTTTAATAATGTTAAATTCTATGTTGATAAAAAACGTTCCTTTATTCAAGGTGAGGAACCTTTCCATGTTTGGTGGGCAGACGTACATTAAACCGTTTACTGCATAATGAAGACAATAGGTCGTATTAAACCATCGAGAGGGGCAATTCAATATGAAGGGGCTTATTGCTTAAGGGAAATGTGCGGTGCTTCGGCTTTGAATAACATATTTTTATATTGAATTTCCAGGTTTCTTGGCTGTGTTAACTAGCTTTGTACGCTATTGTCATACATGTACATCTATTAAAATATGTTGACCATGATGAATATCGGATTCAATTGTAAATGGTTTTGAATTATTAAAACTGTATCTGATCAATAGTGTACATATTTTGTTTTCATCTGACAGGTATGACTTACAGAACACTTCAGTATACCTACCACATAGGATAAAAAATGATCATATATAGACCCAAATGTTGCCCATTTGCAGCCCGTATTATATCCTTATAAGACCCATACGCAGCCCATATAGGACCCATATGCAGCCAATACGGGACCCATGTAGGACCCATATAGGACCCATCTGCAGCCATATGGGCCGCCCATATGGATCCCACATGGTTCCCGGTAGCAGAACGCTTATGGGTCCCATATATTTTGCTTGCTGGGAATACAGACTGTAACTTTTATTTATGCATATAAACTTTATATTAAGTCGGAAATTAATCTGAAAAAAATCGATTAACTAAGCTCATTTATAGTTCAGCATTCATCAGTGTTCTCTCTAACTGTCAGATAGGGTCAATTTACGCAATCTGATACACAGTCGATGTGCTAATCCCTTATCAAAACATTAGTAACATTGTTTTGCACACACGCATTTTATTGCCGCAAAGCACTATGTTATCTCCAAGGCATATGTTGCTAATTGATCATGTAAATTAAAAGTGTCACCGACCAAATGACACTGGTCGCAATAACTGGGTAGTTTTGATCGTTATTTGGTACTTTCAATCTGGGATTAATGGTCGTAATAGGGAATAGCGGAATGTCCATATAATCGGGGTTTGCGACCATTTAAATAAATAGGAAAACAAATGGGTCTTTTTAAAAAAGTCCGCTGAAATAGAGGTGGTCGTTAAGCGGGGTTTTATCGTATATCTGTCTATTTTACTATTTGGCAGAGTTGTACTGTTGAGGTGTATCTCTCACGTGACTACCTTTATCTATAAACAAGTCTATGTTTCTAGATTTTTTTCTCCTGTTCACATTCAACTAAAACGTGCCAACTAAAATACCCACTTCGAATAGTCGAGCGAGCTGTCCTCTGACAGCTCGTGTTTACTTAACGTAATTGAGTCACTAAATTTTCATTCTATACGCAGAGAATGACGTCACACGCCAAACCTCTGTACTTAACAGCATTATTTTGCGTCAAACGACGACATGTGCTTACGCATGAATTAATTCCGCGTATGAAACTTGTTTCATGAAATGACTTTATTGATACCATAAATCAGTCTAATATTCAGTTAATACTAATAGTAGAATATATTTCTGTCAAATAACATAACAGTAGTTCGTGTTTAACGCTGTTTAGCGTGTTTATTATAAAAAGCTACTTTCACTTTCGTTTTGTGTGAAAATTAAAGGTTAGATGCCAGTAAATCCAATTCCCATAGAGTCCCATTATAAAACGGCGAACTTTCAGATTTCAGATTGTGCAAGCTTGGTGTCTGTTTAAAGATGAATATGCCCTCTTCCGAAAATTGCAATAAAAAGATTTGGCATGCTACTTCTAAGAAAATGCTTCTCACCTGAATGCAGACACCGGTAGAAACTAGGGTTCGGCAGTCATATTTCGACAAGAGCCCCATGCCACAGTAAACACACCCCAAAAGCTCATCTTTCAAGTTAGACTCCAAAGTAATGCACACAAATGTTCCAAACACATAGAGGATATTAGAAATAACCAAAAAAGGCATGTCTGACATTGCTAAGTGCTTTTCATAGCAGGAGAAAAAAGGAACTCTAGTAAAAGGCGATATTTCGAATGGAAAACGGAGGCAAATACATTGATTTACTGGTATCTAACCTCAATAATGTTATTTCCAGTATATTTTTAAGTTAGGAGTTTTATTTCGCTTCTTTATAAATAAAAATATTTTATTTTGGAATCTCTGACAAACGTTTTGGAAATTATCAATTCCCAAACCTATGAATAGGTCCTTTTAGACACAACTTTTTTAGCTCACCTATGCATTTTGTGGTCGGTGAGCTATTGGTATAGGGGGACTGTCCTACATCGTCTGCAATGCGTCAACAATTGGGCACGTGGACGCGATAGAGACTTCACTTTTCATTCGATCTTTACCAAACTTGCACAGTTTGTGTATGGCCATAAAATCTCGGAACGATAATGGGCGATTGATTAGACCAGACATTCGAGAGTTTGGTCCCCTTTTCATAAGAAAAACTGCATAATAGACTTTGTTCAACATACAGACTTAATTTTTCATCTGAACTTGATCAAACTTGTTCAGCGTGTGTATCACCAAAATATTTCAAAATAATCCAAAAATGACCGAGATTGGGGAAAAAACATTAGAGTTATTGTCCCTTGTTTGTGAGAATGGAAAATATTGACAATATTGAGGTTAGCGACTTCATTTTTGTCTAATCCTGACCAAACTTTCACTGTTTGTGCATAACCATAAGGTCTCAGTCAATGTCCAATATAGGCCAGATTGAACCAGAAAGACCAGATAAATTATTTCCATTGTTTGTATGTGAAAAAAAATTCATAAGGACAAGGACCGTTAAGGGCCGAATTTTGCCCATAAAATTGACGATTTTTTAATTTTAATGATTCTATTTACAAACTGATTCATTAATGGATATAGTTAAATCATGACGGAAGCGTAACGATGACATGGATATCGAACAATCGCGCGGACGTACAACAGCAGGCGAAACGTTCAAACAACGTGCATTTCTTCGATAGCAACGATTTTTGGTCTATTTTTACTCGTTTGTTGTCAAATTTAACTATCAATGCATGTATTAACTAAAATGATTTTGTCAAATAGATATATTATTTGTGTTTGTCTTTATGAAATCGTTATTATATTTTTGGTTAACGCATGCGCTTTTGGAGTTCATTTGAATAATTAAAGACACGACTTGATATACGCGTGTGTATACTCTTAATTATTTATTTTATTAATCGCACATAACGAGATAAAGTGTGAAATACTTAAAGCGCTATGCAAGGCATTCAATGCATTTATAAAGTTTACCGCGTGCCCTAGTTAATCACTCAAATTCAATCGTGTGCTTTGGAGCGTGCCAATCTATTCTCTGTGATCAGGATCAGGAAACTTGCAGAAGTTGGAAAGTTGATATACAGTTGAAATAAGTAATATTGTTTGTGGAAATCATTTGAAAATCTTGAGCAGTGTAATCTTCAATGTGAATTCTTACGTTCCGATTTGACTATGGTCGGCAAAGAAAACGTTATAGTTTGGGCTATAGTAAGTATGTTTAAGTTAGTAAATTAATCAACACATGCATAACGGTTATTTTTAGTTAATAAAGCAGTTTTCAGTAAATGCACCAATTTTCAAATAGTTCTCCTAGACGAGTTGAAATGATGATGTTGTACATAGTGTCTGTTTTGTTGCTATTTGTTTAATATTTTGTGCAATGTGTATAATGTATGTTAATGTAATTCTCATCAGTGAGGTTCTCATCACTTACTATTATCTGGGTTTTGTTTTGCAATTGGGATATACAACAACACTTTCAAGACAAAATGTCTTCTCATAGTTGTATATGACCATGATCAATAGAATGTTTGATGTATCTGTTTAAATAAATAAACGTAACCATTTGATAAGCTCAGTATTTTCTGTACATGTCAGTAAAAAATTTAACTCAAATATCAGTAGAATAACCAATAAAGATACTATCTGCAGGTATGTGCGTGCGTGTGCCTGGTTGGAAGATATGATGCAGCAGGGTATAGAGAGTCCTGCATTTCTACAGCTAACTGTGATGGAACTGTGGGTCTCACATATAATAGTCAGGTCTGTGTCTGTAACAATGGTTATTATGACACTGGATCATCTTGTGCTGAAAGTACGTGTTATTGATATTAATGATACCTCACGTATGCCTTACAGTGATAAAGTCCCATTACCCAAGAAAGAGGTATTTTGACTGTCAAAACATTTTCAACCTTTTTGACACGTGACCAAGCAAAAGTGACTGTCAGGTCATGTGACCGCGCTGACATTTTGGATGTCGTATGCGTGCAAACGACTGTTTCTGTTGTTTTAGCCAAATCATGAACATATTGGTTGCCTTGTTGTGATGTCACTGTTCAATGTGGAAACACGCGATTCTCTTCAGTTCAAAATTGACTGTCAGAAAAAATAGTTTGCAAGTATTTCTGAAGATGAAAGAAGATTTAGACATTCTTCAATCTTGATGGCAGAATTAAACATGTGCATTTTTACCTATTTTATTTTCTTAATTTTGTTTGGTATAATACACTAAATATCAAATAACAGAGAATGTCAACCTTCGAAACAAAAAGTCACCACTCGGCATGCCCTCGGGTTGACACTATCAATGTCCTACACGCTGCCATATGATATTTATATAATGTACAGTAACTAATTTTAACAGTTATTGCAATAGCGGCTTATATATAATAATGAGGTATTTTTGGAAATATAAAGTACCAGTGTTATTAACATGAATATAGGTGCTAACTAGTTTACGGGCAAAATCATAATTATTATAGAATATTTGTAAAAGTATAAAAGAAAAAGAAAAACAACATTTGTTGCGTGGAATTGTAGAACTCTGTGAATTTTATCAAATGTTTATTCACCGCGATCTGAGAAGCAATGGTCTCAATCACTGTGTTAGCCGGACAGTTATCATTTAAAATGTATATCACTGCTGAGGCGAAAACAATAAATTGCGTGTTTCGGGAAACGGTCTCAAAAAGTTAGGTAGGGTCGGGATTGAGTTTTTTATACTTTCTTTCGGCGTAGCTGTCTAAGATTACATTCGACCTAGATTTCTTGCGATAATTATGCAGCGGAAAAATGTGAATGCCAATATAATTGGGCAAATTTTCTAATTTTAGGGATTGCAAACTTACAACAATGGTTTAATGGGCAAATTTACTAATTTTAGGGATTGCAAACTTAAAACAATGGTTTTATGTGGTATTATAACTGTTGCTTACTTTTGAGGAATAAAGTTTACATAATTGTTTACATAAGCGGTTTAAATTAAGTTATAAACGTCTTCGACATACACTCTAGAACTGAACATACTAATTAACAATTTTACTGATTGTATCAAGTATGTAATGATTAGAATGTTATATTCATTCACATAGTGAAATAACTATTTTGTTTAGCCTACATGATCGGCGCGCTCTTTAGCCATTTCAATGCTACAATTCACGGGCACGACAGTCGGTCACATGGTACGCCTGTTGAGCTTGCGACACGTTTGCCTGTAAATAGTGTTAAGGTTTATTGTGACAAGCACACAATATACAGTGGTACATTTCTGGTATTTTTCTGATAAATAAGCAAAAAATTATTAGCAAACTTGATGGAGCTTATATTTCCTATTATTTTATCATTGTGTAAAAAAATATTATTGTACGTTGTGACCGACTGTCGTGCCCGTGAATTGATTCTAGCGAGTACAACACTTTCCAGCCGGAGAGTGATTCATTTTAAAAATAGCGCGCAGTAAAGCTGTGTTAATACACACGCATGAACATAGCGTCCGGAGAGTCCTAAACCCGTGACTTTCAATAAATGGGAAATTTGTATTTATAAACTTACTGTACATGTTAATTTATATTTGAATTGTGCTTGTCTTTTATTAAGAATTATTTATTATTGCACCTTTCGATCAACTTCTCCAGTATATGTTATTCAATTTATAAAAATGTTTAATATATGTATATATGTTCAATGTGGTGAAAGAAGTCTCGTAACTACGTTAAAATGTTATTCATGTTATTATAACTTCATTTGCGTAGCATGAATACACTATGTGCAATACTAATGATACATTACACTTGTCTGATATATATACTAATTTTCATTCGTTCCCTCTATTAATTTCTCACAATTTTAATTTGTAAAATTTGCCTGACAAATTCCTGTATCAATTATGTTTACGTAAATTATTCGTATTCTGAATATTTATGTATCACTGGTGAAAACATAGGGCGGTATATGATCGGTTTATTCACGGTACAGATATTAATAATGATTGAGTTTATCTCAAATTAATTTTTGGGCCGATACGTTTTCTTATGGTTTCCAAAAAATCTAGTGTCCGAGAAGTCTCCTTAGTAGAAACCGAAAAATCTGGGGTCCGAGAAGTCTCCTTAGTAGGAACCGAACAATTTTGGGTCCGAGAAGTCACGTAACTGATCATCTTGGTCCTCTTGTATTATACTTGGTGCAAACATGACATCTCAATATTAATTTCAACGCCGATTTTCTTTTTTAAAGACATTTCTTGTTTAAGACACATTTCGGTAAAAAAAAAAAAGGAAAAATATCTGAAATCTGACTAATAAGGAGTTTTCAGAAAACTCGTGTCGCCAACAACTTTCGGGTCGGGTGGTTGGAGCTACGTCACATTGCCCGAAACACAGAATTTAATAATTTTTTTTGGCCAGTTTGATAAATATACATATATGATCTACTTGTATACTCAGAGCATATTGACATAAACTTTAATAGTGTTTTTCAGATCATCTGATCAATTTAAGTTATCATCGTGTTTAATGAAATGATATTTTATTAATTCTAAATTCTAAATAAATTCTAAAATAATATTTTATTAATTCTAAATTCTAAATTAATTCTAACAAGACAGTGTTATATGTATTTTTTTTCTATTTGAAATGTTCCTAGATGTTTAAATAGCAAAAATAAAGATAACAATAGAAGTTTGCCGTCTACACCTGCAAGTTCATCTCATTCATGCCAAAGTCCTCAATGTTTCCACAAGATGTTACTGTCTGAAGCCTATTTAGATAATTCAAGGTCATAAATCCACAATTTCTGGGGAGATTTGGCTTATTATTGAACTTGGCCAAAATATGCCGACAAACCTTTTCATGAAATTTGGTGAAAATTTGAATAAAAAAAGTGTTGAAACGAAAGTGGTCTACCGAAAGACCGACATTAGCAAACAAGTCAAGTCAAGTCAAGTTTATTTCAAAGCTCAGTTCATGCATAACATGACAATATGAGCAGAAATTACATACAAGCAAACAAAGAGATACATAAGTGAAGGGGCTAAATTCAATAATGCAAAATGATAGTACAATATTTGGGAGAGAATAGCAGAATGACGAGTAATGCATAATGTATAACATCAAAATAAAAATAAAAAGGAAAAGGTAACACATGTACGTACACCATCGTAAATGTAAATGGTTTATTAGACACGTTTTAATATTTCTCTAATGAAAATACATAACTTTCTGTACTCAATATGGTTTTGTGTATCAGTTGTCATTAAAGATTTAAATTTTAAAACATTCGGTCTTGCATAGTAGTGTGTATTAATAAGTCGATTTCTAACATCTTTTAGAGCATTACACTCGAGTAAATAATGGAATTCATCACCAATTTGGGAGGTAGAGTTACATAATGAGCATATTCGTTGATCTGCTAAAATCCCATGCCAGCTTCCAGTTTCAACAGGTAATCTGCTATTTCTTGTTCGGAATTTGATCATATATTTAAGATATCTATCTGGCGTATTAATTAGGTAAGGTTCTAGACCAAAATTATCTTTAAATAATTTATAGTTACTACATTTACTAGAGTTATTCACATCAGAGTGCCATTCGTTAATAAATAGGTCAGACAGTTTTTGTTTTGTACTTTTAACAAGCCATATGCTGTTAGTAAAATCATGTGACTGCCAAATATTCATCATTCTCATTTTATAAAAATAGTTCGTATACATACTATCCAGTCAGAGCTGAAGTTTTCTGTTTTATGCATTTCTAATGAAATGTTATATACAAAATGTGAAAGTTTAACACATAAAGGATTAATTAATTTAGACCAGTAAGAAATCATTCTTGTTTCAATATCAATTTGTAGGGGCATAACTCCAGTTTCGCCATAAACAATACATGACGAAGTGCTGGGCTTGACTCCTAGTATTATTTTAAGAAATTTTAACTGGACTTTTTCTAGTACATAGTTATTTCCAAATCCCCAGCATTCACATCCATACAGAAGGATAGGTTTAATCATTTTGTTAAAAAGATCGATTTTCATATCAATAGACAAAGCTAGATTATTGCATTTGGTTATAAGACAGTACATAGCTTTGGTTGCTTGTTCAGCCAAATTCTTTTTTGTCTGGAAAAATGAACAACTACTATTAAATAATATACCAAGGTATTTATAAATCTTAACAATTTCAATAGGATTTCATTTATAATAAAACGCATAATTCCCAGGTCTACCCTTGCTAAAAACAACAACTTCTGATTTGGATGCATTGACTGTCAATTTCCATTTGTCACAATATTGGGAATACAAATTTAAACACTTCTGTAAGTCGCTTGCGGACTCTGCTAAAATTACAGTGTCGTCGGCATACAACAAGACAAACAATTTTAAAAACATTAAGATATCGTCATTTGATTGGGTATAACACTCTACTCCAATTACATCATTGTTGTTATTAAAGTATGTATGAAGGTCATTAATGAATAATGAAAATAAAACAGGGGATAAATTTTCTCCTTGTCTTACCCCAATAGAACATGGAAACTTCCGAGTTATTGAATCTCAGATCTTCAACCTCTGTTCAAGAAACACTGAGCAACTTAGGAGTCGAATGGCGTTTCATCCTCCAGAGGGCCCCTTGGTACGGCGGGTGGTGAGAGCCTCTAATAGGACTTACTAAGACGACCCTAAAGAAGGTTCTCGGGCGTGCATACATCAACCTTGAGTTATTGCAGACCATCGTGTTAAAAATTGCGGCTGTCATTAACAATCGTCCATTGTCAGTCACTTCATCCGACGTCGATGATCCGGTTCCGTTGACACCCGCACATCTTCTGTACGGTCGCCGTATCACATCACTTCCACATGGTGACTCTGCTGACGATATCGAGGTACTGTCAACACCTGCGAGCCATGACACTATACACGCTATGGCTAAGAGGAGAGCGCTAATCATCCAGCAATTCTGGGCTCGTTGGAAGAACGAGTACCTTACGGCCCTTCGTGAGCGACATTTAGTATCCAGGTCCAACGCTTAGGGTCGGTGATGTCGTCCACATACATTACGAGTCCTCAAGATGCCTTTGGAAACTCGCAGTAGTGATAACAACAGACGTGATAACCGGAAGAGACGGACTTATTCGAGCTGCAAGAGTGCGCACGTGCAATGGTCTGTGCACAAATAGACCAATAAAAACAAAACTGTATCCGCTTGAAGTGAACACTGAGAGACTGAATACATAATGCAAATAGTTTGATAACTTTGACACTGAAATATACTGTGCTATCATATATATTAATATGAACTGGTTCAATATATGATTTATTTTCTGTAGATAATACTATGTTTCTTTTTGCGGCCTGGAGAAAATCGTAAATTTGGCGCGTCGTCGTGCGACGTTGCCGCGCAGTAACGCTTATTTAGACGTCATCATTATTACTGTTGTTTATTGTTGTTATTGCACTTTCGAACGTCAATAAATAAGGTCGAACCTGGATTGATACTTTTCTTTATCACTACCGAAGTACTAGTAAATATACATCAGCTCGCCGACAAACCTGATTCATACCCGCGACACGCTTTATTCTTGACATTTGTGGGAAGTAAAACAAAAATCGACAAAGATCAAACGTTTTGAAATGTTTTAAGTTCTTACCTGTTACCTGATTGTATTAAAATGGCGTTGCTACATTAGTAAAAAGTATTATTAATAATACTGTGTTTATGCACATATGCATTGTAAAGTTGTTCTTTTATGTAAATGTATCCCCACGAACCATACATAGAGCGTACATTTACCCCCATAAATCTGGAGAGAGTGTATAATTACTGACAAATTTTCAGCAATACGCGTACCGTTACCACCAGTACAAAAGCTTGTCTGGAGCTCTGGATCAGAGCGACCTGACAATAGGCGCATGTCCTGTTAGAAGGGGTGCTGCATGTACAGATTCATTGAATTCTAGTTATTAGTGCCTGAGATTTAGAGCGGAAACGAAAATATTCTATTGAAATGTTATATTTATATATATTAGAACGAAAGGACGCATGTCCTCCTTATTGGGATGATGAATATAAAGTTTCATTAAAATTCCAGTCATTAGTTCCCGAGATCTCGCGCGGATAAGAAGTACCGGACGGACGGCCGGACTTAGAGTATGATGAATAAAATACTTGGGGAAGAACATTTTGACACCTGGACAAACTGAATAGCAGTTCAATTAGGATTCGGACGGACGGACAATGCGGCGACTATATGCTCTACCCTTCGGGAAGAATAAAATGTAATTGGACTACTGTGTCAGAAATTTTATGACACATCTGACTGTGACCAACTTTCACAGTTTGTGTATGATCATAAGATATCAAACGAGTTCGTAAATGGACTCGATTCATGAGATAAGTACATGGAATTGTGTTCTCCAATATATTTGTCCGCTTGCCCATGTACCATATTGCTACAGATTCCAACTAAATACAGTAACTGTTCATTACTTAATTTAGGTTTGGTGTTTTAATCAAAGGAGTAGAGCTGGGAAATTATTGTATTCAACCAACGTAACCAGTATATACCGAACATGAATCCGATTTTTCGGCGGCGTAGCTGTCTAAGATCACTTTTGACCGAGAATTCTGTAAATAAGTACCAAAGAAAATTATGTTCGGTAAGTTAATTATGCAGCGGTAAATTTGAATACTACTATTCTATTGGGCAAATTTTCTTGCGCGGGAGAATTTTTGGCAATGCAAACTTAAAACACTTGCTTAATGTCTACCAATACTTGTTGCATAACTTTTGGGAATAAAATTTACAGAATTGTTTGCATAAGCAAGTATTTTCTTACATTGTTAATTTGTTAAATTTGCCTGACAAATTTATTTTAACGTAAATTATTAAGGCTATCCATGTATCAATGGTAAAAACATGGGGCGATATGCATGATCGGTTTATTCACGGTACAGATATTAATAATGATTGAATTAATCTCAAATTAATTTTGCGATCCGAGAATTTTTCTTATGGTGTCCGAAACATCTGAGGTCCGAGAAGTCCCCTTATATAGGTGGATGGCGGAATATCTGGGGTCCCAGAAGTCACGTAACCGATCATCTTGGCCATCTTGTATTATGTTTAGGGTAAAAATGATATCTCAATATAAATTTCAACGCCGATTGTCTTTTTTATAGACATTTCTTGTTTCTAAACTATCTAGCTACATTTCAGTTATACTTCCCATAATATGCTTTTAGAGATGAAGTTGTTTGTAGTAATTTGTGATCTTGATAAAACATTTCATTAATCAATATAAGTAGCTCATAATTAAGTTTTATAATTTCAAGACAAAATCTCGGCGAAACTTGTCCAACGTTATCAAGTGTGCTGATGCCAATTTAGTGTGCATCAATTCTAAAGGTGTGTATGGTACTAGATATTACGATAGTCGTAGTGAATAAACAACAGGAGGAAGCTGCATATTAAGCTGTATTGTTTTATGGATACCTGTAGCTGTTTTGCTTTAGTAATTTCAGACAAAGCTCTTGGCGAAACCTGTTCCAACATAATCAAGTGTGGTGGCTCCAATTCAGTGTGCGCCAATTATAAATGTGTCTGTACTACTGGATATTATGACAGTGATGGTGAATCAAACTTTGGAGGAAGCTGCATACTAAGTAAGGGAAATTCTGTAGTAGCTAATTAATTCACCTTAGTCTATTGCTGCATTGTTGTATGGATGCTTATAGCTACTTGGTTTTTGTAATTTCAGACAAAGCTCTCGGTGAAACCTGTTCCAACATTATCACCTGTGCTGTCAGCAATTCATTGTGCACCAGTGGTAAATGTGTCTGTAATTCCGGATAGTGATAGTGATGGTGAATCAACCATTGGAGGAAGCTGTGATCAAAGTAAGGTAAAGTATGGATGTATTTGAGTGATTTGCTGGAATTCATGGCAGTGTTCTTTAAGTGGCATCTTTCTTACTGACGTTGTAGAACAATTACACTAACAAATAAGTAAAAATAACATGTTACTTTTTATCATTTCATAGATTGACACAAAGAGCAACATGATTCCTTTAATTGACATATGGGACGGTGGGATTTGCATAAAAATCTGTCAAATGTTTGTCCCATGCCAAGAGTGTTTCAAACAAAAAAGCCAGTTGTTATTTAAGAAATACTTGACGGGTGAACGTTGGTTATTGTGGTAATAACCAACGGTATGGAGTTCCGATGCGTAGGGATTAAACCACGAGGGCGATTAAACCACAAAGGGTATATTTAAACAATAAATATTTGCAATGGGTTCAGTCTCTTTACAGGTTTTATACTGATAATGAACATAGAACGATACATTGAACATCTTTGTCTTGCAACCTGTTTGCGTACGTAAAAATGCCGTATCATTGTCTCGTATACAGTTTTCATATTTCTTATATTTCTTGGTCTTTCAGCCCCTGAAGATTCCAAGGTAGGCATGATTGTCGGGGTCACTATGGGATGTGCAGCTGCAGTCGTCATTTTGATTGTTGTGGTTCTTGTTTTCCTTCGTCGCAGGCAGGGCCGACAGTCAACGTATGTACATTTCTTTGTTGAATTACATTACAACTCGATAAAAAAACAGGTAGAAGTGCAGGTGCATTTAACATATTAGTTTGCTTTACCTTAAAATACTGAACTTGCATCTGAAGCAAGAGCTACATGGTAAGCATTTTTAGTGTGATATGTTCCTGACAAACCAAAAATATGATATTGACTGGATGATACCTTTTTTTCAATAACACAAGTTTGATTTAAAAATTGTTTAAGGTTTATACATTTTGCATTTTCAGCCATATAAATATAATTTTATTTTACGAAGAGTATACTTTATGCAAAAGAGAAGAAATTCAAACACAGGTATTTATGTATTTCCGTAGATCACTAACAGTTGTTTTTGATTGTATGCTGGACTTCTCCACTATGATTTGAAATACGTTTATTGTTGTTGTTTGTTTATTATAGTTCTGATATCTATGCCACTTGATAAATTTGTTACAACCCCCTACAGTCATAGAGTAAGTATTAAAACCATAAACAGAATTGCGCTAATGCTTTGTAACGCATCCTAGATTATTATTGAAGTAAAAAGCCTATTTGTGTATATCGTCTGCAGATTCTGGACCAATGATTGTGTCGTAAGTATACACCTTATTATGCATATTGCATGCATGGTATATAGGGCTACCTTTTTGGAGCATATCGTTAGCGTTTGATAGCTGAATTGCGTTTATTTTATGTGTACTTTACGATAATGGTGTAGTCGTTTCTAGAAAGGCAATATTCTATTCTAATATTGTGGCTACTAATTTATATGCTGCAACGTAAAAAGCAACACATCTCTTGTATCCAGTAACAACATTTTATATTATGTGTGGCTTTTGCAGGGCAGTGCGTTTAGTGATTTCAGCAAGTACTTGACCCACATGAAGAAAGACTCCAACCTGCTTTTCTCGGCAGAATATGAGGTCAAATATTTAACACTTTTATTAGTTTTTGTTTTCGTTGATTTAATATTTATAATTAAATTAATATTTTAAAAATTGTATTGATGGTTAATCATAATGAGGCAGATGAAGTTATATGTAACTACTGTCTACTGCAATGTCAAGATATAATACTGTATGATTATCTTTGAGCAACAATTGTTTCATCAAGATGGTTAATAGTTCATTTTGTTCAGACTCATAGCATAAAACAAACAACTTATTGTTGATGAAATGTGATATAAGTATGTGTCCTGATAGTGCAATCATTTCCTCATATATTCGTCGATTAGCGGTATGGACAGTTATCTTATTAAAGTCACTGGCCGGATTAACAACAATATGGCCTAAATCTTACTTGCACTGTGTCCTATATTTAATTTCCATTATAGTTTATTTCTAAGAATATATGTACTTTTCATACTTTTCAGTCAAACAAACTGGTTCCAGGATGACATGAATGTACATGTATTACATTTTTACTTGATATTACTTTAGGAACTGGAATCTTACAGCCCTAAACACTCCACAAACGCCTCATACACGGAGGAGAACAGATCGAAGAACAGATTTCCCAACATTGTCCTATGTACGTAATATGTATATAGAAACAGGTATTATAAATATCAACGTGTTTGTAATACGTATCTTTGGTTACACGTGGAAGCGTTTTATTAATATGTTGACAACCAACGTATCTTAAGATGACCATTCGCGGGTGAAACTGAGCACCATCAGTGAAGAAGATAAAGGAGTCTACGCCAATTATCTGCCTGTACATCTATGTTCCGTGCAGACTTTCTTATATAGTATGATATTCTGTTGTGAGATGTTATGTACCGATGATTTTAAGTTTTTAACAACTTATCTTATCAACATAAAAAAAAACATTCATGTGACTCTACGATTCAGTTCTTCGGTTCCTGTAACCGTTTGTTTATTTGTAGGGGTATAGTTCACCCCGAGAATACATCGGTTGTCAAGGAACTCTGGCTGCTACCGTTGACGACATGTGGCGTATGATCTGGGAGCAGAATATCAGCATTGTTGTCATGCTGACCATCTGTGTTGAGGGAAACAAGGCATGTTTGTTCATCCAGTCTGTTGTTCGGCGTAGCTGTCTAAGATCACTTTTGACCTGGATTGTTTGTTAATGTGTACCAGTGAAAAGCTAGAAATTTGGCGCGAAAAGTTAATTATGCAGCGGTTAAATTTAATATCATTGTTCTCTCGGGCAAATTTTCTTCCTCGGTAGAATTTAAGGAAATGCAAACTTACAACACTAATTTAATGTCTACCAATAATTTTGTTCCATAATTTTGGTATTAAATTTTACAGAATTGTTTACTTAAGCGGTTAAAAATAAAGTTATAAACATATCCTCGACATATACTCTAGAACTGAGCATATGTATGAACATATTTTCTCATTGTATGTCATGAACACAATATTATATTTATTCCCAGAATGAAATAACTATTTTGTGGCACGCTCTAAAAATAGCAATTGCAAGCGTAGACGTTTTCCGAAATTGTACAATGCTCCCATTTATTCTAGTAAGTCATGCATCAATTAACTTCCAGAGAATCATAAGCCCGAATATGTCAATAAATTGGGAATTTATATTTGTAAAATTACTGTGCATGTTAATTTGAATTTGAATTGCCGTTGCGTTAAATATTAACAATTACTAAGAATTGCACATTTATATTTACTTCTCCAGTAGATGTTATTCAATCTATATAAAAAAGATTTTTCATCACTTTTAATAAATAAAATGTGGTAAAAGAAGTCTCGGACTACGTCGAAATGTTATTCATTTTACTTTTACTTCATTTGCGTAGCATGAATACACTATTTGCAATACTAATTATACACAGAAACCCTTGATACATCATATTCATAATGAATATAATTTTTAATCGCCACAGTATAATGAAATGTTATGTTTGTGTTATCAAAATTGAAGACATCATTAATTCAATGCGCTGAATATTCCCTGAAGATTGCTTTTCATTAGGAAACACAGTATACATGATTATTTGACTTCCAAATGTTCATTTATTTGATAACTTCTGAGATGAAAATAGGGTATATTACTTAATAACAACTCACTCATCGGATACAAAATAATGTTCATTTATTCGCGCAATTAATTTCTTGCATTGTTAATTTGTTATATTTCCCTGACAAATTTATATATACATAACAATAGTATTAAGGAAAATTATTGAGGTTATCATTGTATCACTGGTAAAAACATGGGGCGATGGATCGGTTTATTCACGGTACACATATTAATAATAATCTCAAATTAATGTTGGGGTCCGATAAAGTCTCTTTATTTAGGTTGGAACCGAAAAATCTGTGGTCCGAGAAGTCATATAACTCATATCAGTCAAACAGACGTCATTTTCTGGCCTTCTTGTATTATGTTAAGGGTAAAAATCTCTCAATATTAAATTCAATGCCGATTGTCTTTTTTAAGACATTTCTTTTTTTCAGAACTGATCCACAATATGAAGTCAGTTACGCGTATTTTACATGTAAATTATGTATTACATATGAATTTTAATTTCAGTTTAGAATTGTATATAAGATATAATAGTAGGTAAATTTACTGTTTTCTTTGACTGCTGCAAATCTTATTTTTTCGCGCATAATTTCAGAACAAGAGTGAGCAGTACTGGCCAGAAAAATTTGACAAACCAAAGCAGTATGGCGATTTAGTGGTAGAGGTTTCCTCCGAATCAACCATTGCGTGTTATGATTTAAGGATCATGCGAATCTCCAATGTAAGTAAGGCAATAAAGCTTAACAAAGATTGAAAGCATATGAAAATATTTATAATATATATGGATTGTACATATGTAAAGTTTTGTCTATCCAGGGCGATCTGACACGAGAATTAAAACACTTCCATTTCCTGTAATTTCCTGTCATGGCGCGAAGTGTGAAGCATGATTTGATGCAAAATTTCATACAACGGGTCCGAGAATCCGTACCTCCAGTAGATGCCAGTGGACCCAAGGTTGTTCACTGCAGGTACATACATGTATTTAACACATTCCGAAAGTTTATGGCCAATGTATATGAAACAAACTCTCAAAAAAAGTAACCACCAAAACGGCGTGACGATTAACGAAAAATGTAATTAAACGTTATGTTTAAGTGAAATAAAATAACACCAAAACAGCAGATAACAGGGAGTGAAAGAACTCATTTCCACTGCTAAAACATGTGCTTATTTCTTTGTCTGCAGAAAAGGCAGTTGCACCAAATGATTTGATTTAAAGCATACACAATTATTTTGTTTTCGTTGGAATTTAATGTGTGTTTACGAGAAAGGTATCTTAATTTCGCGTAGATAAATGACTAGAATGAGATTGATTTCCAATACAGGAACGTATATCAAAGGAATATTATTTTCTCAGCCACAAATATGTTATTGCATTCTGGAAGATGAAACTCGGCAACAGTATTAATGTTCGGTTTCACGCATGCGTACTTTTTTATCAAAGAAACCATTATATCCACTAAGGTTAGAAGTAACTATAACAACGTATATTTTAGCTCACCTGAGCACAACGTCCTCATGGTGAGCTTTTGTGATCGCCTTTTGTCCGTCGTCTGTCGTGCGTCGTCAACATTTACTTTGTCAACACTCTAGAGGCAACATTTATTGGCCAATCTTCATGATGAACATTTGACTTAATTATAATTGGCCGAGTTCGAAACTGGGTCATGTGGGGTCAAAAACTAGATCACTTGGTCAAATAGAAGAAAAAGCTTGTGAACACTCTAGAAGTCACATTGTTGCACAATCAACATGAAACTTGCTCGGAACATTTTTTCTAATCATATCTCGGCCGATTCGAAAATGGTTCCGGTCCGTTGAAAAACATGGCCGCCAGGGGGTGGGGCAGTTTATTTTATATGGCTAAAGGAAAAGCTTGAGAACACTCTAGAAGGCACATTTTTTGCCCAATCTACATGAACATTTCCCAGAATCTTTTTTTCTGATGATATCTTGGCCGAGTTTGAAAATGGTTCCGCTCCGTTGAAAAGCATGGCCGCCAGGGGGTGGGGCAGTTTTCTTTATATGGCTTTAGAAAAAGCATGTGAACACTCTAGACGTCTCATTTTTTGCCCAATCAACGTGAAACTTGCTCAGAACCTTTGTTCTTATAATACCTCGGCCGAGTTCAAAAACGGTTCCGGTCCGTTGAAAAACATGGCGGGGGGGGGGCAGTTTTCCTTATATGGCTACAGGAAAAGCTTGTGAATACTCTGGAAGTCACCATTAGACTTGCTCAGATCTGTTGTTCTTATGTGTTCTTATGATATCTCGGCCAAGTGCGAAAATGGTTCCGGTCCGTTGAAAAACGTGGCCGCCAGGGTTGTGGAGTGGATGGCAGTTTTCCTTTTATGGCTATAGAAAAAGCTTGTGAACACTCTAAAAGTCACATTTTGGCCCAATCAACATAAAACTTGCTCAAAACCTTTGTTCTTCTGATATCTTTACCGAGCTCGAAAATGGTTCCGGTCAGTGAATAATCATGGCCACGTGGGGGGGGGGGGGCGTTTTCTTAATTGCTCTATATTAAAAGCTTGTGAACAGCCTGGAAGTCACATTTTTTTCCCAATCAACATAAAACTTGCTCAGAACATTTGTTCATATGATATCCTGGCCGAGTAACAGAAGGGTTCCGGTCTATTTAAAATCATGGCCGCCAGGGAAGTGAGGGGGTTCAGTGTTCCTTATATGGATATATTGAAAATTTTAAAAAGCGTGTGAACACTCTAGAGGACACATTTGTATACCATTCATCATGACTCTTTCTCAGAACATTTGTCGCAATCATATCTCGGTCAGATTCTAACCCAGGTCACATGTGGTAAAATACAAGGTCACCAGGCTAAATTGAAAAAACTACAAGATTGCGAACAATCTAGAGGCCACCTTTTTAGCCGAATCTTCATGTAACTTGCTCAGAACAGTTTAATTCCTTAGCCCCTCAGGTGAGCTACCTAGGGCCTTATGGCCCTCTTGTTTTTTAAGTTAAATAAGGGAGTATACAAACATTCAAGAGATTATATTATGTTCGCAATATAAAACACTGGTTCGGTTCTAGCGCTGGAGTTGGAGGAACAGGCACGTACATAGCACTGGATCACCTGATGCAGTTTATCAACAACCACGACTTGCAGGCTACGGTCGACATATTTGACCTCGTCCTGAAGTTGAGGAACAACAGAAGCCACATTGTGCAAACTGAGGTAAAAGTTAATTGTATTAAAGAGTTATACCGTTTAGACATGTTAAGACCTTTACCGCTTTGACAGCGGTGTTATATCATGTTATCAACTGTTTTTAAACAACACCAGCTGTGCGCAAATCACTGGACATATTCACTTAGGATTATTAAGGACTAGCCCGTTACGCTAGTTTTGCTATATGAGCAGATAGTTATAAATATCTGCGAGTGTTTCACCAGTAAACGTTCATAACCTTTGTCAATATTGATAAATGACAGACGGTAGTTGTATGTTCACCTTTGTACTCCTATGTTACAGCAACAGGACATCTTTATTCACCTTTGTCAATATTGACTTATGAGAGAAAGTGGTTTTATGCTTGCCGAAATATTTGGGGGAGCATATGGTCGCCGCTTTTTCCGTCCGTCGGTCCTTCCGTCCCACTTTCTTGTCCGGGCTATTTTCTCAGAAACTACTTGTCGGAAGTCAACGAAACTTGATGGGAAGCTTCATTACCAAGAGGAAATGTGCATACTACCAGGACGCTCCGCTTCAATGATGTTTCTTACTTAGAGTTATGGGACTTTAAGTATTTCTGAAATTAGTGTATAGTGCACAATTCTTCACTTTCTTCTCCGTGCTATTACTCAGCAACCACTGACCGGAATTTAACAAAACTCATTGAAGCTTCATTACCAAGAGGAGATGTGCATATTATCAGTACGCTTCAATGATTTTACTCGGAGTTATGAGACTTTGAAGATTTGTTTAATTAGTTTGATAGATTTCTGAAATTAGTATATATTGCGCAATTCTTTTCCGGGCTGTTTTTCAGCAACTCATGGCTGAAATTCAACGAAATTTTATGAGAAGCTTCATTACCAAGAGCAGTTGTGCATATTACCAGGATGTTCAGCTTGAATGATTTTTCTCTGAGTTATGAGACTTTGAAAAAAAATTAACTAGTTTTATAGTGCACAATTCTTGTCCGGACTATTTATGAGCAACTACTGGCCAGATGTCAATAAAACTTTATTGGAAGCTTCATTGCCAAGAGGATGTATGCATATTACTAGGACGTTCCGCTTCAATGATTTTTGGAGGTATGGGACTTTGAAGAATTATGTCATGTCTAAATATCTGGAACTGCTATATAAAATGCAATGATACTTGATGTAAACTTAAATAACTATAATGAAATAGCCATTTTATAGTAATGATCCATCGCTTTGAGTTATGGTATTTTGTTTTTATTTTTACAATTTTGCTTCTTCTGCATGTTCATGTGGTATTTGTGTTGTATGCTCGCATACAGTTTTGATGTCAGATAAGGTCCTGCAGTTTTAGTGATATTTAGTCATTTTGCTATCTCTGCCCCTCTAATTGCATTTATATAGCTTGACAAAGCGCATTGGGGATCATCCGTCAGTTTTACTGATATCCTTGTATGCATTTGTTCGTGCTACTATGTTACAGCAACAGTGCATCTTCATACACCTGTGTCAAAATTACATTTTTACAGATTGTGGTTGTATTAACATGTCTGTATGCCTATGTTACAGCAACACCACAACTTGGTCCAATATTGATGAGAGAGATGGTGGTTTTATGTACATGTTTATGTCCCTATCTTTCAGCAACAGTACATCTTTATCCACGAGTGTGCGAAGGAACTGTTGGATAAGAAGCATGGTGCTCACGTCTACAATGACCTCGGTATGTGGTACAATTACCTCTTATTATGTCCTTATGCACCTCATGCATCAAACATATATCATACATATATCATACAGCCGTTTAAAACATTTCTCCATCCAGGATAATATATGATTATTTATATCAAGTTTGAACATATGTTGTATTGTATGAAAACATGTATTATATATTGTCAGATGTAGTTTGCCATGAAATTCGTATTCACAGTCGTGTTCATAGATGGGTATACTACTAGTACTAGACTAATGTATCGGATATGATGCACTTTCCATACAGGACTGTGTCACACATGGCCACTAACTGTAGGCCTATTTTTGTATCTAAAACAGTTGTGGTAAAAGCTTTCCTGCAGTTCCGACTGTTGCGTCGCAAACTGTATTTATAAGTTATAAGTCTTCGTATTTATGCTTACAGCGAACGATGCGTATTCATGTCTGAATGCGGATACAATGCATGGAAATTCGTTATACGAACAATTGGCAAAGGCGTGAAAAGCCAGAGTTAGTGCTGTGCCCGTTACACCAGCGACAGACCTTTTATTTTAAGGAAACTGATCAATCAAGCAATACCGACTGTTTGACGCTGCAAGGTCTTACTGTTTAATATAAGGTTTTGAACAGCAAATGGTTACTAGTTTGTATATAAAAGAAATGAAGGGTATACTTTTCTAATACTATTAATGTTTACCATATGTATGATCCACAAATTATAAATATACTTTTAATAGTTCTTTAATATCTACACATATATTTATCATTGTTATATTTTGATGCGGACAATTTAACTATAAGTGATTCATGACATAATTCAATTGATTTTGCTGTACAGGAAGGACTTGTAAATATATACCATTTATACACCGTCTTCTTGTATTAGCACTGTTTGTTATTTGCGTGTCATATATTTTTTAAGTACGGTGTGAAGGGAAACAATACCACCTATTTACGAGAAAAATAACTACTGAACTGAAAGACATGTAAATAGTTATAAAGTGTTTTAAATATGTTTGTGTTTATTATTGTTATTTTTTTTTGGCTTTGGTAACTTTCGGATATCATTTCATGGTCCGGATAAGCTGAAACAACAGTCACTATAGTGTCTGTAAGTATCTAAATCGTATTTCCAAAATGCTAATACATGTGGTGTTACTTTCCCATTAAAGAATACTTCATACGATATGTCTTTTGGCGAAACAAAACGAAATTGTCGAATGATTGAGCTTATGTTCTGCAAACAAATCAAAAATAATTTGTGTGTTATTGTGTAAAACACTTTTTTACAGTTAAAATGCTGTGTTAAAGTAGGTTTCCAATATCAAGATGATGTATAATAGTTTTGCAAGTAAACATTTCCTTGAGTTTGGACCACTGCCATGAATAAGTTGTGAAAGAAAACTTTTTTTATCGATTCGTTGTGTGTTTTTTCGTGTCTGCATGGTTGGTAGGTTTCAAAAAATCATGGGGACCCGAAACATAGAATCAAATTTGTATGGCCTTATGTATTAAAGTATACAGTATACACACACTGTTTCAAACGAATGGCTGAACAACGACGACTCTTGTCTAGTAGCAAGGATACAAGACAAATTTGTGTTGGATATGGCATACACAGGAGATGTCGCATCGATCTTCGTGTACAAATAAGCTGAACTATTAAATAAATAATTCATTTTAACATGACATATTTATCTGGTATTATGTTTATTTGATGAAATTTAAAACCTGATATCTAGCAATTACAAAGAAGATTTTATATAATCAAGGTAAGTGATGGCGCAATTCCAAGTTTTATCACATTTATTTCAATCATATTATTTAAAAATGAATTGGACATAAAATACAGATCTGCATTGATGATTATGTAAATGATTTATGTACTTGTAAAGATTTTACTCTTCAAGTTATCAAGATAAAGTTCTCCAAGTAGTTTATTTCACACGAAACATTTATATTAGCTATATCTGAAGTGTCAACGTCATTTCTGCAAGAACACTTTAACCGACAAAGCTTCCGCAAACCACTTACATCAGGAAACAGTTTTTTAAGTTTGAATTACACATAGATAGTTAGCCGGAAGGTGTTGAAGTGGTAGCAATACAACCTTAACGATGAGTAATTACTTTGAGAGATATTATTGTTTATAGCAACACAAACCATAGATAAATCATGTACAATGAAAGAAATTTTGTTTGAAGTGATTTTGATTAAACTGACAATTACTTAATAAAAACGCAGAACATGTGTATGTATGTTATTGTTTCTTCCGTGTTGACCTTTATAATTTGTGTTTATGTAACGAAAAATTTTTTATTCGATTATATTAATATGGATAAACTAAACAGATGAATTGAGTACATGTAGCCGCACCTCTATATACTGCATCCGCAAATTGACACAATTGGTCAAGAATGGATGAAAGTGAAGTAATGATCTTGCAAACACTCAATAGTCATAAAATGTATTTGGTCATTTTTTGTTTATAAAAATAAGTGACAATTACTGCGATGTTTCTGATCCGATCTGGTACAAATTGATGTTTGCTTAAGATTTACGAACTATGAACATTTGTTTACGATTGGATAAACATGATTATTTAAGATTGGTAGATTATTTTAGTATTTGTCAAAATTGAAGGCCTCCCCTCAAAAGGATCAACAGAGCACTCAAGTGTTTGTTTCGGGCCCACATATAACATTATTTGCAAATACCTAATGACGAAACATATTTGGACCATTTAATGTTAAAGAAAACGATGATTGTGACACCATTATCTCTTCGTTAGCAATTATTGAATATATTGGCCAAGAAAGTCATCCAGGAATACTCTTTAAAATTGTGTCCATTCTAGAGACATTAAATCAAAAATGAAAACAACAACAACAATAACAGGGTGATACATTTGATACAGGGTGACAGTGCGATCGAACTTACGACTACATCATCCAACGACAAAATGAAAACACTTTCGCGCTTTCCAAACTTACTTGACAACATACCGATTAAGTTCAAAATATTTCAATACAACAACTACTATTACACACTATTTATTTACATGTTTACGCAATATCAAACACATCTTTGTGGACAACGATTAAAAATATAAAATATGTAGGACATGTTTTACAAACAAGGTATTTGCGTGTAATTTATTTCAGCAAATACTTCTTGCGTTCTATGCCAGACCCACACATCTAGAGTATACATAACCATTAGATGTCAGCATTTGTTTGATTAAGCATAAATTCATACCTGGTAAAAGCGCTTATAAGTTTTTTTTCCAAATGTTTCATATGCTTTCCGAATTTTCACAATGTCAATTTTTTTTTTTTTTTTCGTTCAGGTGGAACGTTTCGCCCGAGCTTCGGGTATCAAGAATGGCTTACACAATTTAACAACAAACAATAAAACCAATAGGCGTGATGGATATATAGGATCTGACACGAGTTGTCATTCATACCATATTTTATTAAACGAGTTCAGGAATTTTGTTAGTAAGCGAGCCTTTGGCGAGCTTACTAACGAATTACCTGGACGAGTTTAATTAAATATGGTATGAAATGACAACGAGTGTCAAAAACGTCTAATGTTTACAAAAACATGTTTATAAATACTAAAAGTTGTGAATTGGCATGTCGTCATTTCATGTTGACGACGTCATTTCACAAAAAAAAACGTCATCAGTCAAAGAATATTTAGCCAATGAAAACGCTCAAAATGTTATCTTACACATGTGTAAGATAGAAATATTCGTAATGGTTGCATTACACGGGAGACAAGTTAAAGCACGTGATACAACAAATTTCCTCAGGCTATTTTGATTGATGATTAGTTTATTGTAGACTAATGATTGGTATGAAACAGTAAATTAAATATAATCAACTATTATCCTTATACAATGACTCCGAGCATGACTTCGAGTCTGCTATGATACCTTGAGAGTTGTCTGGAACAATCTATTGACCCCGTGTCTTTGTTATGAAACACTATATAATACTCCGGGTCTGGTACACATGACGGTATGGTGTTTATTCATATATGACCCCGTACCCTGTGTATGGAACCTTGAACAAGAGACTTTGAGTCTTGGTACGGAGATGTAGGACGTCTATATTATCGATTACTAGCGACAAGAGCTTTTGAGAGGTAGGAATCCTGCTAACATTGCCCATATGTCGCAAGAAGAGGATTGCCAGCCTCAGAGCGCCCAAAGTCCCTATTGTTTTATCAATATAAATATAATTTTAAATACCGATTTAGGTTTATATCGAATGTTATCGATCGATGTTTACTCAACGAGGTCGGGAGCAGTTCTGACTATTCTGTTGTTGTTGTTTCGGGGTTTATAGTGAGGACTTCCTGACTATTCTTTTAGAAAACGCGCTCTTTTATACTACCCTTACATTCGTGGTTACTCGGACATTTCCATATGTCATACCATAGACATTTACGGACTAGTGCTCTACCATAATTATTCAACAATATAACGGGTTTTTGATCTTAATCAACGGAATTCAACATATTTAAAACAAGAGATGTTTGCAAAACTTGTATGCCCCTGATTTGCAGCCAAGTTGTCAATATGTGCAATTGTTAAGAGATTTTTTTCAATATTGTATGTGCACATTCACACATGGGGAGGAAATAGAGAATACATGGTTGGTGCCGGGATGGAGAAAATTGATCCGGTGAGGCTTAGAAAATGGAAATAGGGCGAGCTTTAGCGAGCCCTATTTTTGTTTTCGGGCCGAACCGGATAAACATTCTCCTTCCCGGCACCTACCGTGTATTCTATTTATCCTGATTTCTATTCAATTCAATTAAAAAACACCAAACACTAATTACAAGTTTAAATTTAAAAAAATATTCTAGACCGGCCTCGAACCTAATAACTCACTTGAATGTATGCGTACTACCCGGAAAAAAAATAGTTCTATATATCTTAATCACCTTTATCAAAAAGCAAAAGTAAAATATTAATAAATCTTATTTGCTGATGTCAGTACGACACGAAAATGACGTAGTAAATTTGGTCAAAGCGTTCTCTAGATATCGTGCGGAAACGAAATGGTCAACGGACAGACCGACCGACCGACGGACAGGTGCAAAGCAATATGCCCCCTCTTCTTCGAAGGGGGGTGGGGGGGCATAATAATAAGATATAAAACAACGCACACCGATAATTTTCTATGGTTTTTTTTTTCTTTAATTATTTCTCGGCCGAAAGCGGAAATCCAAGGACGCTTTATTATCAAAACTACTGATCTCTATTATCATCAAAACTAATGATATTGAATTAACCCTAAGCATAAACAAAAGTAAAGTTAAATTAAACCGGTGTTGGGGTAAAAATCACCAAACAGGCATCCGAAAACCTACCAGCCCGAGCACGCTAAACATAGTATCAAATTGGTGTGGCCTTAGTCCTAAGATACTGGGATATCTTACATTTGCTATGAATGAACAATAAGAGTTTATACTTCAGGTAATAGTGACCAAACATGTTTTCATTTATTCAGTCATTTACCCCTTATGATAATGCCCCCATATAATCCACACATGGAAAACTTAAAATGGAACACTTATACACTAGGACACTGGAAGATGGATACATAATCCGTCGACCAGTTCAAATGACATTCCTACAAATGTCAATAATGTGCCAATACACAGGATACACAGGATTACAATACTCAGGATTTCGGGGGTGGGGAGGGGGGGGGGTCAAACAAAGAAGGATTAAACTAGGCCTTTAACTGTTAACCTATTAACCTGTTAAACAAAAGAACACGTAGTAAAGCTTATTATGATGAGTTTGTAATTATCGATGAATGGAAATTAATCCTTTAACAATAGGCACTGATGAGTTTAAATGTTTGTGGCAAAAACCGGGAAAGGTCTATAAAGAGCCAGATCGAATAGGTCCAGAGATAATTTCCCTTCTTTGGTCGTAAATTCAGTATATTGCATCCATATAGAGTCCGTACAAAGATAATCAACATTTTGTGCTTAATTAATAAACAGCATTCGTTAAAGAAATAAAGATGTTACATACTTTATATATTTGACAGTATTGTGTAGAAATGATTTCAACTTGTGTCGTTACTGAATGTCTTAAAGATTGATGTTTTATTGATTAAAGTTTATGTTACACTTTGAAAAGTCTAACGTTATAAAGTTATTGTATGTATTTTCTGCCAAAGTACGCATTTTCAGCAGACCATACTGATGAAAACCCAAATGCTCCATATTCTTAAAAGGACAATGAGGTTTACTAAAACGGTGCAGTATTTTGTGCAAGATATTTCATATACATGTGTTCAAACGTGTCCTTAAGCGCAGTAATTCTTAAGTATTTCCTTAATTATTTTCCTGTATGTTGTTAAGTCTGCAGGGTATTGTTTGCATTAACTATGTATAGAACAACTGTAGTGCAGTCGAAACAATGTAAATGAGAATTTGTACAAATAAAATAGATACAATTGTATGCTTGATATAGCATGGGTGGTTTTCACAGTTACACGTAATTGTATTCATCTATTTGAAGATGGTAGGATTTGATAACATGTGACAAAGGAACAGAAACCAATGTAAGTGGTCTATTATGCGTTGTGAAACATGCACACACATTTGTACGGAATCCGGTTAGGCCATATGGAATATCAGGCCTCTTATGGCGAGATAGAGACACGGAACTTGCGCGAAACACGAAGCGATACACAATATTCCCACGAGACGCGATATACAATATCGTGCCTCGCTTCGTGTGTCGCCGGATTCTCCCTTATCACTTCGTGTTTCGTGTATCGTGGTTTGAAAATATACTGCGAGACTCGAGGTTAGGGCGGTATTTGAACGATATAATATGGTGCCTCGCTTCGTGTCTCGCCTGAATATCGTGTATCGCTTCTTGTCTCGATTCGCATCTCGTGTCTCGACCTTTGAACGCGAGGCACGAGAAATGCGCAAGACACGAAGCGAGGCACGATATTTGACAGCGAGACACGAAGCGAGACACGATAATCCGGCGAAACACGAAGCGAGACACGATATTTTGCCGCGGGATTTCGTGGTATGGGATACTGCGACAGTGCGAGATCTCGTGTTACAATACCGTGTCTCGCGGGAATACCGTGTCTCCCTTCGTGTTTCGCGCAATTCTCTTGTCTCGCCCTTGCCGTAAGATGCACGATATTCCATATGGCACTAACCGGATTCCAGACATATGTGTGTATTTGATAAAATAATTAAGAGCATACGCATTGTTTCACGATCTACAATTTCAAATAATTAAAAACAAACATTTGTTTCGTTAATTCTTGATTTAATTCTTGATTTAACCATCAAGTTTCAAATTAAAGAAAAAACGATTTAAATACAGAAATAAAGAATAACCTGACAAGTGTATGTAATTAAATCATCAGTGAACGATAAATTAATTTACGGTACTGAATAACTCGCACTAATTGTTTAGATAAGTATTAATACAAAGCGGTTGTGATTAATTTTCCTTTGTTTGCTCTAACATGCCTTTACATATGTGTTTAACAGAGAAAGTGCAAAAACATGTTAATTGTTATAGCTAAGCACACCGAACAGCGTACAGCAAGTGTATACATATACCTTTATAGTGATGTGTAACCTGTTCACCCTAATTAGCTTTTGTGCTTTGAAGCGTGTCAGTCTATTCTCTGTGACCAGGAAGCTTGCAGAAGTTGGCAAAGTTGATCAACAGTGACATAGCAGTCGAAATTATGGATACAAAACTTCCTTGTTGGGCGTCCATATTTGTTGGCAGCTCTGTTCCAGTCGTCTGCGGCGTTTAATTTCATCTGCACACTTAAACTTGAAGTTATCGCGTAACTTTGTTGTTGGTGATTTATTATAACTCACCTTTACCTGTGAAGTTGGAACACTTGGAAGTACTCAAGGCGTGGTGTTTACAATCTTCAATGTGACAACGCCCGTTTCGATTTGAAAATGATCGACAAGGAGAAAATTATCATCTGGGCAATAGTAAGTATGTTTTAATAAGCTTATTAAGCAATAATTCTACAGTCGAACATAACAAGTGCAAGACATGTATAGGTAAGTTATCAATTTTCATTGTAACTTGATTGGTACACTAAGTCTTATGTCAGTAAATAATTATAATTATAAAACTGGTTAATTAGGACAAAGGTGCTTGGTCGTTTAGCTTATAACATAATTCCTTTATTATAAATATTAAGTAATAAACACAACATAGCTTACTTGCCATTTTCTAACATAACTAAAGTTGATTGACTTGTTGCATTTTAAGAAGTACCAAGCGCCTATGAATTACAAGCTAATTTAGATAGAATATATCTCAATCTCATGTTTATTTTAGAAAATGTGGAAATAGAAAATTATACCACATTTTCAAAAATGACAGAATCATATAAATGAACTATAATTAAATACACAGATTTTCCTATTTAAAATCAAATTAATGTATTCAATGTCTTAACTTCAAAACTAAAGCATCAGCTTTAAAAAAAAAAAATCTGTAAAAAACAAAACACATAAAAAATATTAATGCCTCCGTCGGGACTCGAACTCACAACCTCTGGATGAAAGTCTTTTCACTAACCACCATTGGGCTTGCATGCAGAGGTGTGCATTTTAACACTATATATGTAAGTGATTTGTATGTTTAAAAAAATACCAACAAAAGTGTTACAAGCACTGTACATTTTATACCATTTCAGTTGATGTTTATTGAACGTAATTGGTCATCCCCTTAGGGCTCAAACCCATGAACTTCAGGTCAGACTTCTGTTGCCATAACCACCAGGCCAGAGCCAAATAGTGTACAAATAAACGTGAATTTTGATGCTATGGACATGACGCAGCGCTGGCGTAACCTCATATTACCTTACTTGTCCGTTTTTGAAAATGCTATTTGCAACTTGTCCGTGAAGTAATTTTATTATATAGTAAATTCTGTCAATTTTTCCCTTGTCCTTTCATGCTCTGGAACAACCCAGACAAAATGGGCAATTCATTTTGCCACCCCTGTGAAATATAAATCAAAATATCAGCAATAATAACCAAAGTATTCCTTATATTCAGCTGTTGCGCTTTAAACAAACGCTTTCTAATTTTATTGATTTAAATAGATGATTATTCATTAATGGCACATTTTCCCATTATAAATATTTTGTTGTATCAGGTGTGTTATTATGCTTCTTTAAAAATATTGCAGAGGTCCAGATAAGGTGTGTACACACGTAAATTACGCACAAATATTCGGATGATACGCAGAGAAAAATAATGTTTGGGTGTACATATACGCTGAGAAGTTAAGATTCGGGTGTACATTTATGCACGACATGTCTCGTGTTCGCGTACAAAACGTCACATTTTCAGGAAGACAGAATAAGGTGTGAGTTTTGACAGCCTGCCTAGTTGAATATGGACATGGTTCAGTAGTTAGATTAGCAATCTAAGTCTTAAACTGTGAAGTCTTTTCAGAAGTATGCATACCTTTACCGCCCCCCCCCCTTCCTCATGCTTATTTATTCTTGGAATCTCTGACAAAAAATTTGGAAATTGCCAAATTGCTACTCTGTGAATAGGTCACCTAAGTATGAAGCAGTCAGCGCTTCCATTAATGGGCGTCAGGGCGTAAATTACGCCCGAAAATTACAGTCGTAAGTCCATTTTACAAACAGCGGGAGTCCTTTGTACGTCCAAATATTTGCATGTACGATGTTTACAAATACACCAAACGTACAGAACCCGACAGAATATAGAGTCTGGTCATGCGTATTACTGTATTACTTTGCCATACTTAACCCCGACTCCAATCAATTGTCTTTGAAATATAAATCAAAATATCTGCAATAATAACCAAAGTATTCCTTATATTTAGCTGTTGCGCTTTAAACAAACGCTTTCTAATTTTATTGATTTAAAATAGATGATTATTCATTAATGGCACATTTTCCCATTATAAATATTTTGTTGTATCAGGAGTGTTATTATGCTTCTTTAAAAATATTGCAGAGGTCCAGATAAGGTGTGTACACACGTAAATTACGCACAAATATTCGGATGATACGCAGAGAAAAAGAATGTTTGGGTGCACATATACGCTGAGAAATAAAGATTCGGGTGTACATTTATGCACGATATGTCTCGTGAAGCAGTCAGCACTTCCGTTAATGGGCGTCCGGGCGTAAATTACGCCCAAAAATTGCAGTCGTAAGTCCATTTTACAAACAGCGTGAGTCCTTTGTACGTCCAAATATTTGCATGTACGTTGTTTACAAATACACCAAACGTACAGGACCCGACAGAATATAGAGTCTGGTCATGCGTATTACTGTGTTACCTCGCCATACTTAACCCCGACTCCAATCAATTGTCTGAGGTGCATTGCTCAGCGAGAGGCCAATATTGATTTTTATAACTCCGCCTACGATTCAACTGTAAGCGTCCTGCTATCCAATCAGCCGATTAATTCGTGCGTCGTCCTTTTATAGGTTTTTCACACGTTTGATTGACAGCGGCTGTTTGCCAAACAAATTGATCTGCGCCCTACAGAAACGTTATCATCTTTTGTAATTGCCTGGTAATTAGGTTATGGTCATTAACAAAAATACTGATGTGTTGAGTATTTAATTGATACTCGGTAAGTGATAATCGTTTTCGGGTTTATTTTATACTGATACGCGCATTTTTGACTCGAATATCAAATAACAAGTTTGCCATCATTTCTTTCCAAGATGTCACAACGATCACAGCTCGATTTTGGGCTATCTAAAAGTATACATGTATGATTTTCTTATTTAACTTAAGATTAAGCAGGCAAGATCACTTTTAACATTTTATTGCACTCATCTGTTTTATTGACGTTGATGAATGGTAAATGTATTTGAAAAAGTTTGTTATTTAATGTCATTGAAGCTAAGAAATGAAATAAATAAATAAAATATAAACATTTTTTTCATAGGTTTTCAATTATAATTTAAAAAACACAACCAACAGGACCGACGTCCACAGTGATTAACATACTGAGATAATGAATAAACGTGGGACTTCCATTGTTTTATACTGGGACTTCCAAAATCAAAAGGTTGGAAGTCAGGACTTCCAGAAAAAAATCTTAGTGGAAGCGCTGAAGCAGTATACGTGATTAAATCAGCATATTGTCACCAATAACAAATATCCTGAAAATATAATGAACAACTAAAGCACCATATTATAACATTTAAATAATTCAGTCTTCAGTAGTATTCAGTCACATATGGTAAGTTTATAATCTATGAATTCATCACATCAGAACTCCAGAACAGTTGAGAGACTGTAGTTGACATCTACTTAACCTTTCATTGGCATATATTTTGGGTTGTTTACACTACTGACAATTCGAACAATTTAAAAAAAGCAAGTTGAAGTTGGATGTTAACATTATAAAATTCTGTACTTGAGCTACTTCAAATTTCACTTTTTAAAGTGGGGTTTTTGATACAAGGGTCTTCTTGTCACTTTATCTAATCTTTATCATATACGACAATGAATGCTATCATGTAAATGGAAAATACTGGTATGCTAATACAAAATTGAAACAATAAAAAAGGTACTATTTTATCTGGATAAAAGAATTTTGTAAAACATGATTTGAAAAAAACAACAGTAATGAAAATTATGAATCTCACATTATTTTTGCCCTGCCATTTAGCTCATAAGGTTTCTGTTGCTGGTAAGATACGTTGACAATAACTGTAACCCTTCAGTCGGTCCAGCCATAAGCCGGTATACCATGACTACATCAGCGTATGTGTTTGTGCGCTCTGTCCACGATTATTGTTAATTCAATCACTATACCAAAGCATCCGTCATCATTGATACATAATTAGATAATACTGTGTAATGTAATACACACAATGGCCCGCTTTGGAAAAAAAGCAATATCACAAAAATTAATCACATTCCACCAGCGCATACTTTATAATACTTTAATAGCAAACAAACAAGTCTTGTTGTAAAGGCCCTGTCACACTGTGGCAAATGTGCTCTCAACTTCTGGCGAGTTGTAAATCGCAACAACCCTGTTGTCTTGTAGATCTTGTACACGTCATTCTATGTCGCAGTAATGTCTTCTTATGTCACCAGAACAGAAACCGTTAAAAAATTTGGCCTCTTCTCGACGACTTTTTTTGTTGTACATGTGTGGAAGACATATCTCACACACTCTCTAACACATTCTGTACACGTGCAGTTCTTCGAAATAACAAGAGTTTGCTGCAAGTTGGAAGACTTGCCTACGACATCTTTAAACCTAAAATACGTCTTTACTATCAATGTCTCCACCAGGGAAAGTAACCCCCATAACTCTATTGTGTATTTGGGCAGACATATGCCTATTTTTTTACTTAGAAACTTTGGTTACACTTTTTCATAAGTTTTGCCCAGAGCAGCCATTTTTGCTCAAGTAATAGTTTTCATTTTTCATTCACTTTTAATTTATAAAGATTCATTTTGGTGTCAATGTGGCATTTACTGAAAGCGCCTTCGGGGGCATACCCCGGTATGTCACCTGATGGTGACAGCACTTGTTATACGCCAATCTGAAAAACCAGGTCGTATTATGGGAATGCCAAAGTGGGTGGGCGGGCTGCGGGATATCTTTGTCCGGAAATTTGTCTAACATGGATGGATTTTCAAATAACTTGGCAGAAGTGATAAGCATAATGGGACGGAGTGTCACGCGCAAGAATCAGGTCCCTAGGTCCAAGGTTACAATTCAAGATCAAAGGTCAAATATAGGAAATCAATCCTTAACACTTTGTCCATAGCATAACATTGTCCAGCATGGATGGATTTTTAAATATCTTTGCAGAAGTAATAAGCATGATAAGACAGAGTGGTGAACGCAAGAAGCAGATCCCTAGGTCCAAGGTCATGGTCACAATTCAAGGTCAAAGGTCAAATATGAGAAATCAATCCTTGCCACTTTGTCCAGAGCATATCTTTGTCCAGCATGGATGGATTTTCAAATAACTAGGCAGAAGTGATAAGCATAATAAGACAGAGTATCGTGCGCAAGAACCAGGTCACTAGGTCCAAGGTCAAGGTCGCAATTCAAGGTCAAAGGTCATGTATATAAAATCAATTATTATCACTTTATCTTGAGCATAACTTTGTCCAGAATGGATGAATTTTCAAATGACTTGCCAGAAGTGATAAGAATGATGAGACTGAGTGTCGCGTGCAAGAACCAGTCCTTACTTCCAAGGTCAAGGTCAACATTCAATGTCAAAGGTCAAATATAGGAAATCAATCCTTACCACTTTGTCCGGAGTATATCGTTGTCCAGCATGGATGGATTTTCAAATAACATGGCAGAAGTGATGAGCATGGTGAGACGGAGTGTTGCAGGCAAAAACCAAGTGCCTAGGTCCAAGGTCACAATTCAAGGTCAAAGGCCAGATATAAGAAATCAATCCTCACCACTAAGTCCGGAGCATATCTTTGTCCAGCATGGATGGATTTTCAAATAACAGAAGTGATGAGCATGATGAGACAGAGTGCTGTGCGCAAGAACAAATCCCTATGTCCAAGGTTAGGGTCACAATTTAAGATCAAAGGTCAAATATTATAAATCAAACCTTAACACTTTGTCTGGATCATATCTTTGTCCAGTATAGATGGATTTTCTCTCTTTAGTCGTTGAATCTTCACCCCTAAAAATGCTCCTTTGACGAGCTTATTTTTGTGACATTGGCACTCTTGTTATATATAGGACAATGATTTTTTTTTCGTTGAACAACTAAGTGCCTATAAATTAAGAGTCATGCAACAAATATTAATGCCTACGTCGGGGCTCGAACCCACAACCTGTGGATGAAAGTCTTTTTGCTAACCACTAATAGGCTTGCATGCAGAAATGTGCATTTTAAGAATGAAACTTGCCTACGACATCTACTCGTGCACATGTCATCACAAATTGTACAGACTCATCCACACTCCTACATTATCGAAGACAAGTCTTCCATTGTTGGAAAGATATCATACGCATATTGAAGTGAACTCGAACAAATGACATCATTAAACAATTCTGCGACCAACTCCTCCACTTTACGGCGAGTTACGACTCACCAGAACTCGTATAAAACTCGAAGCTAAAATTTGCCACAGTGTGACAGGGCCTTAACAGATCACTATCTGCAAAAACTAATAGATTGTAATTATTATTAAATAATCAATTTATCAAAATCTCAGATACAGTTTATTATGTCATTTCGTTTTTTTTTTTGGTAAATAGGCATAAGAATATGAATATAAATTCATATTTGAAACAGATTTTAATGACAAAATAAGAAGTATAAATAGTTTAGTCAGAATTTAAATGCAATGTGTGCATATACAATGTTGTTTGATTTACTTCCCCAAATTGACACGCACAATCGAATGCATCTGCATCAGAAAAAAACGCTCCCGCAATTACCTGTTTTGGTGTTACAACATAATGCATGTGGTGAAATATTGACATCTAAATATGAACATATTTTTGTTGTGATTTAGTCAATCATTCTGTTTATTATGTGTGATGAAAAGCTTGTGTGGTTTTTTTTATTAAAATGAATTTATTAAACCAGCCATGTGATTATGGTATTGCATTGATAGCATTAAGCACTGTATTATTGTAGATGTGATTGATGCTTTAATATGCTACAGTAGTTAAGTTACAGAGTGAATACTAGGTTAGTGTTGAATAAAGATAAGTTTATTTAGTGAGGCTTAGAAAACCTGAAGCACAAGCCTTGGTGAGTGGTTCACGTTTTCGTGCAGAGCAAATAAACTTATCTTTAATCAACACTTACCTGGTATTCTATTTATCCCATTATTTTCTGTCTTTAATTTTGAAAATAAGCGAAAGAAAAACATCAAGTAACATGAAAAACAGTAAATGACGTCACAGCAAACAACTAAAATATCATTATGCTGCGCTTAGTTTATACCACGGGGTGTTATTTTGTCAATTCAGACTTGATAATGCGATGAAATAGAGAACATACTTAGAGGATAAATCTAGAAAATTAAACAATTTAATTCATCAATAAAGTGGTTTCCAGGTAATCTGCTATCTCAAGTTTACATCGGTAAAATGCTTTAAAGTAAATGCACCTTTTTACAAACACAAAAATTGTTGGCAAGATATACTTCCTGCTAAGGCTAGTTGCAACGGCATCAATTTGGATTAGAAATGCGGTGCATATATACAATAACCAACTACGAACAAAATGAACATGGTAAAATAAATTTTTAAAAAGAGCCATTCGTACAAATTGTTACAATAAATTTTTTTAGTAATATACAAACTATTAATAAACTGAAAGGCATTATTTTATTAGATAATTATGCCATTAATAAAATATGCATTATAGTACTACATTATATGTTTTGGTTAGTTCCATTTAGATTATAAATAGATTTTTGACAATTTTATAGGGCAAATCCAACTATGTAGACAGTCTGAGACATATTTTAGTGCTTTAAATTTGAATATTGAGTATAATTTTTAAATGAAATGCTCAGTTTGATGTTGGAAAGCCAAAGAGACAGATAAGGATTTATACCAGAATTTAGTATTATCCCATCATTTTAAAAATAATTGAGTACTGAATGATTTAATGGAGTACTTGAAAACAACTGTTATGATGTAAACATAAGTTGATTGTTGGCAATAATCCAAAATGAGAAAAATGTAACTCTCAAATTCCATAAATATAACTACCATTTTATAATCATGCAAGAAGAATGATGTGATCAAAATACTACAGGTCGCATGTCATATTTGCTTGCAACGAATAATACTCATATTTTCACTATATGAATATAAGTTTAACATTGACCAATCTTTACACAATCTGCTTGGCATCTTTAGCGTATTCAGTATATGAATTTGTGTTTTGTCACTTATTAAATTTTTAATTATTTCAGTAAATCGTGTTTCAGAAATGGATATTTACGCAAATACTCGCCTTATCTGTTGCTTTGGGAAACCTGTGGAGTCAGGTCAGAAACCAAAACTTTTGGGTTGCATAACAAGTGAACCAGTGTTGTCTTCCAGAAAATATTGTATAATTGTCCTTCAGAGTAATCTGCATACCGTAATTTGATATCATTGGCTACACTATGAGTTTCTTCAGTCCTGACCAATTAATTATCTCAATTACTATAAGTTTTTCATGAAAAGAAAAGAAAAGAAAACTGAAAACGAGAACCACTTCAATATATAACGCAGACTAAGAAATAATCCATAATCTACCTTAAGGTGAGGTAGAATTATGTATGATCTGTCTACAGAAAGGACAAATGCATTTTTTGGCACAATACAATTTTATGTAATAATTTCTGTCCATATGACTTCTGTTCAATATTGCTACCACATAGTATCATATTCACTATCATTTACACTAATCAGGTAATCTCTAGATGATTTTTTTCTTCATTTCAGACATGTTGAAAGTAGAAACTGGCATGTTGAAACGTTGTCTTTTGGCTCAAATGCCCAAGTTCTTCCAAAAAAATAATGTGGAAGAAAAGTTTACAACCAGTTTATTTTCTTTACTGGTGCTATAAAATTACCTTAACAGAATTAATTACTTAAACTATGGTAAGATCGCTAAAAAGCTGCACTACCTACTGTAGCTGGGTTTTGGGTAAGTTTGTGCATACTGTGTTCCGTTAGGGCCACTCGTTGTTTCACACATTTTTACCTTTGGATTTTCGCCTTTGTATATCCAAAGGTCGAGAAAGCGAAAAGACGATGCGAGGTTGCAAAATTAATATCGCGATCTCAGATCATATTCTCGCAATTTTGCATCGTATTATCACAATTTCGCATCATATTATTGCGATCTCGCATCGTAGTTTTGCAATTTCACATCGTGGTTTCGCACTCGACCTTTGGATAACAAGCGCGAGAACGCGAGAACTTGATACGAAGGAGCAAAGTCATGATGCGATGTTGCGAAACCATGATGCGTTCTTGCTCTTGTAATCCAAAGGTTGAAAATGCGAAACAACGAGTGGTCCTAACAGAACATCGTATATATGTGCCATGTTTTGGTTTAAAAAGCTTGACTTTCATAGGGAATTTACCTACATATTTACCAGTGTATTAATCATCACACTCCATTAACTTCAGCTTATATCAGCTGTTACATAGCACATATCTGAGTATTCCCATATTGAATGTGATAGCATTCAGTTAAGTGTTATATTTCATGTGGTACTCATTTGACTTTCGAAAATGGTTGGTTTAGGATTTCCAAGGGCTTGTAACCAGGGATATCAATGTTTTACATGTTAAAGGATAGCTGCGGTGTTGCCAATATAAAATTTCAACCACATGCAGTTTGGGGAAATTATCAGGCAAATCTAAACTTTATTATTTACATGCAACTGAAAACAGATACGGGTACTTAAACACGCATGTATAAAGGAAAATTATCTCAAATATGTAGCTCTTATCAATCAAGACATTTGGGAAAATCCTTCTGTATTTCAAAGAAGTTGTGTATTCCACTTTTCAATAATTCATATGAATATGTTACTAAGTTGTATGTACAGTCGAAACGCGATACTGAGAATCGTGATACTAGGAAGTGACGGGATACAATGAATCCCAGTCCTGTCCGTTTTCCTTGTATATTTTAGTACCAAAAGATGCCATACTACCAATTCGTGATTGAACAAAAGATGTGTTACTGCGAACAAATGTTTCAGTCCCATTATAGCGTTTGCAATGAAATCTTAATGCGATACAATGAATAAAATTGTGAAGGAGACTTTTCACACTTTCTCGTCGAAGATTTCACACCTCTTCCAAGTCAGACACCAAGCCAGTTTGTTTGCACCAACAGTTGTTTTAGTGTAAACCTAACAGTTGTTTTAACGAGTATAATTACCATATTAATCCACATGAAATGGTGTGCAGTGTGAGATTATCATTAAAGGACTGTTTTTGCGAAATTGATTATTATGTTCCGAATGTTATACTTTATTTTTGTTTCATTATACAAATACATAAATAAATGTATTGTCAAATTAGTTTAAGTGCATTAATTAACGTTATCACCTTGACATGCTGCAAATTAACGCGAAATGTTACTTTACTACCTTAATTATCAAAAGATGCTATACTACGAAATATGCGATATTACGAACAAACTCTTGTGTCCCGTGACTATACGTAGTATCGCGTTTCTACTGTATTTTGTAAATCAAGATTTTTGAGGTTTTTTTTAAAAGTTGTTTTAATTACAAACCGTTCAATGTGGAATCAGTCAAATTGTTTGTTTTTAGCTCACCTGAGCACGAAGTGCTCTGTGTGCTATTGGTATAGGGGACCTCTCAGACATCGTCCGTTATCTATCGTCCGTCGTCCGTAGGTGTGTCGTCAACAATTTGGACCTTTATCGCGATAAAGACTACATTTTTGTGTTTGTGTATGACCATAAAATCGTGGACGAGTTCGATAATGGGCCCAATCGCACCAGAGTTATTGTCCCAAATACAGATATTCCTGAATAACTCACCTGGTAAAGGGAGGTAAATGATGTATCAGGAAGATAAGTGCTATAAATGTGTTATTTCTCTTTAGTTAATAGATATAACCCAGATAGTGGAGTCTGCTTATCAGAAAAATCAATACATCACTATGAGTCATCATGATACTTATATTTTAGATCAGCATCTTTACACATAGTAATCTATGTTTAGCCTGCATTTGACCTATATGTGCAGCAGTAAAATTGTCCACTGTCTGTCTTGGGAAACAGTTAGGAAAAATATGTAAACAACAATAAATATGATTTATACACTGTTTTGATTCAAAATTGGTGTGATTATTAGTAAGTTTTTACACAAATAAACTAAAAGTTTGTATAGTTATTTATAATTTAATCTGACAATGTTGATAGGTGTATGGTTCTTAATGTTAAAAATGAGTATTCTTATATAACATAGAAACTTCTGTTTTCTTTAGAGTACATTTGGAAAGTATGACTCAAAATTACTAGTAAGTTTTTACGCAAAAACAACTTAAAGGTTTTATAGTTATTTGTAATTTAATCTACCAATGTTGATGGTTGTATGGTTGTTAATGTTTACAATATTATTCCTATGTAACCTAGAAATTTTGTTCTCCTAAGAGTACATTTGGAAAGTTTGTTTGTTTGGATTGACAACTGCCCTACTGGAATCAGAGGTAGGTGGAGAATGACTATAGAAATTATTTTGCTACCAATCCCCAACGATTTATGTGGCCTGGCTGGGGCTTGAACTCACGAACCCTTGATTGATAGTATAGCGCTCGACCAACTGAGCTAGATGGGCCCGCAAAGCCAGAATAATCTACTTGGTTTGATACATTTATATGGTGCCATTATGATGATATTAAGGAAGTTTTGGTTGAGTGTAGTAACTATGGAGTGTCACTGTATGTACCAGTTTCGAACCCGTAAAGGTTTATCATTGCTTATGGACTTCGTTGCAAAAACATTAAAAACATTTTTTTAAACAACAATACAGAAAAATATGTCAATCACTGATACGCAAAGTCGAACTGACATCAAATCTGTCTGTGTACTGGTGTTAATAAATAATTTATTATTTTAATTCAAATGTATACTGGTATGTGAATAAAAGATGGTAGTATCCAATCATAAGCTCTTTATGTATGTTTATAGAATTATTTCCATGTTTTTTTTGTATCGCCCCTACAGACTTCCCGAAAACTGTCGGTCAGACGGACATGACCGGCAGATTTTGAGTGGGTCCGACATTTATTTACCAAGAATCGGTCCGACCATCTGACAGCTTTTTCAAGACTTATTCCTATATGTAAGATGAAAAAAAAAAAAACCTAATATCGGAGAAATTAAATACAGCTCTGCTATATCGTGCTCCGCATTTTGTGAATCGGTCGTAGACGTGAACATGATTTTTTTCATGCTTTTTAATGATTATCTTACTACCCAAACTGCCCTAAATAAATCCCATTTGGTCCGGATTTTCGCACCTTCGTCGCTACTTTTTTATTTAAACTTGTGATATGCGACAAACAATAACACGACCTGCGAAACATCAAAGTGTAACAGTTTGATGTTATCAGCTTACATTGCGCAACGTCCTTTCACTGAAGTCGCTTTAATAAGCAGCCAAATTTTTTTTTTTTAAACAGCTGTGGGTTGTGGAAAACGTCCTGCACGCTGTCCTCGTGGTAGGTGTTCACAGTCACTGTAAGTGATAGATTAAAATACTAACCAGCCGACAACATTGTTGTGGATACCGCATTTTTTAGCTAAGCACGGGTTTTACATGAACAACATGTGCATACTAAATGTAAATAGAATATGTGTGTATGTCTCGTAAACAGTAAAAGTGAGATTGGCGTTTCGGATTTGCGTTGTCATATTGTAGTTTGATATTTATTAAATGTATTTTATATTGTATGTTAAGGATGTATGTTTAGTTTTTTATCCAGGCCCATTTTCCGCGGGACAGTACCATGACCCTTTTTTCAAGCGCCACTTTGCCCTTTTAAAAGGCAAAAGTCGCCACACCCACTGCTTTCTGTTATTATCGCTATGACTGTGCTCGATTTATTGCGCACATGCATTTCTAATCAATTTGATTGACTTGATTACTGTGCTGGATTTATTGCCGATACACGTTTCTAATCGATTTGTTTTAAGCGATTACTGTACTAATGATTGTCAGCTTGATTCTTGAACCTGATTCTTAAACCGACCAAAGAGCTGACCTTAAGGTCTAATTGATATGCGTATAACTTAATGATACATAACGTAAACTCGTGGATTGTACAAAACTCCATCTCACTATCTGTGTTCGTTATGGATTGATTTTGAATTAATTAGATTCATTATTTCATGGACAAATACTTATAGCACTGCAAAAATGTAAAATTCCAAATAATTACCTTTAGTAGCTTAACTCCGGGTCAAATACCGGTCACCGGTAGTTGGTTTGTCTGTCCAGAGACTTGAGGTGTGAAAGGGAACCAAGTTGTATATTGGTATGCGTGTCAAATATGACTTACCTGTGAACACATTTTGTAATGTAAAATGTACAAAAAAATACTAGCCCCTTCAAAATATTTCTGGACATGTCATTTAAGATGGCCTCACACAGACGTTTTCATTACAGATAATATTTTATTTTCAAACTTTCCTTATCAAAACCTTACATACGTAGAGCAGTTCTGATCAGTGCATTGGACATACAGTAAATTATCTTATTGTATAATGTTTTTGTACTTGTGTGTTAAATATTCGGAAAATAATTTTAGAAAAAGTTTTTCTGATTAACTTGTTGCTTATATTTCTGAAGACGGAAAATGCCGTCGTGCAAACGGAGGTTGGCACAAATTCGAAAGGAGAGTGTAAAAGAGGCAAAAAACACCATTAGTTGAAAATACATTAAAATTCAAGTTTATATTAAAACATGCCGCGTACAACTTACGTTATATAAAGAAAATTACATAAAATAAACACGTTCGGCAGATATACAACATACAATGTGTGTTTCTTGTTAGCTTAATCGGTGTGAATATTGAATATTGCGTTTGTCAAAACTTGTATTTGGTACAAGAGTGCTAACATGCTTTTATATGTTGTTGTTTTTTTAAATAAAATGTGTATATATATATATATATATATATATATATATATATATATATATATATATATATATATATATATATATATATATATATATATATATATATATATATATATATATATATATATATAAAAGAATATTAAAAGTTAACATAGAATAATCAAGAACTGACTAGTTAAATACTTTTCGGCGTAGTTGTCTAAAATCACTTTTGACCTAGATTTCTTGCAATTATAATGCAGCAAGAAAATTGAATGCCAATAGAATTGGGCACATTTGCTAATTTTAGGGAATGCAAACTTACAACAATAATTATGAACAATTTCACTCATTGTATGTCATGATCAGAAAGTTATATTCATTCACATAATAAAAGACCTATTTTGTTTAGCCTACATAAGCGGCACACTCTATAAATAGCAATTACAATGCTCCAATTCATGGGGCATTTTATTAAGAATTATTTATAATTGCACCTTTCTATCAACGTCTCCAGTCGATGTTATTCGATCTATAATAATGTTAAACATCTTTCTAGAAGTAAAATATGGTGAAAGAAGATTTGTAATACGTCAAAATGTTATTAATGTTACTTTAACTTCATTTGTGGTGCATGAATATACTATTTGCAATTCTAATGATATGTATACTATATGATTAGTCCCCTACCGGTGTTTCACTGGAGGGGACTATAGGTCCGTCAGTATGTTTGTCCGTCCGTCTGTCCGTCTCCAAAACCTGTTTCCTGCAATAACTCAAAAAGTACTGAACTTATTTTGATGAGACTGGGTATACATATAAAAGGCAATGTGGCAATGTGAGGATTATGCACTGTAATAATTTGAAATGAACATAAGATATGACCATGAAACTTGGTACAGAGATTGAACTATAGGTTTGCCATCTGTCTGTGTGTCGTTCTGTCTGTTCGTCCGTATGTCTGTCTGTCCGTCCGTCCTCAAGCCTGGATCCTGTGATAACTTGGAAAGTACTGAAGACACTTTGATAAAACTTTGTATACATAGCAACAGCAATGTGAGAATTATGCACGACCTTTTTTTTCACCAGAGGTCAAGGTCATGTGACTGTTACAAAAAATAGAATAATACTGTAATCTTTTGAAAAGTGCATAAGATATGATCATGAAACTTCATGAAACTTGGTACACATATTGGACTATGGGTTTGCCCTCCCTTTGTGCGTCTGTCTGTCTGTTCGTCCGTCGGTCTCACTCTGTCCTGTCTCCTAAACCTGGATCCTGCGATAACTCAAAAAGTACTGAAGATACTTTGATGAAACTTTGTATACATAGAAAGAGCAAGGTGAGGATTGTACACGACCCTTTATTTTTCACCAGAGGTCAAAGGGAACATGACTGTTACTTAAAATAGAAATAAACTTAATACTGTAATAGTTCGAAAAGAACATAACATATGATCATGAAACTTGGTACACAGAATGGACTGTATGATTGCCCTCTGTCAGTTTAGTACTGCAATAACTCAAAAAGTAACTCTAATGCCTGGTCAATGTTACTAAAATAGAAAAAAACACACCTTAATACTGCAGTGACAAATGGGATTTGAATATGCAACTTTGTACATCTACAGATAAAGGGCAATTTGACGGTATTGCACAATGTTTAATTAGTAGGAGTTTTCTCTGGTAGGGGACTCCTGTATTGCTTGCAATACTATCAAAGCCTTGTTTAACATAACTATGTACTCTTGTCAGATATATAACAATTTTCATTTATTCCCACTATTATTTTCTTACAATGTTAATTTGTTTAATTCGCCTGAAAAAATCATGTATCCATTATGCTTGTGTAAATAACAAATATTAAGGATATTCATGTATCACTGGTGAAAACATGGGGCAGTATCTGATTGGTTTATTCACGGTACAGATATTAATATTGATTGAATTTATCTCAAATAAATTTTGGGGCCAATATGTTTTCGTAATAATATGGTGTCCGAAATAATCTGGGGTCCAAGAAGTCACGTAACCAATCATCTTGGTCCTCTTGTATTATATTTAGGGCAAAAAATTACATCTCTATTAATTTCAACGCTGATTGTCTTTTTAAAAGACATTTCTTGTTTCTTGTACATCTACATTGTTTTGTGTTATGTATTGCAGGTATGTGTGTGCATGTTTCTGGTTGGAAGATGTGATGCAGCAGGGTTTGGAGAGGCCTGTAACAACAGTACATTGACATGTGCTGGAAATGGTGTTGAGTGCAATGGCACCGGTGATGCTAATGGGACATGTGTCTGTAAAGCTTCTTACTATTCAACAGGAGCAGATTGTGTAGAGAGTAAGTACTATAAATATCACTGTTTGCTTTGTGTCCTAGTCAGCATTTTAATGCATTTATGTTAACAATGTTTATTTACATTTTAAATACCTTTTAAATATAACTTACTGTGAGTGTGTTTTATTATCTGTATCTCCCCTGTGCAATGCTCAATGTGAGTAATGTATGGTTCTTGACTGTCTGACATTCATGGCCAGCTTAATGCATAATATATTACTAGCAATAAGTGACTGAAAAGACGTTAATCTATTCAATTTTTAAAACAATTTTTTTTTATACTTTTAGTCACACAAATGCTCATACATGGTGTGTATTTTGTTGATTTCATTTTGTTCTTTTGGAATGAAATGCATATTCCAATTAAATGATGTCCTTCAATGTAATTTCAGCTCATACTTCTATGAGCACAGAAATCTTGTGAGCAAATGGTTACTGTATGTTACTGAGTTATTTGCAATATGGATGACCAAGTGTGATGTGGAGAAACACAAAATGTTTACTGCATTGGTCTCTTGCCATGTTTATTCCTGAGTATATTATTAGCTCGACTATTCACCGAATAGTCCGCACTATTCTACTCACCCATTCGTCAGCGTCGGCATAATACTGTGGTTAAGGTCTGTGTGCAACAAGATCATATCTCAGTAACTACTACAGATATTCAATTTAAACTTCACACATGTCTTTGGGGTCAATTTGTTAGGGCCCATAAATCTGACCTGCAATTTAGTTAAATTATGCCCCTTTTTGTACTTAGATATTTAGGTTAAAGTTTGCGTGGAACAACTTCATATCTCTATATCTACTACATACACTGCAGATCCGTGATATCGCGGTTTGCAGGGTGCATGGATCGCGATCGTGATATAACCTGTCAGGACATTAATTTGCATATTGATATACATGTATATCCTAGCGTTTGTTCACGATATCAAAACATAAGGTAATTTACTCACCTTTTGCATTGTTGTTAACATCCACAATGTGTTATATCCATATGTAAAATACACCATTTGTAAATAAAATATAATATGATTACTTGTAATTAATTTCAAATTGCGTATAATAAATTTCCAATCCGAAATGCCTATCTGAATGTTACTGTTCACATGACCTAAAGGTGAATCGTATTTACAATCAAACTGAACATGTATTACGTGTAAATCCTTTGTTCTGCTAGAAAAGCATGCGGATATTATGCTGACATGTACAACGCTCATGGAAAGGGTGGGTGTATTGATTGCCGCATAAAAACTTTGTAGCGCAGAGAACATTGAGATCTTTTACTTTTGAATAAAAGTTTCGTAGCCCATACCAAACAAATTTGGTTATCTACATCGCAAACGATGTGCAGTTATCACTTCCTCTTAAACAAAAAAGAAACAGAAAATTGTTAAGCAGCATCGATAATGTTATTGTGGTTCAGATAGGTCCGTATTGATCTACGACATATGGTTAATGTACACACCCTCCACGTGGACGGTGTATAATTCGGCTGCTATTTAAAGCGACGGCCGTGAAAGGACGTTGTCATGGGTGGCACGCGCGATGTAAGCTGAAGGCATCCAACTGTTACACTTTGATGTTGAGCGGGTCGGTTTATTGTTTGTCGTACAACTAGAGTATGAATGAAGGAGTAGCGGTGTACACGAAACTCCAGACCAAACTGGATTTATTTATGAACGTCGTGTAAAAGTAACATATTGTTGTACATGGGAAAAAATCGGGATCCACGGCCGATTAGCGATATATTAGATATATAAAAAAACGGATTGCGATATAACGGATTTGGAGTGTATTTATATTTAAACTTGACACATGCCCTCAGTGTCTTTATGTTAGGTCATTGACCAAGGCCCGTACATAGTATGTAGCATAATATATGGTATAACCAAATCTTACAATATAATAGATAATTTTCATAAAAGTTTACTTATATTTTCTATTTTTATAATGAAGTGCATGTTAGTCAGTATTAATTTGAATAAAATAGTAGTTATTTTATTCAGCAATTTGATGCTTAATTTCTAGTCTGATTTTTTAACTTTGAATAACACATGTGTATAGTGATATGGGTTGTTATAATGTTTCAGGTAACATTATTATTATTGTCTACGTTTGTAGTCATTATACCGCCACTTTTTGAAAAAGTGAGGGCTATATAGGAATTATGCATGTTGGTCTGTATATCGGTACGTTGGTACATGTACATTCCGTTGGTAAGTCCCACATTTTGTTTCCGCTCTATAACTTCATAATGCATGGAAGGATTTTATTATAACTTTATATTATTATTCTCCTTGACAAGACAATTTGTCTTTGTCACGTATATGACCCATGTATGTCTATCAAAGGTCAAGATCACAATTCAAGGTCAAAGTTCAAATACTTGTATTTTGTTACCGCTCCATAACTGCTGTATGCATGTGAGGATTTTAATATGCATGTGAGGATTTTAATACACCTTCAGATAATTATTCCCCATGACCAGACGATGTGTTGTGTAATTGACCCATGCTTGTCCTTCAAAGGTATAGGTCACAATTCAAGATCAAAAACAGGAAAAATACTTGCATTTCATTTCCGCTCCATAACCTCTTAATGCATTAAATGATTTTAATATAACTTCAGATTATTATTTCCCATGACCAGATGATGTGTTGCGCACATGACCCATGCTTGTCCATCAAAGGTCAAGGTCACAATTCAAGGTCAAAGGTCAAATACTTGTATTTCATTTCCGCTCCATAACTTCATAATGCCTAGTAGGATTTTAATATGTCTCCAAATAATTATTCCTCATGACCAGATGATGTGTTGTATACATGACCCATGTTTGTAGGTCAAAGGTCAAGGTCACAGTTTAAGATCAAAGTTTTAATATATGCCTTTTGTTCCTCTCCATAACTTCTAAATACCTGGAAGGATTTTAATATTACTTAAAATTGTTACTCCACATAACTAGACAATGTGTCACGCACCTGTCTCATGCTTATCAGTCTAAGGTCAAGGTCACTTATATGTGAATCGTTTCTGATTGTACTCTTCATTTTGCATTTTAAGCTCATTATTCCTTTTATGCAGGTCATTTTGTCAGTCAATTATTCTGTGTCAAAGCTGTACATAAGTGTGTAGCTCTATCTCTGTGCTAAAGCGGTAAATCGGGGTATTAAGCACCTTTAGTGATAGCTCTAGTTGTTTTTAAACAAACTAAACTTTATGTATAAATCTGTACTTTGCAGAAAAAAACCTGGGTGAAACTTGCACCACTGGTGGAGTTCCGTGTAAGGCAGGCAATGCTGAGTGTAATGGTTCAGTGTGCAAGTGTGGGACTGGATACTACCAGAGTGACTTGAATACATGTAGTCCAAGTATGATGGTTTTGTCGGTTTTATGAGCAATGTCTATAAAAATTCCTGTCCATCTATAAACCAAACCATTAGGTAGATATTGTAGTTTGTAAACATGTTGTAAGATAATATTTTTGGATACATACCATCATGATTATGTAATATTTGTTGTAATTAGTGTTTTATAACTTTTGCATTTTTGCTTTTCACAGAGGATTTTGCATGTCATTAAATATACATTACAAACTATGCTGTATTAAGTTTTATTGTTTTTGTAATTACAGAGCTCTTTGTATTTGCATCTATAATTCAGTAGCGTATACTAAATAATAATAGACTCTGCATGAAATAAACATGCACATTAAATATACAATGCATTTTAGTTCAGTGAAAACTTATGTTCTCGCCAATGGTAAAGTTGTACTACTGCTTTGAATGCATATTGTAAGAAACCACTTGCTTGATAACAAAATAATTTCACAGAAATGTTCCTTAGTTTCAGTACCAAATTCCTTCAATTTTTTTTTATTTTATTAACAAAACATGTGTACCAGTTGGTGAGGTTTTGTTCCATTATATGCATAATATTTAAAGTTTCAACATATGTCTTCTCTGAAACAAAAGAACCAATTTAACAAATAATTTTCGTGACAATGTAATGTTCCTTTGGTGAACCTGTATAAAAAAACCTTTATATTATTTAAATTCATAAAAAATTCACCTGGGGTTGGTTTATATCATTATCAAGGTTATTCCATGCTGTATATGTATGCAGATTGTTCTTTTCCTCACAGAATTAGCACTGGGTGTGTCAGGGTGCATGGTGTATTCGGGTAGTCCTCGAGGAGATCCATGTACTGCTGCCAATGCTGAGTGTCCTGGTAACAATGGAATGTGTGTGTGCGTGTCAGGCTACTACCGATCTGGAAACAATGAATGCAGTCAAAGTATGTTATAAACTGTTGTTTAGAGACTAATAACGACAAAAAATCATATCACTATAAACATAATATTGTTTTCATACTGGAATGATTATAATGGTTGCATAGTCAAAACATGCAAACTGTGTCTGACAAATAAATTGCAATGTGACTCGTATATGTTTTGGAGCATATTGTAATCAACCTGTCCACACATCTGTCTTTCACATTTGTTATGAAGGGCATAACTGGACAAGACTAGCAACAATAAATATCTTCTAATAAAGAAATATTGGCTTTTATGGTAATTTATCAAACTTAAAGAACGTAAATTGAACTTTTTTTTTAAGAATTTAAAACGGTTGAACCTGTAACTTGGCTAGTTTTATATATGATAATGCACTTACATGTATACATTGCTAGTCTGACTATATCTTTACATTATGTTACAGAAAGGTAGAGGAAAAAATGAAAATACAATTGAAACGTTCGATTATGATAGAGGACATAGAAATGAACATTAAAGTTCAATAACCATAATTATGTCAACCATATTTATGTAGTTATTGACCTATAGAAGGTATTCATAATTAACTTAACATTATGAAAGAAGGCATTAAAAGCAAATGCATAGTGCAAGAAACGAACCGGTATGTCTGTCTTCTGTAGTTAAGACATTAGCATAATAAGTTTACCAGAATTATGTCATGGTACCAAAATTATAATATATGAATTTAAATGGAATGTCATAACATGATGGAAGGCAGTGTGTAAATGTTACAAGGGACATAACTCTGTCTACAGTATGCACAGAGTTATTGTATTGTTTTTTGTCTGGAACTGCTACTGTAATTACTCTATATGTTGGGACACCCTTAAAATACGATAACATAATTATTTGTTCATGACTCTTAATTTTGGGACACTTTGAAAATTAAAATTTTTCCAGTTTCTAAATTTTGGGACCATAGTTTCCAAATTGTCAATTTAAGTGAATTTCCGTGAAGTTGGCAATTATAAATAGTCATCTAGCTGTTACTGACCGGTCCGATAAATTGCAATGTATAAGAAGACTGTCAACGTTATGGTTATTCCATATGTCCATACCTCATGTCAGCTGACCCCATCAGTGTGGCCCCTTGTCAGCGCTTTCACTTCCTGGGGCAAAAATCTATATCCACTGATTTGCGTGTTTTATAGGGAATAATATACTCACTGTAATGTACATATTCTTATCTTACAAGTAAACATTGTCCGAATGTATTCCCTGTCCGAAAATTAGTACACAATATTATTGTTGTTATTGCTTTGTCTATAAAATCCATTGTTTTAGCAGGATATTGTTCTACAAACTTGTATGTGTATGCAGATTGTTCTTTTCCTCACAGAATTAGCACTGGGTGTGTCAGGGTGCATGGTGTATTCGGGTAGTCCTCGAGGAGATCCATGTACTGCTGCCAATGCTGAGTGTCCTGGTAACAATGGAATGTGTGTGTGCGTGTCAGGCTACTACCGATCTGGAAACAATGAATGCAGTCAAAGTATGTTATAAACTGTTGTTTAGAGACTAATAACGACAAAAAATCATATCACTATAAACATAATATTGTTTTCATACTGGAATGATTATAATGGTTGCATAGTTAAAACATGCAAACTGTGTCTGACAAATAATTTGTAATGTGACTCGTATATGTTTTGGAGCATATTGTAATCAACCTGTCCACCCATCTGTCTTTCACATTTGTTATGAAGGCCATAACTTAACTGGACAAGACTAGCAACAATAAATATCTTCTAATAAAGAAATATTGGCTTTTATGGTAATTTATCAAACTTAAAGAATGTAAATTGAACTTTTTTTAAATAATTTAAAACGGTTGAACCTGTAACTTGGCTAGTTTTATATATGATAATGCACTTACATGTATACATTGCTAGTCTGACTATATCTTTACATATGTTACAGAAAGGTAGAGAAAAATGAAAATACAATTGAAACGTTAGATTATGATAGAGGACATAGAAATGAACATTAAAGTTCAATAACCATAATTATGTCAACCATATTTATGTAGTTATTGACCTATTGAAGGTATTCATAATTAACTTAACATTATGAAAGAAGGCATTAAAAGCAAATGCATAGTGCAAGAAACAAACCGGTATGTCTGTCTTCTGTAGTTTAGACATTAGCATAATTAGTTTACCAGAATTATGTCATGGTACCAAAATTATAATATATGAATTTAAATGGAATGTCATAAAATGATGGAAGGCAGTGTGTAAATGTTACAAGGGACATAACTCTGTCTACAGTATGGACAGAGTTATTGTATATTTTTTTTTCTGGAACTGCTACTGTAATTTCTCTATATGTTGGGACACTCTAAATGTTGGGACACCCTTAAAATATGATAAAATAATTATTTTTTCATGACTCTGAATTTTGGGACACTTTGAAAATTATAATTTTTCCAGTTTCTAAATTTTGGGACAATAGTTTCCAAATTGTCAATTTAAGTGAATTTCCGTGAAGTTGGCAATTATAAATTGTCATCTAGCTGTTAATGACCGGTCCGATAAATTGCAATGTATAAGAAAACTGTCAAAGTTGTGGTTATTCCATATATCCATATCTCATGTCAGCTGACCCCATCAGTGTGGCCCCTTGTCAGCGCTTTCACTTCCTGGGGCAAAAATCTATATCCACTGATTTGCTTGTTTTATAGGGAATAATATACTCACTGTAATGTACATATTCTTATCTTACAAGTAAACATTGTACTAATTTATTCCCCGTCCGAATATTAGTACACAATATTATTGTTTTTTAATGGGTTTTTTCCATAAAATCCATTGTTTTAGCAGGATATTGTTCTACAAACTTTAATGAATTTAAATCTTTGTATTTACCTCCTGTTTAGTCCATTTACGTTGATTGTTGAAAGAATAATCCATTTTTGCACAGTACCAAAATTCCTGCACTGTATTATGGCTGCAGCAATGTACATTGTTTACTACATGCGTAGGAATATGATGGAATGTTATTAAATGCATTTTATCCTTAAAGACATGCAGTTGAGCAGTGATGTTTGGCTGATCACTGCTCCTGTTTAAATTGCTCCTAAATATAAGTAATAGTGATATAACATAGTAATGTTTGGTTCCAAACACTAAATAAATCTTTTTGGACATATGGAGTAATTTAGTTACAAGAAAAAGTATATTTAGATGGATATAATTCATGTTCGTTTTGTTGCATTGTGGATATTTTTGTGTTGAAAAAGTGGATAACTGGCACATTGACAAGACCCCTGGACATACCTGGACATACACAATTACTGTTTTGGGATAACTTTTTCTCCATACAATGAAAAAAGCCCGATTATAAAGGGATTAGAGTGCATTGTACATTGATTGGATTACCAATACAATGTGAATATCTGACACCAACAGTCTCATTATGAGTGGTAACGGTAAATCTGAACAGTCTAAACTGAATTTCAAAGGACAAAAGCCTCAGACTAAAACGGCAGTCAAAAAGCTAAGAGCTTTAAGTAATAACAGCAACACCAGCTTGGAAGAACTGAGCTGTATCCACATACAGCTAGAAGCTATGACTGAGGGGCTATGTGAATTGAGGGAAGATCTCATAAGTATGCTAAAGCGAGATGAGATAGAAGACTTAATCAAGAACACAGTTACAACCATAATGAAAAAGATAGAAGAATCCATGTTCAGAAAAATAGAAACTGAAATTACAAATAAAACAAAGGTATTAAGTGACAAAATATCAGGTCTTGAATTTGAAAATGAACAGTTGAAACAGAAGATTGTAGATTTAAAGAATAGTAACACAAAAGCAATTACTGAGTTGGAAACACGAGTTGAGAAATTTTATGAGACAAGCAGAGAAGCACTTATGTTGGCCAATTATAACGCACAATACTCGAGAAAGAACAATGTAAAAATTATGAACATTACAGAAGCACCCGATGAATCAGAAACCAGTCTCACACAAACCGTATCTGAGACCCTGAAGACAGCAGCAGACATTGAACTAAAACCTGATGACATAATTGCCATACATCGCATTCCATCCAAGAAGGGCACTGCACGACCAATATCACTCAAACTAAGAAACAACAATGCGAAGTCAGCAATCATGAAAAAACGAACTCCCATGAAGAACAAAGGATGATGACGTCACAAAGCGCAATCAAGGACTTACACTGACTATTACTGCACCCGGATATAAAAAACGCCTGGATCTTTAATGGGGCAGTTTTATGACAAACCATTTCTGATGAAAGAATTAAATTTGACATATTTGACAATATTAATAACACAATTAGTGACAACCGGAACAGAAGCAGGAAATTCAAAGCTGGAGCCAGTGTTTAAATATAATGACAAAATACTCCAAATGGACACTTTACATACTGGGGGATTTTTACTTGATGTACCTTTTAACCGGTATGTAAATGATTTCTATCTCATCGAGTGTTTTGTTGTTGCTTTGTACTGTATTAAAAATGAATTGTTTCAAATGGGAAATAAGACTGTTTTTACCTTGTTTATTATATATATTAATATTAATTATATATCATTATATACAAGTTGTAATGTGTCATCTTCGCTAAAAAACATAAACGTAATCTAGAACATAAAAATTACCTATTTATGTTTTTTGTTGCAAATTTTTCAAATGGGTACATATTATCCTTAACGTGTAAAAATGAAAACTGAAACGATATACATTTATTTAAACATAAAAAAACTTATAAACGCAATTTTATCATTATAAACATCGATTGGTAATCTATTACCACAGTGCTAAAGTATTCACTTAATCACTTACACAATCCTTTTACCTGTCCATTGTATACCAGAATTGTGTATTTTAAATATCTTTTTTCTCGGAAAGTTGTGTTAACCTATTGATTAAAGTAATCTTTGACCGCTGCCAAAATTATGTATTCATATTTACTGTATATACTTTGACATTTAAATGTGATGTCTCTTGTGAATTTTTTTATATGATATGGGTGTGCTTATATAGACATAAATATTATAGTTAAATGAATATGTTTTTTATGGATTGAATTATACTTGGTCAGTTCCGATAAGGTGTATTTATATCTTGTTTATATAGTTTTATGATGTAAGACAGGTTTACAGACAAATATCAGTCTATTCAGGAAGCACAGTGGTGATCTGCACAAATCCCATGTTTTTTATAAATAACTGTACTCTTAAAAGTAATACCAATTGCTTTCCCATGATTTTCACGAACATCTGCACTTTTAACAATAATACAAATTGTCATAAACTGAACTAGTCATTTTGGGGGTTGTCTATGAAACATTTTATACAGTATTTGAAGTTTGTAATATATAAAACATTCAGCAATTTACAGACTCAAAATCACTTTTTCAGTTTCTGATCACTAAAGTAACTTTTCACAGTAAAACTTGTTGCTTTGTTTATAATTACTTATGTCTTCTCAATTGGCTGTAACAATGTCTTTATAAAATGTTGATAACACACGACTATACTGACAATTATTAGACGAACATTAAAATTTAAATGCCTACTGACCACAATTATTTATAGTATCCGATAAATAAAGGAGATTTGTATGACTTATAACCAGTTTCGTATTTAATTTTTCAGGTCCTATAATACATAATTCCTAGTTAAGTTGCTTATAACGACATTAAAATTTAATATTTAAATTGCGAATACATTGAATTGTCTTATATTCTAACCAATTCATTGCAGTGATTTTCTGCTTTTTTTTAGATGGTTTTTATAACTGGAGATACGTAGTGAATGTATCAGCTTGTATATCGTTTTGATCGATATATAGCCTTTGTTTGTGTGTGTGTGTGTGAGCTATACTATTACTTTTAATGTCATTAAATGTATCCATCTTGTATATATTTTTGATTTATATATAGTCTTAGTTTTTGTTTTGCCCTATCATTACTTAATTTAATTCAAATATATCCACAATAGGCATATTACAGTATCATTTTGTATTATGAATTAAAATATCATATCCCCAACTAGCAACCGTATATCTTAGTCTTATATTTAGGGCAATTTAATTGTACTGTACACTTTGTATTTTGTTTAAATTTTCCTGATTTCATTCTCAGTTTCAAGTTGTTTTTCTTCTATGCTTGCCATGCTGTATATGAAAGTCAGGAAAGTTCTGCGAACTTTAACATTGTTGAATAGCTGCATCTTTGCTGATGCCAGTATTTTCCTAATAACGGCTTTTTTCAAATATATTCATAGATGAATAAATTAAAGATTATCTAATATAATTGCAGAGGCTTAAATGATCCAAAAAAGATCAGATGTTTTTCATTTAAAAAAACAACAAATTCACATATATTTTGTTTGCAAGATTTACATTTTACATCGGACATGGAAATATATTCACTGTGGAATGCAGAGGCCTTTTTTAGTTTTGCAAAATCAAATGCCAGAGGGGTGGTGATTTTGTTTACCAAAGGATTAGATGTCAAGGTTAACCAAGTTTATACAGATGATAAAGGCAACTATATAATTTTAAATCTTACTTTACAAGGTAAACAGTTAACACTTATTAACGTTTATGGCCCAAATAATGATAACCCTACTTTTTATCAGCATATTTTTACTCTAATTGAAAATATAGGGAATGAATCTTTTATATGGTGTGGTGATTTTAACTTGCTTTAAATACAAATCTTGATTACAGTAATTACAAATAATAACAATAACAACATAAAAGCAAGAAACATTTTAACAAATTTTATTGGAGAATTTTTTACACGACCCATTGAGATTTGAAAAAGTGCTCATGGCGAAGGACAAACCCCTTACAACAGGCAAGGCTAGATTTTTTCTTGGTTACTAGTGATTTCATACCTCATATCAGAGATTGTAATATAGGAATTAGTTATCGTTCTGATCACTCAGTCATTACTTTAATTTGGGATTTTGAAAATATTCCACATGGAAAAGGACTTTGGAAATTCAACAACTCCCTTCTTCTAGATAAAGATTATCTTGCTTACATTAATGATAAAATCGAACAAATAAAAATACAATATGCATTGCCAGTATATAATTTAGAAAATATTTCCTCAGTCTGTAATGCAGATATACAGTTTCAAATTGACGACCAACTTTTTCTGGAAACATTATTGATGGACATCAGAGGCTCAACAATTTCTTATTCATCACATAAAAAGAAGTGTCAAATAAATAAAGAACAGGGGTTAATTAGGGAAATGGAAACGATTGAGAATAATTTGAATCAGGATAATACCATAAAACGCCGTGTATAACGCGCAGTTTTTTGCCCCAAAAATCAGTTATACACTACTATAACGATGTAAGAGGAATTTACCAATGCATTGTGTAACTTACGACATATTGCTTCCCGGAAATGTAAATACAACTGTTGACATAATTATATTCTATTTACGATTAAAAATAGATGGGCCAAAGTTTATAATGATACAAAATATTTTTATTATCTTTCTCTGGTACGTATCCAGTATTTTAAACAATGAATTTGAAGACAAAACCTAACAAAAGGAAGCCATTTTGATTTAAATGTTGTTGTATTGATAATACTATGCCCTACTGTACTTTGTAACAACCAACATTGTTGAGGGCCATTGTCGATTTAGGATAGCATTTCTGTTAGGGGCGGTTGTCGAAATGTGTGAATAACAGTTTTCTTTGCAATGCAAAGTGTAAATAAATATTTTACACTTTCGTTGTTTCTGTTCGTCATGGCTCGTGCCAATAATGGTGTTGAGAATATTGAGCTGTTCACGTCTCATATTATAGACTAATCACCGAGAACAATGACGACAGCAACAAAGGTCCTTTTTAGGGCTGCACAAATTCTTGAAAGAATTATATGAAATTTTCAATAACATGTTGGTGTAATGTAACCTTTGCTCTATATCAAATAGGTGCTGGGGAAATAACGCGGGATATAACTGATTTTCTGTGCAATTTTGTGCATTTTTATCAAAAAACGCCCCCCAAAAGCACACAGCTGCTTATTTCAGCTTTTCAAAATTTCAATTAAAATCTTTTTTTTCCCTGATTTTTTCGCTTTAAAAAGTAGGTGCGCGTTATACACGGCATTTTACATTAATGTGTTGTTAATCACTCTACACAATGAACTACAGTTGATAAGAGAAGAAAAAATTAAAGGAAACATAATTAGATCCAGAGCTGAATGGATAGAAAATGGTAAAAAAACAAGTAAATTTCTTTTGTAATTTAGAAAAATATAACTACACCAACAAAGTTATACCTTTTTTAGAAACCTGTGATGGGAATATAATTTATAATCAATCAGAAATTCTGAAAGAAACATATTTATTTTATAAAAAATTATATATGACGTCCAAAGAAAAAAATAATCTTGATATTGATAGCTTTTTAGAAAATGCGAATACTAATAAATTAAGTCCAGAACAGTCTTCATCTTTGGAAGAGTTTTTATTATTCTCCGAAGTTTCGAATACCCTTAAAAATTTGAAAAATAACAAAAGTCCTGGTTCTGATGGATTTACATCTAATTTTTTACACATCTTTTGGGGGAAAATTAGTTATTTTGTAGCAAGAGCACTTAACTTTGCTTTTATGAAAGGAGAACTATCAATTACTCAGAAAAACAAGGAATTATCACATGTATTCTTAAAGAAAATAAACCAAAGCAGTTTTTAAAAAATTGGAGACCTATAACTCTATTAAATATTGTATACAATTAAGCCTCAGGAACTATAGCTGCAAGATTGAAGTCTGTTTTAGATCTTTTGATAAATAAAGATCACACAGGGTTTATCAAAGGAAGATTTATTAGGGAAAACATTTGTTTAGTATATGATATAATGAACTATACTGAAAAACAAAATATACCTAGATTGCTGATGATGACTGACTTTGAAAAAGCATTTGATACTCTATCTTTTGATTTTATATTCCAAACACTTCCCTTTATCAATTTTGGTCCAAGTTCTACTAAATGGATATCGCTTTTATCATAATACTTCTGCTGTGCAATTGAATAGTTTCCTTTCCGAATTCTTTTCCAATAAGTCCGTATTTGTTTATTTTATGTACTGAAATTTTATCCATAAAAATCAGAAACACCAAAAACATTAAAGGTATTTTTATAAATTGCACAGAATACGAAATAACACAATTTGCAGATGACACAACATTGTTGTTAGATGGAAGTGAAAACACAGTTAATAATGCTCTAGATATTTTACATCAATTTTCCCAATACATAGTTAACTTTGACAAAACCCATGTTATTTGGATTGGTACCTTAAAATAGCACTCGCTCTTTAAAAACGAAATGGAAGTTGGATTGGGGGAACACTAGTTTTAAATTACTTGCCATACAGTTTCACATAGACTTGGAAAACATTCAATTTTAGTGATTAAATGCAAAGTATTGAACACTGTATAAGGTTATGGAATAGAAGAGCACTAACGCCAATTGGCAGAATAACAGTTGTCAAATCACTTTTATTACACCTTTTAACAAATCTATTTTCCACATTATCAACCCCAAATACACAAATATTAAATAGAATTAATGACATGTTTTATGAATTTGTTTGGCAAGGTCAGTCAAGGATAAAAAAGTAAGGTCCTTATTAAAGATTATGATAAAGGAGGTTTGTAAATGGTTGACGTTTTTGCATATGTTAAAAAGTTGAAAATACTCTGGTTAGATAGACTCTCTACAGGATATAATAGTAAATGCTACAGATTTGAGTTGACCAATGTACTTGAATTAGAAAAAATATTAAACTTTGGAAAGTACTATATTGAATCTGCCGCAGCAAAGTTGTTTAATCCATTTTGGAAAGATGTTTTAAAATCGTTTGCAAATTTTATTGATCTTTTCCCAGTAGATAATATCACTAAATTTCAAGAGCTTTCCCTCTTCTTTAACCATAAGTTTTTAATTGGACAGAGACCTTTTTTTGTTCAAACATGGTATAACAGAGGAATTAGGTATGTGAAAGACATGATGAATTATAATGGAACGTTTAATAGAATAGAATTTGAACAAAAACTTGGTATCAGTGTAACTTCCTGCAATTCGAAGGAATGATACAATCAATAAAAAATTACCTATGTTCTCTAAGGCTCACAGATATCACATCACTTACTAATGACTGTTGTTTTCCTTTTATTCCGTGTTACATTATCCCAATATTGTGTTGCAATAAAAATAACCCCTGTACATATAAAATATTAATACAAAATAATGAAATACCTACATGCCAAGCACAGTGGAATAGCTTCTTTAATATTGATAAGTCGGAGTAGGAAATTTTGCATTCATGGATCTTTACAACGACAACGACAAAAGATTCATAAAATCTGTGGTTCCAAGTAAGACTCACACACAATATTCTAGCCACCAATAACTTGCTAAATAAAATAAAGATCCATGATTCAGACAAATGTACTTTCTGTAAGACAGTAACAGAGACGCTTGTTCATTTATTTTGGAATTGTAATGTAATACAAATGCTTTTACATGACATCACATCTTCTGTCAAAAATATTGATAATAATGTTAGTTTTGATTGTAAAACCTTTTTATTGGGATCAAGTTGTAAATTGTCTGGGAAGTACAATATATTTTGTCTTTAAATAGAATGCTTTATTTACCGCTGTAAACGTAAAATGGTAACTCCACCAATTCATGGCCTTAGAAGTAACTGCAAACTAGCCTTTGCAATTATGCAAAAAACATATTTACCTGATAAATATAAAAGTTGGTGGGAACTGGTAGAGTCTTTGTGTTATAATGATTTGCGTCTTAATTACATGTTTTGCATAATCATATATATTATAGTTTGGCATGCTCTTTTTTCACATTATATGCTTGTACTGTATATATATATATATATATGCTTATTCCTGTGATGCTTGTAATGAAATGTATCATGCATATTTGTGAATAAATATTCAACATTCAAAAAAAATAAAAATAACAATAATTTCCTGTTAAAAGTTGGATACCAGGGTAGAGAAAATATATCCAGGTCCTTACTTGTTCTATGTATGAGAGTATATCAGCTAGACAAATTATTTCAGCCTTTCACAACAGTAAGGCTTTCATCTTTGCCAGTACTCAGGTGAGCCCTTTGGGCCATCATGGCCCTCTTGTAATGAAACTTAATTATAGATGCTTTTTATTGAGACCTCGCTTGGGGTTGCGTATGGGGTGGGTGGTGTCAAGGTAAAAGTCACTGTTACTAAAAATAAAAAAAAACATTGTTTCCCCCAAAAAACTTGAGAACGAATTTAGATGTTTCAATGAAACTTAATACATAAACACCTTATATCAAGCCCTTGTTTGGGATTGCGTATGGAATGGGTGGGGTCAAGGTCACCATTAGAAAAACGGTGTCGCGCAATAACTTGAGAACACATGGAGATATTTTAATGAAACTTCATACATAGATACCTTATATTGAGACCTCGCTTGGGATTGTGTATAGGGTGGATGGGATCAAGGTCACTGTTACTAAAAATAAAAAAATGGTTTCTGCTCAATAGCTTGAGAACACATTGAGATATTTTAATGAAACTTCATACATAGATATTTTATATCTAGACCTTGCTTGGGATTGCATATGGGGTGGATGGGGTCAAGGTCACCATTACTAAAAATAGACAGACAAGTTCCTGCTTAATAGCTTGAGACGACATTGAGATATTTAAATGAAACTTTATATATAGATACCTTATATCTAGACCTCACTTGGGATTGCATATGAGGTGGGTGGGGTCAAGGTCAAAATTTCGAAAAAAAAATATTTTTGTGCTGACTTAACTGCATTTCATTAGAAAAATTTGGTTTTTGAGAAATGTCTAGGTTTCTTGTTTATTTTGGCATCTTCATTATAGATATAAGAATATATATGGAATAGCTTTGATACCTCAACTTGCCACTTCGAAAGAGGCTTTAGAGATGAATTAGATGCATGAATACCGTGACTCTACCTTATTAGTTTTTGAATTGTTTCTTTCTAGTCATTGGATCTTACCCCAAAAAAGCTTTTTTGACGGGCATATTTTTGTGACAATGACACTCTTGTTTTATTTTGTTTTATTTTATTTTTACAATTTTACTTCATCTGCGTGTTTATATTGTATTTGTGTAGTATACTCACATAAAGTTTTAATGTCAGATTTGGTCTTGCAGTTCTAGTTATTTTTAGTCATTTTACTATTTCTGCCCTTCTCATTGCATTTATATTGCTTGACAAAAGCATTGGGGAGCATCCATCAGTTTTACTGATATCCTTGTTTTCTATTCTTTACCAAACTTGCACAGCTTGTGTATGACCATATGGTCGCAATCAATGTCCCATATGGGACAGATCGGACCAGAAAGACAACAGTTATTGCCCTGTTTTGTGAAAAAAATCCATAATTTGTCAACAAATTTGCTTTCAGTTTTACTTTTTATTATGTCCCCCTTCGAAGAAGTGGGGGTATGTTGCTTTGCAACTGTCCGTCGGTGGGTGGGTAGGTCAGTCGGTCGGTAGGTCTGTCGGTAGACCATTTCGTTTTCGCACGATATCTTGAGAACGCTTTGACCTACGATCATGAAAGTTGGTACGCTGGTTACTTGGGAGGAAAGGAAGAACCCAATAAATTTTGAGGTCAAAGGGTGGGTGGGGTCAAGGTCAACTTTACTAAACATAGAAAAACGGTTTTCGCTCAATAACTTGAATGCATTGAGATATTTTAATGAACTTACATACATAGATACCTTATATTGAGACCTCGCTTGGGATTGCATATGGGGTGGGTGGGGTCACGGTCAAGGTCACCCTTATTAAAAATAGAAAAATGGTCTCGGCTCAATAACTTGAGAACGCATCAATATTTTCATGAAAGTCGTACATAGATACCTTATATTCAGACCTCACTTGGGATTGCATATGGGGTGGGTGCGGTCAAGGTCAAGGTCACCATTATTAAAAATAGAAAAAATGGTTTCAGCACAATAACTATGGAACGCATTGAGATATTTCAATGAAAGCTAATACATATATACCTTATATCGAGACCTCGCTTGGGATTGCATATGGGGTGGGGGTGGTCAAGGTCAAGGTCACCATTACTTAAAATAGAAAAACGGTTTCCGCTCAATAACTTGAGAATGCATCGCGATATTTTAATGAAACTTCATACATAGATACCATATATCGAGACTTCACTTGGGCTTGCATATTAAAAAAAAATCTGAACAATTGCACATATTTACAACTTGGCTGCAAGTCGGGGGGGCATACATGTTTTACAAGCATCTCTTGTTCCTTACTGACTTACAGAGTTATTAGCCCTTGTTTCATTAAAACGACTATTTTTAGCTCACCTGAGCACAAAGTGCTCGGTTAGCTATTGGTATAGGGGACCACTGCTGCGTCGTCCGTCGTCAAATGGCTGTCGTCAGTGTGCCGTCAACAATTACTTCCTTCTCACAATAGCGACTTTACTTTTTATCCTATCTTGACCAAACTAGCACAGTTTGTGCATGACCATAAAATCTCGGACGTGATTGTTATTGGGCCAGATCACACCGGTAACACTAGATTTATTGCCCCTTTTTCATGCAAAAAAAATGCACAATTGCCTTTTTCCAACATAATATAGACTTTATTTTCCATCCAATTTTGACAAAACTTTCAGAGTTTGTGTATGACCATCAGATCTCAGCAGAAGCCAAAAGTGGGCCAGATTGTTTTAAAACACCAGAGTTATTGCCCCTTTGTTGTAAAAAAATTGACATTTTTAATGATTGAGACTTCATTTCTCATCCAATCTTCACCAATATTGCACAGTTTGTCTATGACCATAACATTACATGTGAAGTCTAATGTAAACAAGATTGGGCCACCAGAGTTATTGCCCCTTGTGTGTGGAAAAAACAACCATATGCCTTTGTTATCATTGATTGGATTACACATGCAGTTTTTGAGTTCAGTGTTGACCAAACTTGCACAGTTTGTGTATGATAACTAAAACTTAGTTTGGATTCAATGGTTATGAGCCATATTTCACCTGGAACACTAGAGTTATTGCCCCTTATCCATTTAAAAAATGGAAAAAAATACTTTTTTTTCTTTATTTTGATCCAATCTTGACCAAATTTGTACAGTTAGTGTATGGTTATGTATGGTTATTAGATCTCAGCTTAAGCCAATAATGGGCTTGATCATGCACAAACACCAGAGTTATTACCCATCGTTTTGATTTTTTTTTCATTTTTTATCCTGTCTTGACAACAAGCTGGTTAGTGTGCATTCACTGTTAAGATTTTATACATGCAAAATGAGTGACTTTATTGACCTTGGTAACAAACCAGATACTATCACAGAGTTTTGCATTTACATTTTACAGCCAATTAAAGACCTAAATTTTCTTTTTTTGGTTGAAAACAGATGAATTTGGATTTTCCACAATTGCAAACTTTGCATGCAGTTATCTGTACATGCAAAGTTGATGACTTCAGAGCCTGCATTATCATCATTAGACTGAAAATTGTCAAAGAAAGTGCAAAACTTGACCTTACAGCACAGCCATCGTAATTATCACATGACAACTAGTTTTCCAAAACTGCCGCGAAAAGACATCAAAATGTCTGTTTCTGCATTTTCCAGAACTAACACAAACTTGATAAAAAAGGGTCAGAAAAAAATATGGAGGAAAATGATATGAGAACCATTGGCAAAAGCATTGCACCTCCACTATTCAACTCATACTTAAGTTAGCCCATTGCACTAACCAATGTATAAGATAAAACTGATCCTACCCCCCTCTGCAGTTACATGTATGTGTATTCTTCAGATAGCTTAATTTTCAAACCTGTCACAACAGTGTGGTCTTCATAGCCTTCTTGCTTATAATTGTCTCAATATAATAAGTTAATAACAAATTAATCCAAAGTAAACACTTTATTTCACTTTTATAATTTTTGCATACATGGCATAATTTTTTCAGGCCAAAACGGGACATTGCCAAAAAAATCGCTGGGACATTTGACATTTGACCGGGACACATTAATATTGTCAGTTTGTCCGAAAAAAAAAGAGTAATAATAATAGTTTATCATATCTAACCTAGGTCCTATTCCGTTTCGTGGTCTATATAGTTACAGTTCAAACAATAAACACCCAAAATGAATAACACAAACATACACACGCATACATTTTAATCAGATTTATTCGATAATATAAATGATAACATGTATTTTTAATTGTGACATCAAAGAAATTACACGAAACACACTCATATAAACACTGATATAAACAGTATATCCAAATTTTGTGATGTGAACAATACGAGTTTAAAGAAAGTAATGATTGTTTTTGCATCTTTAATTCTTGAAAAGTTCTCAATTTATTTTCATACTTACCTTGAAACGTTACCAAACTAATTATGTGATAACACCTATTCTATTTAAAATCAAAATAACAACAAACACAGTTCCTTTTTTTATTCTGAAACAATGCAACAATCAGCAGCAATTAGCGACCGCAGATACATGACCCCCATCCGCGAAAGTGTGATCAATAAATCGCTAATGGGGTATCATTACTGCTCCTCTTTGACATGCGGCTATCGGGTATTGTTGTCATAGGGACTAATAAAGTGATTAACAATATGAAGTTAATTGTTGGCCCAATGTAAGTTTTATGGTACACTGACATCAATTTTTGTACTCCGGGACAGACCTTGCAAAACTGGGACAATCTCGGTGAGACTGGGACATATGGCATGTATGATTTTTGTCCAAAAATATAGGTACGCCAAAAATTTCACCAAAAAAAACAACATTTGTATGAAAGAGTCATTATGTAATCGCATTCAAACAATTTGGGAAATTTACATATATGTATTTCACGTAGTTGTGTTTGAGCTCATCTGAGCACTTAGTATACTTTGGTATAGGGGGGAGAACAGAGTTATGGCCCCTTTTTTTACGAGAAAAACTGCAAAATGGACTTTGTGCAACATACAGTGTTCATTTTCCATCAGGTCTTGACAAACTTGAACAGCGTGTGTATGACCAGAAGATTTCAAAATAATCATTAAATGGCCTAGATTGGGATACAAACACCAGAGTAATTGACCCCTTGTTTGTGAGAAAAAGTAAAAAAGGACAATGTAGGAGACTTCATATTTGTTAGCTCACCTGCTCAGTGAACTTTGGTATAGGAGGACTGTCCTGCTTTGTCCATAAGGCATCAACAATTGTGGGCTTGAATGCTATAGAGACTTCACCTTTCATGCAATTATGGGCCAGATTGAACCAGGAGCACTATTTGGAGTTATTTCTCATTTTTGTGAGAAAAGTAGCAAATTAGTGGATGTTGTGTAACATAGAAACTTCATTTTACATCTAATCTTGATCAAACTTGCTTGTGTAAAAAACGCAAAAAAGGACTATGTTAGTTTAAACCTAATTATTTTAGCTCGATCACATCGAAAGCCTAAGGCTTACTGAGACACTCTCGAGTCCGTTTTCTGGGTAAAACCAGTACTTGGTATCTTTGGGGGAGATTGTGAGAACGCACACTGAGAGAGGATTGATAACAAATAGTACATCAGTAACCGATAAATTGGTTTAGGTATTTGAGATGCTGACTGGTAAGCTATATATCAGTTGTAAGATCTGAAACAACTTTAAACCGCAAATACTTCAAATACGATGATTTGTTTGGGTCCATTAGTCCTTATAGTTGATATATGTAACACTGAAAGGTGCCTGTATTGCCGTCACTTGTGACTGTTTTAATTATTGTGTAAAAATAAGGAACTAAACTTCATATATTGAAATCAGCTGGATGTTTGAACTCATGCATTGTAGAGATTGGATAAACCTCTGGGTTAAGTAAGTGTGAATCGGCGTGGTAAACAAGCTTGAACCTTGTTACCTACAGTTTTGACTCATAAATGTTTTGCACCTATTGATCGCCAGGTGTGCAACAGAAGTAAGCCGGACAGGCATCTGTAAAGCGCCTGTTGATTGCCAGGTTAATTACAGAAGGCAGGATAGGCATCTGTATTGCAACTGTTGATTGCCAGCTAGGTCAACAACAGTAAAATATCTGACTGATGTGGGTCATTTGTAAGGGATGACATTCAGATGTCAGAGCTGGTATCTATCATTGCCCCTTGTCAGTAGAGCACTATGAGCCATGATGGCCCTCTAGTAAAATTTTGACCAACAGCTTCATGCACTGTTTGTGTATGACCATAAGGTCACAGTCCATGTCTACCCTTATTATGAACCAGAGTTTGGACCAGAAAGACAGGAGTTATTGACCTGTTTTATAAAGCAGGACTATGTTCTTGATAGAGACGTTATTTTTCACTTGGGATGGCAACAAATTGTATTTCAGTTAGTGGTTAATTGTTTTAGGTATTTGAGCGGTTAATGGATGAGCTTAAAATCATTCATAAGACCTCCATAGCTTCCGTCTGTGTGTTTAGTTGAGGTATCAAAACTATTCCATGTATATTCTTACATCTATATCAAAACAAAATAATCAAGGTATTTAAACCTTTGGTAATTATGAGTTAAGGTTCTTGTATGCTTCACTTACCCATCTCATGATGGGGATAATTTCTTCAAACTTATTTTTAAAATCCCTGTATGCATGACAATATTATGCTCTCAACAATTATATGACCTTTGACCTTCAATTGTGAGCTTCAACACGAACCTAGGGACATGCCGCCCCACCATGCTTGTCACTTCTGCCAAGTTATTTGAATTCCATTCATGCTGGTCAAAGGTATGCTCAGGACAAAGTGTTCAAGGATGGATTTCTTTTATTTGACCTTGACTTTTGACCTTGAATTTGCACCTTAGGACCTGGTTCTTGCGTGTGACACTCTGACTTATAATGCTTGTCACTTCTGCCAAGTTCATATTCAATTCATACATGCTGGACAAAGTGTTAAAGATTGATTTCTTATAATTGATCTATGACCTAGAATTGTGACCTTTACATTGGACGTAGGGACACTCCACCTTAAGATGCTTGTCACTTGCCACGTTATTTGAAAATCCATCCACGCTGGACAAAGTGTTAAGGATTGATTTCTTATATTTGACCTTTGACCTTAAATTGAGACCTTCACTTTGGACCTAGGAATTTGGTTCTTGCCTACGACACTTCGCCTCACCATGTTTGTCACTTCTGCCAAGTTATTTAAAAATTCATCCATGCTAGACAAAGTAATTCTTCCTATAAAGTGTTAAGATTTGATTTCTTATATTTGACATTTGCCCTTGAATTGTGACTTTGACATTGGACCAGGGAACCTAGTTCTTGAGCACAAAACTCTGTCTCATCATGCTTGTCACATATGCAAAGTTATTTGAAAATCCATCTATGCTGGACAAAGTAATGCTCTAGACGATGTGTTAAGTGTTGATTTCTTATCTTTTACCTCAAACTGTGACCTTGACTTTGGGATCTGGTTTTTGCACGCGCCACTCCGTCTTACCATGTTTATCACTTCTGCCAAGTTATTTGAAAATCCATTCTTTCTGGACAAAGTTATGCTCCGAACAAATTTTTCCTGACACACACCCGCCCAGAATTTGCATGTTCGTCTGTTTGGCAGCCATCTTGTCGGCCATCTGGTTTTTACGGATATGCTGAATGATTACAGGGTGTCATCACGTATATTCTTGAATGACAATGTCTTAGCTACATGAACATGCAAAAACATATTGTATATATGCTATTGCACGCTTATTGGGAAATTTGCTGTTCATCTGCTGGACTACACTTAAACATTCCTACAAGGCACTATAATTCTTGAAATTGAGCGACCCATGGTCAAATACCCATATGGTGCTCTTCAGTTTAAGTGATTTGTTGCCAGTATGTTGTCGTACATGTATGTGGTATGATATCAAATACATTGTCAGTGTATTGCCAGATCAGCTAAATAGTGTTTTCTTTTATTGCAAGTATATTGTCAATTTGTCAGATGTCAATAAATGTCATCATTGAGTACACAGTGTCATGTGTACTTATTGCTTGAAGCTGACAACACACTGGTAGTGATGGCAGTATTTTGTCAGATATCATGAAAAAATGTTGCCAGTTTTAAACTAGAGTATTATGAGTGTATTGTCCAATAGAATGCTGTTCTACCAGTCTTTTGCCGGTGTGTGGTCAGTCTGATGTCTGTGTTGTCAGAAGCAGCATTTCATAAGGGAAGTCTACCTAAATGCCGTACAACTGTATCGATACAGTGCTATAGTAGAAGTGTTTTGGGGAGACCTTTTTCAGACTTCTGTGGTTGCTATATGTCTCCTGACTTTTTTAACCATTTTGTGTTACTTGTTACATCATTTAGAGGGTTTACAATGCTGCAGTATTCCCATTTATAAACCATTACAGTAATTGAATTACATGACATTGTTATAAAATAAAAATAGGCCAGTGATGAATGACTCTGCATATTTCTTTTGACAGTAATGCCACTGGCAGGGAATTGCTTGGCATACAATAACGATAAACAGACTCCATGCTCTGCACTCAATTCTGAGTGTAATGGTTCATCATGTCAGTGCAAGACCAACTACTACCAATCTGCTGCAAATGGATGCAGCGAAAGTAGGTGTTTCCTTTCTGGTAACAATGGACATTTGCATTCCAATGTAAAAAATTACAAACAAGACATTTCTCTTAATACCTGCTTTACTAATGCATTACCAAATGGGAAATAATTTAGTTCAGCTACATGCAGTAACTTTTGCATGTTAGTAACTGATGAATAATTCTGAGTATTTTACTTTGGACAGTTATGACGCTAACAGGGAGTTGTGTGGTATACAATAACGATAAACAGACTCCATGCTCTACAGTCAATGCTGAGTGTAATGGTTCAACATGTCAGTGCAAGACCAACTACTACCAATCTGCTGCAAATGGATGCAGCCAAAGTAGGTGTTTCCCTTCTGGTAACAATGGACATTTGCATTCCAATGTAAAAAATTACAAACAAGACATTTGTCTTAATACCTGCTTCACTAATGCATTACCAAATGGGAAATAATTTAGTTCAGCTACATGCAGTAACTTTTGCATGTTAGTCACTGATGAATAATTCTGAGTATTTTACTTTGGACAGTTACACCTTATTACATTGCCTAAGAAATTACCAAATGGAAAATAATTTGTTTGAGCTACATGCAGTAAATTTTACTTTCATGTATACAAAATTAGCTGCCTTCAGTCACTGAAGAATAATTCTGAGTATTTTACTTTGGACAGTTATGACGCTAACAGGGAGTTGTGTGGTATACAGTAACGATAAACAGACTCCATGCTCTACACTCAATGCTGAGTGTAATGGTTCAACATGTCAGTGCAAGACCAACTACTACCAATCTGCTACAAATGGATGCAGCCAAAGTAGGTGTTTCCTTTCTGGTAACAATGGACATTTGCATTCCAATGTAATAAATTGCAAACAAGACATTTGTCTTAATAGCAACTTCACTAATGCATTACCAAATGGGAAATAATTTAGTTCAGCTACATGCAGTAACTTTTGCATGTTAGTCACTGATGAATAATTCTGAGTATTTTACTTTGGACAGTTATGCCGCTAACAGGAAGTTGTGTGGTATACAATAACGATAAACAGACTCCATGCTCTACACTCAATGCTGTGTGTATTGGTTCAACATGTCAGTGCAAGACCAACTACTACCAATCTGCTGCAAATGGATGCAGCCAAAGTAGGTGTTTCCTTTCTGGTAACAATGGACATTTGCATTCCAATGTAAAAAATTACAAACAAGACATTTGTCTTAATACCTGCTTCACTAATGCATTACCAAATGGGAAATAATTTAGTTCAGCTACATGCAGTAACTTTTGCATGTTAGTCACTGATGAATAATTCTGAGTATTTTACTTTGGACAGTTACACCTTATTACATTGCCTAAGACATTACCAAATGGAAAATAATTAGTTTGAGCTACATGCAGTAAGTTTTACTTTCATGTATACAAAATTAGCTGCCTTCAGTCACTGAAGAATAATTCTGAGTATTTTATTTTGGACAGTTATGACGCTAACAGGGAGTTGTGTGGTATACAATAACGATAAACAGACTCCATGCTCTACACTCAATGCTGAGTGTAATGGTTCAACATGTCAGTGCAAGACCAACTACTACCAATCTGCCTCAAATGGATGCAGACAAAGTAGGTGGTTCCTTTCTGGTAACAATGGACATTTGCATTCCAATGTAATAAATTGCAAACAAGACATTTGTCTTAATAGCAGCTTCACTAATGCATTACCAAATGGGAAATAATTTAGTTCAGCTACATGCAGTAACTTTTGCATGTTAGTCACTGATGAATAATTCTGAGTATTTTACTTTGGACAGTTATGCCTCTAACAGGGAGTTGAGTGGTATACAATAACGATAAACAGACTCCATGCTCTACACTCAATGCTGAGTGTATTGGTTCAACATGTCAGTGCAAGACCAACTACTACCAATCTGCTGCAAATGGATGCAGCCAAAGTAGGTGTTTCCCTTCTGGTAACAATGGACATTTGCATTCCAATGTAAAAAATTACAAACAAGACATTTGTATTAATACCTGCTTCACTAATGCATTACCAAATGGGAAATAATTTAGTTCAGCTACATGCAGTAACTTTTGCATGTTAGTCACTGATGAATAATTCTGAGTATTTTACTTTGGACAGTTACACCTTATTACATTGCCTAAGACATTACCAAATGGAAAATAATTAGTTTGAGCTACATGCAGTAAGTTTTACTTTCATGTATACAAAATTAGCTGCCTTAAGTCACTGAAGAATAATTCTGAGTATTTTATTTTGGACAGTTATGACGCTAACAGGGAGTTGTGTGGTATACAATAACGATAAACAGACTCCATGCTCTACACTCAATGCTGAGTGTAATGGTTCAACATGTCAGTGCAAGACCAACTACTACCAATCTGCCTCAAATGGATGCAGCCAAAGTAGGTGTTTCCTTTCTGGTAACAATGGACATTTGCATTCCAATGTAATAAATTGCAAACAAGACATTTGTCTTAATAGCAGCTTCATTAATGCATTACCAAATGGGAAATAATTTAGTTCAGCTACATGCAGTAACTTTTGCATGTTAGTCACTGATGAATAATTCTGAGTATTTTACTTTGGACAGTTACACCTTATTACATTGCCTAATACATTACCAAATTTCAAATAATTTGTTTGAGCTACATGCAGTAAGTTTTACTTTCATGTATACAAAATTAGCTAGCTTCAGTCACTGAAGAATAATTCTGAGTATTTTACTTTGGACAGTTATGACGCTAACAGGGAGTTGTGTGGTATACAATAACAATAAACAGACTCCATGCTCTACACTCAATGCTGAGTGTAATGGTTCAACATGTCAGTGCAAGACCAACTACTACCAATCTGCTGCAAATGGATGCAGCCAAAGTAGGTGTTTCCTTTCTGGTAACAATGGACATCTGCATTCAAATGTAATAAATTGCAAACAAGACATTTGTCTTAATACCAGCTTCACTAATGCATTACCAAATGGGAAATAATTTAGTTCAGCTACATGCAGTAACTTTTGCATGTTAGTCACTGATGAATAATTCTGAGTATTTTACTTTGGACAGTTACACCTTATTACATTGCCTAATACATTACCAAATTTCAAATAATTTGTTTGAGCTACATGCAGTAAGTTTTACTTTCATGTATACAAAATTAGCTAGCTTCAGTCACTGAAGAATAATTTTGAGTATTTTACTTTGAACAGTTATGACGCTAACAGGGAGTTGTGTGGTATAAAATAACGATAAACAGACTGCATGCTCTACACTCAATGTTGAGTGTAATGGTTCAACATGTCAGTGCAAGACCAACTACTACCAATCTGCTGCAAATGGATGCAGCCAAAGTAGGTGTTTCCTTTCTGGAAACAATGGACATTTGCATTCCAATGTAATAAATTGCAAACAAGACATTTGTCTTAATACCAGCTTCACTAATGCATTACCAAATGGGAAATAATTTAGTTCAGCTACATGCAGTAACTTTTGCATGTTAGTCACTGATGAATAATTCTGAGTATTTTACTTTGGACAGTTACACCTTATTACATTGCCTAAGACATTACCAAATGGAAAATAATTTGTTTGAGCTACATGCAGTAAATTTTACTTTCATGTATACAAAATTAGCTGCCTTCAGTCACTGAAGAATAATTCTGAGTATTTTACTTTGGACAGTTATGACGCTAACAGGGAGTTGTGTGGTATACAATAACGATAAACAGACTCCATGCTCTACACTCAATGCTGAGTGTAATGGTTCAACATGTCAGTGCAAGACCAACTACTACCAATCAGCTACAAATGGATGCAGCTAAAGTAGGTGTTTCCTTTCTGGTAACAATGGACATTTGCATTCCAATGTAATAAATTGCAAACAAGACATTTGTCTTAATACCAGCTTCACTAATGCATTACCAAATGGGAAATAATTTAGTTCAGCTACATGCAGTAACTTTTGCATGTTAGTCACTGATGAATAATTCTGAGTATTTTACTTTGGACAGTTATGCCGCTAACAGGGAGTTGTGTGGTATACAATAACGATAAACAGACTCCATGCTCTACACTCAATGCTGAGTGTAATGGTTCAACATGTCAGTGCAAGACCAACTACTACCAATCTGCTGCAAATGGATGCAGCCAAAGTAGGTGTTTCCTTTCTGGTAACAATGGACATTTGCATTCCAATGTAATAAATTGCAAACAAGACATTTGTCTTAATACCAGCTTCACTAATGCATTACCAAATGGGAAATAATTTAGTTCAGCTACATGCAGTAACTTTTGCATGTTAGTCACTGATGAATAATTCTGAGTATTTTACTTTGGACAGTTACACCTTATTACATTGCCTAAGACATTACCAAATGGAAAATAATTTGTTTGAGCTACATGCAGTAAATTTTACTTTCATGTATACAAAATTAGCTGCCTTCAGTCACTGAAGAATAATTCTGAGTATTTTACTTTGGACAGTTATGACGCTAACAGGGAGTTGTGTGGTATACAGTAACGATAAACAGACTCCATGCTCTACACTCAATGCTGAGTGTAATGGTTCAACATGTCAGTGCAAGACCAACTACTACCAATCTGCCTCAAATGGATGCAGACAAAGTAGGTGGTTCCTTTCTGGTAACAATGGACATTTGCATTCCAATGTAATAAATTGCAAACAAGACATTTGTCTTAATAGCAGCTTCACTAATGCATTACCAAATGGGAAATAATTTAGTTCAGCTACATGCAGTAACTTTTGCATGTTAGTCACTGATGAATAATTCTGAGTATTTTACTTTGGACAGTTATGCCTCTAACAGGGAGTTGAGTGGTATACAATAACGATAAACAGACTCCATGCTCTACACTCAATGCTGAGTGTATTGGTTCAACATGTCAGTGCAAGACCAACTACTACCAATCTGCTGCAAATGGATGCAGCCAAAGTAGGTGTTTCCCTTCTGGTAACAATGGACATTTGCATTCCAATGTAAAAAATTACAAACAAGACATTTGTATTAATACCTGCTTCACTAATGCATTACCAAATGGGAAATAATTTAGTTCAGCTACATGCAGTAACTTTTGCATGTTAGTCACTGATGAATAATTCTGAGTATTTTACTTTGGACAGTTACACCTTATTACATTGCCTAAGACATTACCAAATGGAAAATAATTAGTTTGAGCTACATGCAGTAAGTTTTACTTTCATGTATACAAAATTAGCTGCCTTAAGTCACTGAAGAATAATTCTGAGTATTTTATTTTGGACAGTTATGACGCTAACAGGGAGTTGTGTGGTATACAATAACGATAAACAGACTCCATGCTCTACACTCAATGCTGAGTGTAATGGTTCAACATGTCAGTGCAAGACCAACTACTACCAATCTGCCTCAAATGGATGCAGCCAAAGTAGGTGTTTCCTTTCTGGTAACAATGGACATTTGCATTCCAATGTAATAAATTGCAAACAAGACATTTGTCTTAATAGCAGCTTCATTAATGCATTACCAAATGGGAAATAATTTAGTTCAGCTACATGCAGTAACTTTTGCATGTTAGTCACTGATGAATAATTCTGAGTATTTTACTTTGGACAGTTACACCTTATTACATTGCCTAATACATTACCAAATTTCAAATAATTTGTTTGAGCTACATGCAGTAAGTTTTACTTTCATGTATACAAAATTAGCTAGCTTCAGTCACTGAAGAATAATTCTGAGTATTTTACTTTGGACAGTTATGACGCTAACAGGGAGTTGTGTGGTATACAATAACAATAAACAGACTCCATGCTCTACACTCAATGCTGAGTGTAATGGTTCAACATGTCAGTGCAAGACCAACTACTACCAATCTGCTGCAAATGGATGCAGCCAAAGTAGGTGTTTCCTTTCTGGTAACAATGGACATCTGCATTCAAATGTAATAAATTGCAAACAAGACATTTGTCTTAATACCAGCTTCACTAATGCATTACCAAATGGGAAATAATTTAGTTCAGCTACATGCAGTAACTTTTGCATGTTAGTCACTGATGAATAATTCTGAGTATTTTACTTTGGACAGTTACACCTTATTACATTGCCTAATACATTACCAAATTTCAAATAATTTGTTTGAGCTACATGCAGTAAGTTTTACTTTCATGTATACAAAATTAGCTAGCTTCAGTCACTGAAGAATAATTTTGAGTATTTTACTTTGAACAGTTATGACGCTAACAGGGAGTTGTGTGGTATAAAATAACGATAAACAGACTGCATGCTCTACACTCAATGTTGAGTGTAATGGTTCAACATGTCAGTGCAAGACCAACTACTACCAATCTGCTGCAAATGGATGCAGCCAAAGTAGGTGTTTCCTTTCTGGAAACAATGGACATTTGCATTCCAATGTAATAAATTGCAAACAAGACATTTGTCTTAATACCAGCTTCACTAATGCATTACCAAATGGGAAATAATTTAGTTCAGCTACATGCAGTAACTTTTGCATGTTAGTCACTGATGAATAATTCTGAGTATTTTACTTTGGACAGTTACACCTTATTACATTGCCTAAGACATTACCAAATGGAAAATAATTTGTTTGAGCTACATGCAGTAAATTTTACTTTCATGTATACAAAATTAGCTGCCTTCAGTCACTGAAGAATAATTCTGAGTATTTTACTTTGGACAGTTATGACGCTAACAGGGAGTTGTGTGGTATACAATAACGATAAACAGACTCCATGCTCTACACTCAATGCTGAGTGTAATGGTTCAACATGTCAGTGCAAGACCAACTACTACCAATCAGCTACAAATGGATGCAGCTAAAGTAGGTGTTTCCTTTCTGGTAACAATGGACATTTGCATTCCAATGTAATAAATTGCAAACAAGACATTTGTCTTAATACCAGCTTCACTAATGCATTACCAAATGGGAAATAATTTAGTTCAGCTACATGCAGTAACTTTTGCATGTTAGTCACTGATGAATAATTCTGAGTATTTTACTTTGGACAGTTATGCCGCTAACAGGGAGTTGTGTGGTATACAATAACGATAAACAGACTCCATGCTCTACACTCAATGCTGAGTGTAATGGTTCAACATGTCAGTGCAAGACCAACTACTACCAATCTGCTGCAAATGGATGCAGCCAAAGTAGGTGTTTCCTTTCTGGTAACAATGGACATTTGCATTCCAATGTAATAAATTGCAAACAAGACATTTGTCTTGATACCAGCTTCACTAATGCATTACCAAATGGGAAATAATTTAGTTCAGCTACATGCAGTAACTTTTGCATGTTAGTCACTGATGAATAATTCTGAGTATTTTACTTTGGACAGTTACACCTTATTACATTGCCTAAGACATTACCAAATGGAAAATAATTTGTTTGAGCTACATGCAGTAAATTTTACTTTCATGTATACAAAATTAGCTGCCTTCAGTCACTGAAGAATAATTCTGAGTATTTTACTTTGGACAGTTATGACGCTAACAGGGAGTTGTGTGGTATACAGTAACGATAAACAGACTCCATGCTCTACACTCAATGCTGAGTGTAATGGTTCAACATGTCAGTGCAAGACCAACTACTACCAATCTGCTACAAATGGATGCAGCCAAAGTAGGTGTTTCCTTTCTGGTAACAATGGACATTTGCATTCCAATGTAATAAATTGCAAACAAGACATTTGTCTTAATACCAGCTTCAATAATGCATTACCAAATGGGAAATAATTTAGTTCAGCTACATGCAGTAACTTTTGCATGTTAGTCACTGATGAATAATTCTGAGTATTTTACTTTGGACAGTTATGCCGCTAACAGGGAGTTGTGTGGTATACAATAACGATAAACAGACTCCATGCTCTACACTCAATGCTGAGTGTAATGGTTCAACATGTCAGTGCAAGACCAACTACTACCAATCTGCTGCAAATGGATGCAGCCAAAGTAGGTGTTTCCTTTCTGGTAACAATGGACATTTGCATTCCAATGTAATAAATTGCAAACAAGACATGTGTCTTAACACCAGCTTCACTAATGCATTACCAAATGGGAAATAATTTAGTTCAGCTACATGCAGTAACTTTTGCATGTTAGTCACTGATGAATAATTCTGAGTATTTTACTTTGGACAGTTACACCTTATTACATTGCCTAAGACATTACCAAATGGAAAATAATTAGTTTGAGCTACATGCAGTAAGTTTTACTTTCATGTATACAAAATTAGCTGCCTTCAGTCACTGAAGAATAATTCTGAGTATTTTATTTTGGACAGTTATGACGCTAACAGGGAGTTGTGTGGTATACAATAACGATAAACAGACTCCATGCTCTACACTCAATGCTGAGTGTAATGGTTCAACATGTCAGTGCAAGACCAACTACTACCAATCTGCTACAAATAGATGCAGACAAAGTAGGTGTTTCCTTTCTGGTAACAATGGACATTTGCATTCCAATGTAATAAATTGCAAACAAGACATTTGTCTTAATACCAGCTTCACTAATGCATTACCAAATGGGAAATAATTTAGTTCAGCTACATGCAGTAACTTTTGCATGTTAGTCACTGATGAATAATTCTGAGTACTTTACTTTGGACAGTTATGCCGCTAACAGGGAGTTGAGTGGTATACAATAACGATAAACAGACTCCATGCTCTACACTCAATGCTGAGTGTATTGGTTCAACATGTCAGTGCAAGACCAACTACTACCAATCTGCTGCAAATGGATGCAGCCAAAGTAGGTGTTTCCCTTCTGGTAACAATGGACATTTGCATTCCAATGTAAAAAATTACAAACAAGACATTTGTCTTAATACCTGCTTCACTAATGCATTACCAAATGGGAAATAATTTAGTTCAGCTACATGCAGTAACTTTTGCATGTTAGTCACTGATGAATAATTCTGAGTATTTTACTTTGGACAGTTACACCTTATTACATTGCCTAAGACATTACCAAATGGAAAATAATTTGTTTGAGCTACATGCAGTAAATTTTACTTTCATGTATACAAAATTAGCTGCCTTCAGTCACTGAAGAATAATTCTGAGTATTTTACTTTGGACAGTTATGACGCTAACAGGGAGTTGTGTGGTATACAGTAACGATAAACAGACTCCATGCTCTACACTCAATGCTGAGTGTAATGGTTCAACATGTCAGTGCAAGACCAACTACTACCAATCTGCTACAAATGGATGCAGCCAAAGTAGGTGTTTCCTTTCTGGTAACAATGGACATTTGCATTCCAATGTAATAAATTGCAAACAAGACATTTGTCTTAATACCATCTTCACTAATGCATTACCAAATGGGAAATAATTTAGTTCAGCTACATGCAGTAACTTTTGCATGTTAGTCACTGATGAATAATTCTGAGTATTTTACTTTGGACAGTTATGCCGCTAACAGGGAGTTGTGTGGTATACAATAACGATAAACAGACTCCATGCTCTACACTCAATGCTGAGTGTATTGGTTCAACATGTCAGTGCAAGACCAACTACTACCAATCTGCTGCAAATGGATGCAGCCAAAGTAGGTGTTTCCCTTCTGGTAACAATGGACATTTGCATTCCAATGTAAAAAATTGCAAACAAGACATTTGTCTTAATACCTGCTTCACTAATGCATTACCAAATGGGAAATAATTTAGTTCAGCTACATGCAGTAACTTTTGCATGTTAGTCACTGATGAATAATTCTGAGTATTTTACTTTGGACAGTTACACCTTATTACATTGCCTAAGACATTACCAAATGGAAAATAATTAGTTTGAGCTACATGCAGTAAGTTTTACTTTCATGTATACAAAATTAGCTGCCTTCAGTCACTGAAGAATAATTCTGAGTATTTTATTTTGGACAGTTATGACGCTAACAGGGAGTTGTGTGGTATACAATAACGATAAACAGACTCCATGCTCTACACTCAATGCTGAGTGTAATGGTTCAACATGTCAGTGCAAGACCAACTACTACCAATCTGCTACAAATGGATGCAGACAAAGTAGGTGTTTCCTTTCTGGTAACAATGGACATTTGCATTCCAATGTAATAAATTGCAAACAAGACATTTGTCTTAATACCAGCTTCACTAATGCATTACCAAATGGGAAATAATTTAGTTCAGCTACATGCAGTAACTTTTGCATGTTAGTCACTGATGAATAATTCTGAGTACTTTACTTTGGACAGTTATGCCGCTAACAGGGAGTTGAGTGGTATACAATAACGATAAACAGACTCCATGCTCTACACTCAATGCTGAGTGTATTGGTTCAACATGTCAGTGCAAGACCAACTACTACCAATCTGCTGCAAATGGATGCAGCCAAAGTAGGTGTTTCCCTTCTGGTAACAATGGACATTTGCATTCCAATGTAAAAAATTACAAACAAGACATTTGTCTTAATACCTGCTTCACTAATGCATTACCAAATGGGAAATAATTTAGTTCAGCTACATGCAGTAACTTTTGCATGTTAGTCACTGATGAATAATTCTGAGTATTTTACTTTGGACAGTTACACCTTATTACATTGTCTAAGACATTACCAAATGGAAAATAATTAGTTTGAGCTACATGCAGTAAGTTTTACTTTCATGTATACAAAATTAGCTGCCTTCAGTCACTGAAGAATAATTCTGAGTATTTTATTTTGGACAGTTATGACGCTAACAGGGAGTTGTGTGGTATACAATAACGATAAACAGACTCCATGCTCTACACTCAATGCTGAGTGTAATGGTTCAACATGTCAGTGCAAGACCAACTACTACCAATCTGCCTCAAATGGATGCAGCCAAAGTAGGTGTTTCCTTTCTGGTAACAATGGACATTTGCATTCCAATGTAATAAATTGCAAACAAGACATTTGTCTTAATAGCAGCTTCACTAATGCATTACCAAATGGGAAATAATTTAGTTCAGCTACATGCAGTAACTTTTGCATGTTAGTCACTGATGAATAATTCTGAGTATTATACTTTGGACAGTTACACCTTATTACATTGCCTAATACATTACCAAATTTCAAATAATTTGTTTGAGCTACATGCAGTAAGTTTTATTTTCATGTATACAAAATTAGCTACCTTCAGTCACTGAAGAATAATTCTGAGTATTTTACTTTGGACAGTTATGACGCTAACAGGGAGTTGTGTGGTATACAATAACAATAAACAGACTCCATGCTCTACACTCAATGCTGAGTGTAATGGTTCAACATGTCAGTGCAAGACCAACTACTACCAATCTGCTGCAAATGGATGCCGCCAAAGTAGGTGTTTCCTTTCTGGTAACAATGGACATCTGCATTCTAATGTAATAAATTGCAAACAAGACATTTGTCTTAATACCAGCTTCACTAATGCATTACCAAATGGGAAATAATTTAGTTCAGCTACATGCAGTAACTTTTGCATGTTAGTCACTGATGAATAATTCTGAGTATTTTACTTTGGACAGTTACACCTTATTACATTGCCTAATACATTACCAAATTTCAAATAATTTGTTTGAGCTACATGCAGTAAGTTTTACTTTCATGTATACAAAATTAGCTAGCTTCAGTCACTGAAGAATAATTTTGAGTATTTTACTTTGAACAGTTATGACGCTAACAGGGAGTTGTGTGGTATAAAATAACGATAAACAGACTCCATGCTCTACACTCAATGTTGAGTGTAATGGTTCAACATGTCAGTGCAAGACCAACTACTACCAATCTGCTGCAAATGGATGCAGCCAAAGTAGGTGTTTCCTTTCTGGAAACAATGGACATTTGCATTCCAATGTAATAAATTGCAAACAAGACATTTGTCTTAATACCAGCTTCACTAATGCATTACCAAATGGGAAATAATTTAGTTCAGCTACATGCAGTAACTTTTGCATGTTAGTCACTGATGAATAATTCTGAGTATTTTACTTTGGACAGTTACACCTTATTACATTGCCTAAGACATTACCAAATGGAAAATAATTTGTTTGAGCTACATGCAGTAAATTTTACTTTCATGTATACAAAATTAGCTGCCTTCAGTCACTGAAGAATAATTCTGAGTATTTTACTTTGGACAGTTATGACGCTAACAGGGAGTTCTGTGGTATACAATAACGATAAACAGACTCCATGCTCTACACTCAATGCTGAGTGTAATTGTTCAACATGTCAGTGCAAGACCAACTACTACCAATCTGCTACAAATGGATGCAGCTAAAGTAGGTGTTTCCTTTCTGGTAACAATGGACATTTGCATTCCAATGTAATAAATTGCAAACAAGACATTTGTCTTAATACCAGCTTCACTAATGCATTACCAAATGGGAAATAATTTAGTTCAGCTACATGCAGTAACTTTTGCATGTTAGTCACTGATGAATAATTCTGAGTATTTTACTTTGGACAGTTATGCCGCTAACAGGGAGTTGTGTGGTATACAATAACGATAAACAGACTCCATGCTCTACACTCAATGCTGAGTGTAATGGTTCAACATGTCAGTGCAAGACCAACTACTACCAATCTGCTGCAAATGGATGCAGCCAAAGTAGGTGTTTCCTTTCTGGTAACAATGGACATTTGCATTCCAATGTAATAAATTGCAAACAAGACATTTGTCTTAATACCAGCTTCACTAATGCATTACCAAATGGGAAATAATTTAGTTCAGCTACATGCAGTAACGTTTGCATGTTAGTCACTGATGAATAATTCTGAGTATTTTACTTTGGACAGTTACACCTTATTACATTGCCTAAGACATTACCAAATGGAAAATAATTTGTTTGAGCTACATGCAGTAAATTTTACTTTCATGTATACAAAATTAGCTGCCTTCAGTCACTGAAGAATAATTCTGAGTATTTTACTTTGGACAGTTATGACGCTAACAGGGAGTTGTGTGGTATACAGTAACGATAAACAGACTCCATGCTCTACACTCAATGCTGAGTGTAATGGTTCAACATGTCAGTGCAAGACCAACTACTACCAATCTGCTACAAATGGATGCAGCCAAAGTAGGTGTTTCCTTTCTGGTAACAATGGACATTTGCATTCCAATGTAATAAATTGCAAACAAGACATTTGTCTTAATACCAGCTTCAATAATGCATTACCAAATGGGAAATAATTTAGTTCAGCTACATGCAGTAACTTTTGCATGTTAGTCACTGATGAATAATTCTGAGTATTTTACTTTGGACAGTTATGCCGCTAACAGGGAGTTGTGTGGTATACAATAACGATAAACAGACTCCATGCTCTACACTCAATGCTGAGTGTAATGGTTCAACATGTCAGTGCAAGACCAACTACTACCAATCTGCTGCAAATGGATGCAGCCAAAGTAGGTGTTTCCTTTCTGGTAACAATGGACATTTGCATTCCAATGTAATAAATTGCAAACAAGACATTTGTCTTAATACCAGCTTCACTAATGCATTACCAAATGGGAAATAATTTAGTTCAGCTACATGCAGTAACTTTTGCATGTTAGTCACTGATGAATAATTCTGAGTATTTTACTTTGGACAGTTACACCTTATTACATTGCCTAAGTCATTACCAAATGGAAAATAATTTGTTTGAGCTACATGCAGTAAATTTTACTTTCATGTATACAAAATTAGCTGCCTTCAGTCACTGAAGAATAATTCTGAGTATTGTACTTTGGACAGTTATGACGCTAACAGGGAGTTGTGTGGTATACAGTAACGATAAACAGACTCCATGCTCTACACTCAATGCTGAGTGTAATGGTTCAACATGTCAGTGCAAGACCAACTACTACCAATCTGCTACAAATGGATGCAGCCAAAGTAGGTGTTTCCTTTCTGGTAACAATGGACATTTGCATTCCAATGTAATAAATTGCAAACAAGACATTTGTCTTAATACCTGCTTCACTAATGCATTACCAAATGGGAAATAATTTAGTTCAGCTACATGCAGTAACTTTTGCATGTTAGTCACTGATGAATAATTCTGAGTATTTTACTTTGGACAGTTATGCCGCTAACAGGGAGTTGTGTGGTATACAATAACGATAAACAGACTCCATGCTCTACACTCAATGCTGAGTGTAATGGTTCAACATGTCAGTGCAAGACCAACTACTACCAATCTGCTGCAAATGGATGCAGCCAAAGTAGGTGTTTCCTTTCTGGTAACAATGGACATTTGCATTCCAAAGTAATAAATTGCAAACAAGACATTTGTCTTAATACCAGCTTCACTAATGCATTACCAAATGGGAAATAATTTAGTTCAGCTACATGCAGTAACTTTTGCATGTTAGTCACTGATGAATAATTCTGAGTATTTTACTTTGGACAGTTACACCTTATTACATTGCCTAAGACATTACCAAATGGAAAATAATTTGTTTGAGCTACATGCAGTAAATTTTACTTTCATGCATACAAAATTAGCTGCCTTCAGTCACTGAAGAATAATTCTGAGTATTTTACTTTGGACAGTTATGACGCTAACAGGGAGTTGTGTGGTATACAGTAACGATAAACAGACTCCATGCTCTACACTCAATGCTGAGTGTAATGGTTCAACATGTCAGTGCAAGACCAACTACTACCAATCTGCTACAAATGGATGCAGCCAAAGTGGGTGTTTCCTTTCTGGTAACAATGGACATTTGCATTCCAATGTAATAAATTGCAAACAAGACATTTGTCTTAATACCAGCTTCACTAATGCATTACCAAATGGGAAATAATTTAGTTCAGCTACATGCAGTAACTTTTGCATGTTAGTCACTGATGAATAATTCTGAGTATTTTACTTTGGACAGTTATGCCGCTAACAGGGAGTTGTGTGGTATACAATAACGATAAACAGACTCCATTCTCTACACTCAATGCTGAGTGTAATGGTTCAACATGTCAGTGCAAGACCAACTACTACCAATCTGCTGCAAATGGATGCAGCCAAAGTAGGTGTTTCCTTTCTGGTAACAATGGACATTTGCATTCCAATGTAATAAATTGCAAACAAGACATGTGTCTTAACACCAGCTTCACTAATGCATTACCAAATGGGAAATAATTTAGTTCAGCTACATGCAGTAACTTTTGCATGTTAGTCACTGATGAATAATTCTGAGTATTTTACTTTGGACAGTTACACCTTATTACATTGCCTAAGACATTACCAAATGGAAAATAATTTGTTTGAGCTACATGCAGTAAATTTTACTTTCATGTATACAAAATTAGCTGCCTTCAGTCACTGAAGAATAATTCTGAGTATTTTACTTTGGACAGTTATGACGCTAACAGGGAGTTGTGTGGTATACAGTAACGATAAACAGACTCCATGCTCTACACTCAATGCTGAGTGTAATGGTTCAACATGTCAGTGCAAGACCAACTACTACCAATCTGCTACAAATGGATGCAGCCAAAGTAGGTGTTTCCTTTCTGGTAACAATGGACATTTGCATTCCAATGTAATAAATTGCAAACAAGACATTTGTCTTAATACCAGCTTCACTAATGCATTACCAAATGGGAAATAATTTAGTTCAGCTACATGCAGTAACTTTTGCAAGTTAGTCACTGATGAATAATTCTGAGTATTTTACTTTGGACAGTTATGCCGCTAACAGGGAGTTGTGTGGTATACAATAACGATAAACAGACTCCATGCTCTACACTCAATGCTGAGTGTAATGGTTCAACATGTCAGTGCAAGACCAACTACTACCAATCTGCTGCAAATGGATGCAGCCAAAGTAGGTGTTTCCTTTCTGGTAACAATGGACATTTGCATTCCAATGTAATAAATTGCAAACAAGACATTTGTCTTAATACCAGCTTCACTAATGCATTACCAAATGGGAAATAATTTAGTTCAGCTACATGCAGTAACTTTTGCATGTTAGTCACTGATGAATAATTCTGAGTATTTTACTTTGGACAGTTACACCTTATTACATTGCCTAAGACATTACCAAATGGAAAATAATTTGTTTGAGCTACATGCAGTAAATTTTACTTTCATGTATACAAAATTAGCTGCCTTCAGTCACTGAAGAATAATTCTGAGTATTTTACTTTGGACAGTTATGACGCTAACAAGGAGTTGTGTGGTATACAGTAACGATAAACAGACTCCATGCTCTACACTCAATGCTGAGTGTAATGGTTCAACATGTCAGTGCAAGACCAACTACTACCAATCTGCTACAAATGGATGCAGCCAAAGTAGGTGTTTCCTTTCTGGTAACAATGGACATTTGCATTCCAATGTAATAAATTGCAAACAAGACATTTGTCTTAATACCATCTTCACTAATGCATTACCAAATGGGAAATAATTTAGTTCAGCTACATGCAGTAACTTTTGCATGTTAGTCACTGATGAATAATTCTGAGTATTTTACTTTGGACAGTTATGCCGCTAACAGGGAGTTGTGTGGTATACAATAACGATAAACAGACTCCATGCTCTACACTCAATGCTGAGTGTATTGGTTCAACATGTCAGTGCAAGACCAACTACTACCAATCTGCTGCAAATGGATGCAGCCAAAGTAGGTGTTTCCTTTCTGGTAACAATGGACATTTACATTCCAATGTAATAAATTGCAAACAAGACATGTGTCTTAATACCAGCTTCACTAATGCATTACCAAATGGGAAATAATTTAGTTCAGCTACATGCAGTAACTTTTGCATGTTAGTCACTGATGAATAATTCTGAGTATTTTACTTTGGACAGTTACACCTTATTACATTGCCTAAGACATTACCAAATGGAAAATAATTTGTTTGAGCTACATGCAGTAAATTTTACTTTCATGTATACAAAATTAGCTGCCTTCAGTCACTGAAGAATAATTCTGAGTATTTTACTTTGGACAGTTATGACGCTAACAGGGAGTTGTGTGGTATACAGTAACGATAAACAGACTCCATGCTCTACACTCAATGCTGAGTGTAATGGTTCAACATGTCAGTGCAAGACCAACTACTACCAATCTGCTACAAATGGATGCAGCCAAAGTAGGTGTTTCCTTTCTGGTAACAATGGACATTTGCATTCCAATGTAATAAATTGCAAACAAGACATTTGTCTTAATACCAGCTTCACTAATGCATTACCAAATGGGAAATAATTTAGTTCAGCTACATGCAGTAACTTTTGCATGTTAGTCACTGATGAATAATTCTGAGTATTTTACTTTGGACAGTTATGCCGCTAACAGGGAGTTGTGTGGTATACAATAACGATAAACAGACTCCATGCTCTACACTCAATGCTGAGTGTATTGGTTCAACATGTCAGTGCAAGACCAACTACTACCAATCTGCTGCAAATGGATGCAGCCAAAGTAGGTGTTTCCTTTCTGGTAACAATGGACATTTGCATTCCAATGTAAAAAATTACAAACAAGACATTTGTCTTAATAACTGCTTCACTAATGCATTACCAAATGGGAAATAATTTAGTTCAGCTACATGCAGTAACTTTTGCATGTTAGTCACTGATGAATAATTCTGAGTATTTTACTTTGGACAGTTACACCTTATTACATTGCCTAATACATTACCAGATTTCAAATAATTTGTTTGAGCTACATGCAGTAAGTTTTACTTTCATGTATACAAAATTAGCTAGCTTCAGTCACTGAAGAATAATTCTGAGTATTTTACTTTGGACAGTTATGACGCTAACAGGGAGTTGTGTGGTATACAATAACAATAAACAGACTCCATGCTCTACAGTCAATGCTGAGTGTAATGGTTCAACATGTCAGTGCAAGACCAACTACTACCAATCTGCTGCAAATGGATGCAGCCAAAGTAGGTGTTTCCTTTCTGGTAACAATGGACATCTGCATTCCAATGTAATAAATTGCAAACAAGACATTTGTCTTAATACCAGCTTCACTAATGCATTACCAAATGGGAAATAATTTAGTTCAGCTACATGCAGTAACTTTTGCATGTTAGTCACTGATGAATAATTCTGAGTTTTTTACTTTGGACAGTTACACCTTATTACATTGCCTAATACATTACCAAATGGAAAATAATTTGTTTGAGCTACATGCAGTAAGTTTTACTTTCATGTATACAAAATTAGCTAGCTTCAGTCACTGAAGAATAATTTTGAGTATTTTACTTTGAACAGTTATGACGCTAACAGGGAGTTGTGTGGTATACAATAACGATAAACAGACTCCATGCTCTACACTCAATGCTGAGTGTAATGGTTCAACATGTCAGTGCAAGACCAACTACTACCAATCTGCTGCAAATGGATGCAGCCAAAGTAGGTGTTTCCTTTCTGGTAACAATGGACATTTGCATTCCAATGTAATAAATTACAAACAAGACATTTGTCTTAATACCCGCTTCACTAATGCATTACCAAATGGAAAATAAAATTTCAGCTACATGCAGTAACTTTTGCATGTTAGTCACTGATGAATAATTATGAGTATTTTACTTAGGACAGTTACACCTTATTACATTGCCTAATACATTACCAAATGGAAAATAATTTGTTTGAGCTACATGCAGTGAGTTTTACTTTCATGTATACAAAATTAGCTAGCTTCAGTCACTGAAGAATAATTCTTAGTATTTTACTTTGGACAGTTATGACGCTAACAGGGACTTGCTTGGTATACAATAACGATAAACAGACTCCATGCTCTACACCCAATGCTGAGTGTAATGGTTCATCATGTCAGTGCAAGACCAACTACTACCAATCTGCTACAAATGGATGCAGCCAAAGTAGGTGTTTCCTTTCTGGTAACAATGGACATTTACATTCCAATGTAATAAATTACAAACAAGACATTTGTTTGCCCTTATTCTCAGCATATTACACCTAAGGCCACGCCAAACTGAAGTCTTGGTCATCAAGATTACCGCACCAAGTTTTTGCAAATTAAAAAATATATATATATATATTGCAAAATGCTCTGCGCTAGCACCATGAGAATAAAAAGTAAAGTATTTTTGTGGAGCGAGTCATTTTAACAATTTTTTTGTTTATTGTTTGATATATTAAATTGTTGACTTAGATAAGGACATTACACATGTGCACATCCAAAGTGGCATCCTCCAGCCTCTGCATACAATTGTACAGGAATATAAACAGGAGGGCCAAAAAGCCCTAGGTCGCTCACCTGAGAGGTTAAGGAACTAAACTGTTCTGAGCAAGTTTTGTGATGAATGGCCAATAAATGTGGCCTCAAGAATGTTTTAAAGGTTTTTATGTTTAATTTTGCCATGGTGACCAATTTTTTTTACTACACATGACCCAGTTTCGAACTTGTCCCAAGATATTATTGAAACAAATGTTCTGAACAATTTTCAAAAAGTTGAGGCAAAAGTAGAGTTTAAAAAAAGATCTATTTGACCTAGTGACCTATTTTTTGACCACACATGAGCCATTTTCAAACTCCGCCGACATATCATTAGAACAAAGGATCTATGTAAGTTTCATAAAGTTTGGGCAATAAATGTGGCTTTTAGAGTGTTCACAAGCTTTTTAGAGTTTTCATTATACCCATATGAGGAAAACTGCCCCGCCCCATGACGGCCACGTTTTTCAGCAGAGTGGAACCATTATCAAACTCAGCCAAGATATCATAAGAACAAAGGGTCTGGGCAAGTTTCATGTTGATTTGGAAAACAATGTTACTACTAGAATGTTCACAAGCTTTTTCAATATAAGGAAAACTGCCCCAGCCCCTGGGGACCATGTTTTTCAAGGGAGCGGAACCATTTTCGAACTCGGCCGAGATATCATAAGAACAAAGGTCCTGGTCTTGATCCAGCGGCTACTTTTGCTCTTTCGGGCCGACATAGGTTGTTTTGGCTTGCTGCAGAGTGGAACATACCGATTGTCACATTCGTGCCTTCTGGACGGAGAAGAGGCACCTCATTGTGTGCCTTGTGATGAGCATTTTGCTGACAAACATATGCTTGTTGATTGCACAGATCTCGGTGATGTTCGCAATGGATGTTTCCGGATGGGTTCAGTAAGGGAACTTTTCCAGACGGTACCATCTTGTGTATTGGTCTGGTGCTTGAGGGAGATGGACTCATATAATGGGATTTGGTTCACATTTCCTAATCTATGTAAAAATCAACATACGTAAACGGCACAATATGACCATTCTGCGTTGAGTTGCCGTAAAACCCAACTAAACAAACAAACAAACAAAGGTTTTGAGCAAGTTTCATGTTGATTGGTAAAAAAATGTGACTTCTAGAGTGTAAACAAGCTTTTTCTTCAATTTGACTTAGTGACGTAGCTTTTGGCCCCACATAACCCAGATTCAAACTGAGCAGAGATATCATTAATACAAATGCTCTGACCAAGTTTCATGAAGATTGGGCAAAAGTGTGACTTCTAGAGTGTTAACAAGCTTTTTCTTCAATTTGACCTAGTAACCTAGTTTTTGACCCCACATGACCCAGACTCGAACTCAGCCAAGATATCGTTGGGATAAATGTTCTGACCAAGTTTCATGAAGATGCAAAAATGTGACTTCTAGAGTAATAACAAGCTTTTATTCAATTTGACTTAGTGACCTAGTTTTAGACCCCACATGACCCAGATTCGCTTTCAGTCGAGATCTCATTAACACATATATTCTGACCAAGTTTTATGAAGATTGGGCAAAAATGTGACTTCTAGAGTGTTAACAAGCTTTTTCTTGACCTAGTGACCTAGTTTTTTGACCCACATTACCCAGATTCTAACTCAGCCAAGATATCATTAGGTCAAATGTTGTGACCAAGTTTTATGATGATTGGTCAAAAAATGTGGGCTCTAGAGTGTTAAAAAGGTAAATTTTGACGAAGCACGACCGACGGCTGAAAAAAGGCGATCACAAAAGCTCACCATTAGCACTTTGTTCTCAGGTGAGCTAAAAATATAAACAAATATTGAAAAAATTTGTTTACATTAATGTATTTGAACATAACATCAATTTTATTATGCCACTAGTGCACAATTACGTTGAACATGCTGACCCAATATGTTAAAGCGTCATCATACCACTGACCGATAACACAAATTAACCCCGCCTACTTTCTGTAATATCATTACCCTGACTGATAACGTGTTTTAGCATCGCCCACATTAACAAATATCATGCTACTGTGTCACATGCAAGGATTGTTTAGTCCCGCCCACTTCTCGGAACTACTTTTTGAAGGTGTGGAATGTCACTTACTTCGTTAAAATGTAAACAAAGAATAGATCTATAAAATGACAGCATTTTAATTTACAAACATAAAATTTACTGGAACAAAACATTTAAACATTATTCAATTAACAAGAAATAAGTTATTATGTCATATAAGCATTATGCAAAAACATGCTATACACTGCATAGAAAACCTGTAAATAAAATCTTAGAAAGCTGACATCTTTAAAAGCTGAAAAAATTGCAATCATATATCAAAAAAATTGAAATTCATTAAAGAATTGGATGAAATTTTGTGCCTGTTTATTTGTCTGTACAGAAAAAAATGGCTAAGAATATGAAACCAAATCACTCAGACCAGATATTGTATCAACAAGTGAAAATCATTAGAAATCAAACAAAATACTAAGATCTAGCCAGGTAACAACAACCATTTTATTTGAAATGAAGTGTACAAATATAAAAATAAAATAAGTAAAAAAGACAACTTGTTGTTTTAGAAATTATGGTCAATTTAACAAAATGAACTCTTACTTTTAATTAAAAATTCAAATAAATACCGATTGCCTTCCTGCCAAGCGCCCGGCATATAGGATAGGAATCAGGAGTAAAGATGTTCATCAGTAAAGGTGTCTCATAAGTCAAAACTGGCTGGCCCTTAATCGGTAGGGGTGACACTATAATAACAAACACACTTTTTACTAGCAATTATAATTTGATTCACAACAAATCAATTTACTTCTAAAGGAAATTTAAAAGTTAAAGAAAAACATGGCTTTAAAAATTATAAACAACAGGTTTAGTTAACATAAAATGCATAAAAGTCAATGCGTTTTAACTTAATATTTTAGTCCAACATGAAATAGGGAAATATATGAGGAAAATAAAATAAGGGAAATGATGCACAACCATGGAAGAGTATGAAATTGAACAAAAAGTTTTATGAATTAATTTACTGTAATAACAAATAGTTAAATGCAGTTTTGAACTTAAAGACAAGATAATCTGCCTATTGATACACTAACACATATTCACTAGCTATCACTGTAGTCTCTAGAAATTGTCACAGCAAAAATTGTTACTCTCAGTCTGTTGCGGCAACTTGCACACGTGTGTCAACTTTTTGTTTTCACTGGCTTTGAACTTGAAAATATGTAAGAGATTCTGTCACCTTTTGAACATAACTCACAATAACATTAACAAAACAGCATATGTGAATGAATGACTTAATTAATTCTATAAATATTTACTATAATATACTCAGTAGGCTCCTATGGCTCTAAAGTGTTTATAGCATACTGTAAGGCAAATAATAAGGCAAAGAAATATATCTTGACTTTCATTTGTGCACTGAAGATGGTAATACCAGGACACTCACCAATTGCTTACTCTGCCTGGAAGCACATGATACAGAAGCTCTGTGATATTTTGCTGTCCCACCAATATTATGAAGCTTTAATACGAGCCTACATCACGAACACAGCAGGCTGCATCTCTGAATCCTGAGTGCAGTTGCTTTCCCCACCCAGTTTTACATAGCGCTTGGGGAATAGTTTTTCAGAGCAATTGTCAACATCTCAACATTATGCACTGATCGAAAAGTTGATTAATTCACTTGATAATAAATCCACTGGTTGTTTTACTTAATTTGTTTCATTGTTGAATATTCACATTACACACATACTGCAAAAAGTTGAAAAGTACATCGTTATGTCGACTGCAGTCTTCTTCTTGTGTGTGTAAATAGATAAATGACGTAAATGTATGTGTATTTATATCCTGTTCAATGTTCCAATAAGTAGCAATTTCTCGCTTCATTTTTTTTTTGTTTATTGGTTAAATGTGTTTTAAAATGTTAAATTGTTGATGATTTTAACAAGAACTATTTTTTATGCCTAACTATGCATCGACGCAAGTAGACGCCATCAGGCTGTCTCATTTGCATATTGTGTTCTGCCACAAAGCTTAGTGGGCAGGGGTGTAGCTTGGTCCCTAAATATGTTTAGGCCACTTTATAAGTTGTCCGGGGTGAATGAGGGAGTGGGTTACCCCGGCATTTCTATTTTCGGTTTATATTTGGAACACTGTTAAATGGGTCAAATAACACAACACTATATGCATACACTTGGATTGATTAGTTTAACAAACCTTGTATACTTACTTCGGTTTAATGAAAACCTATGTAAGAACACATTGGTGCACTCGTATAGATTTCAAGACAGCCATGATTGTCAACATTATCATTTTTAAAACTCCGCTCTAATCTGTTAGAAATATGTTAGAGACACTTCCCCGCACCCCATACCGGAAACTTTAGGTTTGTATTGTAGATTTGGCATTTTTATTTTTTCCAATTATCAAAACAATGTGTAGGCCATGGCCCATATGGCCTCAAGGAAGCTATGCCGCTGGTGGGGGTATATAGGAGTGAGCTTGTTGGTCTTCCGTTCTGTCGGTTCATCTGTCTGTTGTTTTTCATGGTTTCCAGAAGATAACTAAAGAAAAACTTGTCTCATTCAAAAAATCTTTGGTACAATTGTGTAACATTATAAAATACAGGTCAGGTTCAATTTTGGTTACAAACCACTACATGTTGACAGAGTTATGGCCCCTTTTTGACTTTAATGCCCTAAGAACATGGGTTCCGGAGAATAAGTCTTCAAAGGCCTTATCTATTGAAATTATTTTAGTTACATAGGTGTAAAATAATACAATACATGTCAAGGTCAACTTTTGTTACAAACCACTAAATGTCTATAGAGTTATGGCCTCTATTGAACTACACATTTTCAAAGTACACTGTTTCTGGATGATAACTCATGAAAGGCTTGATACATTGAAATAATTGTTAGTTGTTCTGTTTAAGTTGTTTGTAGAACAACTATAGGCACCATCCGACGGTTGGAATCACTCTGATTTTAACTCATGTATTATTGCGCGAAAGTAAGAAGTGCCATATTAAATATGTGTAACTTTTCTTTTTACCATGAATTAAAACGAGCAAAATGGGTCATGAAGTGAGCCGAGATAAAATACATAGACATGGTAATCCTTATATTTTCATCTCGTTATTGCCGACTCATGTTAAGGTTATTTGATGAATGTGGCATGATTTATTAATTTTTTATTTATTGTATTATTCACTTGGTCGTAATAATAATAATTAAGAACAAAATGGAATTCACATTTTGTCGGTAATTACGCAGTACAGGTACTAGCAATAGTATGTATGCATTTCAATAGGAAATTCCACTACATTAAATTGAACAAAATATTAATTGCAATGAACTGTTGACAAACAGTAAAAAAGAACTTGCAAAACGTGATAACTAACATTTAATTCATCAAGGGGCTATTGTCCACTCTGTCATATTTACCAAGGGGCTTTTAAATACAGGTCAAGTTTGACTTTGGTTACAAACCACTAAATTTTGAAACAGTTATGGCCCCTTTTCACTTAAATTACCGAAAAACATGGACAATAACTCATGAAAGGCTTCACATATTTAAATAATTTTTGATACATAGGTGTAACATCATAAAATACAGATCAAGTTCAACTTAGGTTACAAACCACTAAATGATAAATAGAGTTATTGCTCCTATTGAAATTAAATGTTTGCAAATACTCTGTTGACCATTCACAAATTAAAGCATTCTCTCTCCGTCCATTTCTTTGCAATGGATGCCATAGTTTTGTGACAAGGCCATATTGTGGGGGTATATCTGTCACTCATGTGACAATTTTAGTTTTATTTAAAAACATTTGCTATGAAAAATAATTCAATTTCGACTACTGTGTAATTTCAATTATTATGCCATTAAAAAGAGAAAGTAGTACTTCTGAGTATCAAAAGAATACAGACTTAATTAAACAGCAGACCAGTAACTATCAGAAAGCACACACACACAGATTATATAATGGCGTGAAAATTTGTGTATGTCAAGCCATGTTAATTCTAGTAAAGTACAGATAGGAATATACACACACAAAACAAGTGATAGCATTTTCCAATTTGTTGCCATGGCAACCCAAACGTAACATAGCATATCTTGTTTGTTAAAATAGTCAAAGCAAACAATATGATCTTTAAAATCAGTCTTATAAATACAAATATGCAAAAATATGCTTTTGATAAACCATTATACAGTAGTACTGTACAGTTTAGTAAATCATGATACAATAGGAAAATAATGCCTAAATACACATATCTGTTTTATCTAGGGATGGGACCGAATACTGAAATCAATATTCTAATATTCGTTTTAGGTATTCGATTATAAGCGAATTTTCGTTTTGTAAACACTACTATATACTACTATGTACGGCACTCTGTCCGAATATTAACCTAGCCAAAATATGTATACTACGTGTACGTAGTTGTTTTACCTTGTTTAAGTGGTAAATAGGCGATATAACTTTGCGAGTTTTAGGCAAAAATAAAGAAACGTAAGATATTGTTAAATGTATTGTATAATAATTGTTAATAGTTCATTTTTATTCAGAACCATGAAGCTTGTATGTGCTGTGAAGATTACTCGTTGCCTGGGTTTTGTCTAATGACGGTGTAAAGTACTTCCAAGCACGCCATGGTGGCATTGTTTATTAATAAAGAATATTGTGTAATATACGGTGTTGATATAATGGAGAATAATTTACAAGTGACGTATTTCAAGATTGACCAGATCATGCTAATTTTGTTGAAGAAATTGATTGGCTGATAATGGATTCATTTTGATTGGTTTACTTAGAGAGTAACTGTAATTTACTGTAAACAAGTTAACCGAATTTTACTATTATTTGTGTTTCAGATGCCACGATTATGATGATCACGATAACTATGACGATTTTGTTTATAATGATTAGTATGATGATTTTGAATATGATTTGATAATGAATGTGATTTTGATAATTCAATTACGATGTTGGTATTTTGATTTTGATTATAGACCTGATATTATTGTTATTATTGCTATTTATTATTATTATTATTATTATTATTATTATTATTATTATTATTATTATTATTATTATTACCATTATTATTATTATTATTATTATTATTATTATTATTATTATTATTATTATTATTATTATTATTATTATTATTATTATTATTATTATTTTTATAATCATTATTATTATTATTATTATTATTATTATTAGTATTATTTATTATTATTATTATTATTATTATTATTATTATTATTTATTATTATTATTATTATTATTATTATTATTATTATTATTATTATTATTATTATTATTATTATTATTATTATTATTATTATTATTTATTATTATTATTATTAATATTATTTATTATTATTATTATTATTATTATTATTCTTATTATTATTATTATTATTTTTATTTTTATTTTTATTTTTATTTTTATTTTTATTTTTATTTTTATTTTTATTATTATCATCATCATATGTCCCGACTATGTATATTATTTTTTAAATACCCCCGTATATCATCTATACAATTGTGTTAATGTAAAACTTATCGGAAGTTACTAACTTGCTATACACTTTGCTTTGTTATATTGCCCTAATTGTATTTGTTATATACTTGGGTGAAAATAAAAGTCTTGTTCTGTTCTGTTCTGTTCTGTTCTGTTCTGTATAGATGTCAATTAAGATAATAAACAACAATGTACGCCTTGTGCAAACTGTGAAACCGTTATCACAACATTTGTGGATACAATGCTTCTTATTTGCGCCTCCTACAAACAGTGAAATCGCGGCCCTTGTAAAGACATGGCCCCCCAGCCAATTATCTATTGTCGTTAATTGGACATGTTTGGCACTTGTTGTAAAAACGTTACACTGCCCCCGCCCACTTGCTAAGCATGAAATACGAATTCATGTTAGCTTTGCAATCAAACTGGAAAAAAACATTAATTTTTAAAGAAATTTTGTTCTTTAACTATATTTGAAAATCGAATATTCGTATTCGTTTTTATATATTAGAATATTATCTGATATTCGAATATTCGAGTATTTGGTCCCATCCCTAGTTTTATCATACAAGCATATATTAGATCTCAAATTGTTGACACATAATTACAGCAAACAAGGCAACAAATTAATATACTTTAAGAAAAATATAAGACTATGAATTCCGTAGACATTACCAAAACCATTGTGTCATCTCAGAAGACTTATTCAAATGGTTATAGTTAAATAAATAGCCATAGCAACCAAGTTTTTGTGTCGCCTGACTAGCCGACATATAGGAGTTACTTATGTCGGCGGCGGCGTCCGCAGCGGCGGCAGCAGCCCCTTTCGCTTGTCCGGAGCATAACTTATACAGTATTACAGCTATCAACATGAAACTTCGTAGGTAGACAGATCTCATTGAGGGGAAGTGCAGTTCACAAGAACCGTTACTCTGCACCTCATACTTTTGGAGTTATTGCCCTTATAACACCGAAATTAACAAATTTTCTTATTATTTTAGCCTTTTTGACAACAAATTAATAAAATTTCGCAAGATAAGCTTAAACATCACAAGTTCGTGTATTCTGACGTCATAAAAATGACGTCATTAATGATTCCAAAACCGTTACTCGTTATTATGGTTGGAAAAAGTGCCATATTTTGTTTGTCATTGTCGCTGAATTGTAATTTTGTCGAATTTTATATTGTGTTTTATATAAAAACATGCATGTACATACCATACATGTATTTAAATTTGCCAAGGGTTGTAAACCACTACTTGTAGATCGATAGTCCGTTTTATGTTATATTTTCACTGCAGTTATATAATGATAAAACACCATATGAATACTGAAATCATAATTTTGTAACATGGGAAATATACTGTTATGGCAAATCTACTTAAAATCTAACCTGTTATACACAATTATTGTTGAGTGAACTGTTTCTTTTTCTAATAATAGACTGATGCACTTTTGGATTGTACGATAAGTAAACAAATTGTTAAAATACAAAGTTTTTTGCTAAATTAATACAAACTTTCAAGGTTTCATATAACAAATATCTGTATTATGTTGTAATTTTATAAACTAAATCATACATGTAAATAATTAACATAAGTTCAAAACATGTAGGATTTCTGAAAATATTTTATGCTACTTTCAGAGTTCTTATCAGCACATAGGTTAAATTATCAATGTGCAAAATACTATATAATAAGTAAACTAGTTCAAAATTTAATATTTCCTTCCTTAGCACACAGTCAATACAATATGTTTAAAGAAATTAACAAGGAGGGAAATCAACGAACTGTATCTGGTGCAAAACAAATGTTTCCTTGCTTATACTTTTGTTCACTTTCGTTTTGTTTTTTTCTTAATTATAAGAACAAGGTTATATGTATAAACTTCCATATTGCTATATGGCTGAATCACTAAAATAATTTATAAGATAGAATAACTACCTTTTGAGATAAAAACTGATTCACCGTGATGATAATCATTGAAAACCAAAGATATAACGGTATGACCTTTGCAATCTATCAAATGTGTTTATATTTTATGTTTCATAACAAACCACCATGACTTTAACAATTGCAACCCTGAATGTCAGAGGTTTAGGTAGCAAAGAAAAAAGAGCACAAATTTTTGAACGGCTTAAAAGCTTAAAATATTCTATTTATCTTTTACAAGAAAGCATCTTAACAAAGCTAATGTAGATAAATTGAAACATGAATGGCAAGGCCAGTTTGTATACAGTGGCACAAAAACAAATAATGAAGGTGTTGCAATATCTGTACACCCTGATAGCAATATAGAACTACAAAATTTTAAGGAAATAATAAACAGTCGGCTTATTTTAGTAGACATAAATTCAAGATATAAACATAAATTATTAAATATATATGGACCAAATAATGACGAAACCAACATATTTTACGAAATACAAAATATAAAAATGAATAGCAACGACAAATCATTAATCATTGGAGGGGATTTTAATACAGTTTTAAACAATTGCAACGATAAGAAAATGGAAAAATGAATACGTACCCAAAATGTATACCAGTATTAATGTCGACCATGGCCTCTGCAGAATTAGTAGATATATGGAGAATTAAATATCCATATAAAAAACAATTTACCTGGCATTCTAACACTAAGCCAACAATTCATTGCAGGTTAGACTATTTTTTTAATTCTGACAATTTGTGTATATATAATAAAAACTTGTCAAATTAAACCAGGTTTTAAAACAGACCACTCTCTTGTGAATTTGTCAATAGATAGTATATTACTGGGAAAAGGTCCTGGATATTTTTAATTAAACAACTCTCTATTATTAGACACACAGTATCAAGAAAAAATTAAAAAAGCTATACATGAAATAACAAATATCAACAAAGATGCAAACCCAAACATATTGTGGGAAATAATAAAAAGCACAATTGGTAATGAAACAATAAAATTTTCATCATTCAAGAAAAAGCAAGATAAAAAAGAAGAACAGTTAATTAAAGAAATTAACGGGCTAGAAAATAGGCTTTTTAATAATAATAATAATAATCATAATAATAGCAATAGCAATAACATTATTAATGATGATGATGAAAGTTTGATCAGTGATCTAATAAAAAACAAAAACACAAAATTGGAAGAAATAAATGAACTTAAAATAAAAGGTTTAATCCTTAGATCAAGGGCTATCCATGTTAAAAATAACGAAAAAAATACATCATACTTTGCAAATCTAGAAAGAAAAAAAACCTTTAAAAAAAGCAATACACAAGTTAACAGTTAATAATAAAATCCTCGCAGATAAATATAAAATATTGAAAGCTGAAGTAAACTATTATGAAAATCGATACAAAAGTAAACCTGTCAACATGGAAGACTAATCTTTCTTCCAGATACCAATAAATACTTTAGACAAGCAAAGCAAATTATCCTGTGAAGGAAAATTAACAGAGTATGAATGTGGTAAAGCACTTTTTGAAATGAAACACAATAAAAGCCCGGGATCTGATGGCATAACGGTAGAATTTTATAAAATTTTCTGGAATACGATTAAATATTATCTTATAAACTCATTAATTTATTCATTTGATATTGGTGAACTCACAACTCTACAAAAGCAAGAGATAATCACATTGTTGCCTAAACAGGGGAAAGATCTACACTACATTACAAACTGGAGACCTATTAGCTTACTAAACACTAATTATAAATTGTAACTTACACAATTTCAAATAGATTTAAAAATATGCTTCCAATAATAATTAGTTTCGACCAAACTGGGTTCATGAAAAATAGATATAATATAGGAGAAAATGTACGCTTGATCTTTGATATTACAGATTATGTAGAAATTAACAACATATCTGGTTTACTGTTCTTTGCAGATTTTGAAAAAAGATTTTAATAACCTTAACCATACTTAAATAATGAAATGTCTGCAACATTTAAATTTTGGAAACGTCCTTATCCAGTGGGTTAACATTTTTTACCATGATATATGTAGTATGATCATAAACAATGGTCACCTTTCAGACACATTTAAGATTAAACAAGGTGTCAACCAAGGGTGTCCCCTGTCTTCGACATTGTTTATTATATGCCTTGAAATATGTCTAACTATATAAATTAAAACCCAAATACTGTAGGCATTAAAGTTAACGATTAAAAAATAAAGCAAACATTTTTTGCAGATGATGCGACATTCTTTATTTATGGAACATAATAATCACTCGAAAGCTTAATCAAAACTGTATCAAACTGAAGTAAAATTTCAGGCCTAAACCTTAACACATAAAAAAACTACAATAATGAGAGTTGGTTCATTGGCAAAGTCAAATATCCAATATTGTAGCAAAACATCTTTTATATGGACATCAGAAAGTACAAAAACATTAGGCATAAACTTTCACAATAACAGAAATTTAAATATCCACAACAATGTAACTCCAAAGATCAAATTCATTGAATGTCTAAAACAATGGCAACACTGAAAACTTACGCTTATGGGCAAAATTACAGTTATTAAAACATTTGCTCTCCCCAAATTCTTTTACCCTTTTTCTGTTCTTGCAAATCCACCAAAGTCTGTAATAAATGACATAACTACAGCAATTTACAACTTTCTGTGGGATTCAAAACCTGAAAAGATTAAATGGAAAACATTGATACAAGATTATGAGTATGGGGCATTAAAAATCACAGATGGAAAACAACAAAGGAAAATGGAAATATTTAATGAAATAAAGACTTAAAAAATTTGGGAATGAGTTAATCTTTGATAGCAATATAGATAGCGCGATATTGAAAAGAATTTGAGGGACAAATCATTTTTTACATGATACACTTATCTCCTGGGCTGAAATAAAACATAAATATAACCTTCAAAAAAACACAAACAATGCAAGTACACAAATTGTATGGAACAATAAAACTATAACATCAAACACAAAGTCCTTTTTCTATGAAGACTGGTATAACAGAGGAATAACATTAATTCAACATTTGTATAACTACAAAGAAAAAGCATTTTACATGTTCAATGATATTCAGTTTCTATATAACATACCAAATAGCGATTACTTAAAATACTTTTCTCTTGTGTCCGCAATCCCAACGGAATAAAAAGAAAAAACTAAAGCAAGAACTCCAAACACATCAGGGAATAATGAAAACTTGAAACATCTAGATATAAAGCAAAAAAAGCCCAATAAATGTCTATATTAGATACAGATTCAAAACAAGAACACAAATGAAAATCTCGAAAACAAATGGAGTACTGAGTTAAACTGTAATTTAAAAGAACATTGGAAAAAATATACATCGTCTTTTATAAATCCACAATAGATGTAATGCTCAGAATTTTTCAGTATAAATTCATAATGAGAATTATTCCCACAAATAAATGGTTACATACATGCAAAATAAAAACTAACAACTTTACGAATTTTGTAATTTACATACTGAGACGATTGACCACTTATTTTGGGGGTGTAATCACGTGCAAGACCTTTGGAGAATATTAGAAACCCCATTACAAGAAAGAATATGCATACAATGATAACGAAACAGATTGCCTTTTTAGGTTTCGTAGAAAGAAAACCGTTTACAAACATATTGAATTTCATATTTAAATGAAAAATGTGAGCACTGTGCCTGTTTTTGAAAGCTTTATAGATTATCTAAAATCCAAAATTAACATTGAAGCTGAAATCTCGCTAATGAAAGACAGATATGAACAACATTGCCGAAAATGGAACCAATTTACTATTTGAGATGTTTCTAAAATTATTTACATAATCTAATAACACATTTGACAGTCATCGCAAAGATCTTGATATAATTTTATCTATACTTCCAACAGAATACCATAGTTTACATAGTTTTATTTAACACTACGTTTGTTATTAATGAACATAAAAATAAGTGTAGAATTTAGAAGTTTATGTATTTATATATTATTCAAATGATTCATGTATGTGGGTGCGCGAATGCTTGCGTGCGTGTGTGTGTGCGTGTGCGCGTGCGTGTGTGGTTGCACGTACGGGACACTGAGGCCGTCAATGGGTATGCACAGCAACGAGTGGGGTCTCAGTGGCAGAGTGAGGACGTCCTCACTTGTCAAAAGTATAAATACCCTTTATTCTTCATAATTTTGCATGAAACACAAAATAAAATTGAAAAAATAGGGTATCCCCATTCGTCGTTAACCTCGGGTTATTTTTTTCACCAGTGTGTCGTTTTCTTTTTTTGTCGCTTTTTTTCCTATGAAGCGACACACTTAAAATCCAATGCGCATGCGCGAACATTTTTCCGCTCAGTGACGTCATTGTCTGTTTTGTGAACAAAATGGAAGTGGAGTTATTTCTTATCGATGGTAAGTTACGATGGTCGACCTTCGGCCTGGCAACATAACTGTGTGGGGATTGGTTATGAAATCCTTTCTACGGCCATTTCCCCCTACTTCTGATTCAAGTAGGGCAGTTGTCATTTACTGGCATAAGCATGTGCACTTAGTAATTTTTCAAGATGGCGGCATGGTATACATCGACAAACAGAATAATTTAATGAAGAATACTAATAAACATAATTTCTAGTCGTAATGTTCGTAAAAAGGTTCAATGGTTAGCATACTTTTGAAAGAAATATTTTATTTGTACCTTATGGCTCCAAATATATACTTAAGGTTAAGTACCGCGAGAATACAGATGAACACGTACTGGTAAACCAGCTAACCCAGGAAAAGTGTTAGTTGGTTAACTGACCGCGGTGATATAACTGAAATACTGTGGAAAACAGTGAAAAATCCAATTAAACAAACAAAACTAAACCTGTTCACTGAAGCCAACAATGTATCAAATGTGAAACACAGTGGTTAGGTTAATTTTGAAATTTATGAATTAATTCAGTGCACATATTTCATCATATTGACATACAGGTACATCGAATTGAAATTGTCAAATACATCAAATAATACCAATAATTATAAAAGTCTATAATAGGAATACAATTTAGGCCGCCATTCAGTGTTTTCATCAAGGAAAAAATGTGAATACAAGTGAATGCAATATTGATCTGTGGGGACAAAATAGAATATTTGAGTTGTCTAGTAGAAGTCCATACATGTAATTCCTATTTTCAGATTGACATAGAATAAATGGCAGACCGCTTATGTGGAATGACGGACCTCACACGCGGAAAACAAGCAGTAAGTACTTATTTTTTTATGTTTTGTAAAAAATTAGGTGGGCAGTAGATATAAATGTATTAAAATAAATGTTTTTATTTTCTGCACACTAAAATTATTAAATCGACAAAAAAACTAGCCTATAATTAAAAAAACAACAACAAACAAACAACTGAAGACAAGTCAAGGCTTAAACAAGGTATTTAAATTAAGACAAGCTAGTTATACCCCCGCAAACGAAGTTTGTAAGGGGATATATAGGAGTCACGCTGTCGGATGGTTTGTCGGTCTGTCTGCATACAATGTGATAAGTTTGTGGAGCGAAATTCGTCAACATTTCTTAAGCAATTGATTTAAAACTTGAAATATGTCGTCACCAAGCCCTGGTAGCATTCGGTTTTGACGCAAGATATATACTGGGACGAGTAATTTTCCTAAGGAAGGAGTCCTGGACTCCATGTTCTGAAATTCTAGCGAGAACTCAGATGAAAGACGTCTATTTATTAATTTTCTTGTCTTATTTAATAAATTATTGGTGTTATGATTTAAGTTACATGTTTCATTTCAGCTGTATTTAAAATCTTGAAAAAAGTAAATAGTTTTGAGTTATTGTGATTACTATACTGACTAATGACTAAAGTTAAGGTGAAATAAAAAATCGAGATCGGGACGTATGGCATGTATGATAAAAGTGTTTTCAATATTATATTTACTAAGGTTCAACTCATAGAGCTGGATAGGGAGATGAACTGAAAGTTGAAATATATATATAAAAAAAATATATATTTTTTTTTTTGCTTTGAAAGCTTCAATTGGGAATTTTAGGCTGTCATTTGGGAAAAATATATACTTTTTGAGATTGGGAATGGGGCCGAATTTCGGCCCCAAATTTGACGCTGTTGGGATACAACGTTTTTCCTCACCACTTTGGGAATGGTAACGGTACTGGTCAAATTGGGTAAATTAGCGTCGTTTTCAGCTCAATTGGGAATTTTATCTTATTCTTTAAAAGCAATCAAGAGGATGTCAAACCAATAAGTTAAATTCTGACAGGGCTTTTTTTATCCTACAGCTGTAACCTTATACAGGCTACATCCCTCAGAAATTTGCTTTAAATTCATGCAGTTTTCCCCCAAAATGAAACTTGTACCTGGAAATTTCATTCCCCTATGAGTAACATCGCGCGAAAATTATCCCCAAATTTGGTTTTCACGCGCTATTTTTCCCCCATATTTGAAGGCTAGGGCCCCTTCCCCCGAGCCTTACAAAAAAACCTGTCTGAAAACAACTTGTTCAACTTATTCTTGTACTTGAATTAAGCTCAGAAAAGCATCTTTTTACAGGAAATTGCTCGTGTTACTTGAGACTTGAATGTGTCTAAGTTTCAGTTTCGTTCCACAAGTTGCATCAGAGACACAGGTTTGCATGTTAATTTATTTTAGAATATACATCAATATTGACAATCTCCTTGTCAGGGTTTTTTTCCGACTTAGGGGGAAAAGGGCCGTTCTTTTTTATGGGGAAAAAATAGTGAGAAAAACCGGATTTAGGGCAAAATATAAGCGCGTTATTGGCAGTTTGGGGGAAATATAAAAACCTATAACCGTACACACTTAAGTGTTATTGTTATGTTATTGGAGTATTTAACTGAGTTTGAATTAATATATTTAATATGTTTACCTTTCAATATCCTCCATTTTAACTATCGTTACTATTGTTGCACTCTTACGATATTTACAAACGTAGTTGTTTTTAATTGTTTAATATATAGGCAATTTTGGGGGAAAATGGATCGTTTGGGGAAAATTCCAGGGTTCCCTCTGGGCTTTAAAAAGTTGTCGCCACTTACTTTCGCCAAAATCAAAAAGTTGTCGCCACTTTCGCCAAATTCAAAAAGTTGTCGCCACTTACTTTCGCCAAAATCAAAAAGTTGTCGCCACTTTCGCCAAATTCAAAAAGTTGTCGCCACTTACTTTCGCCAAATTCACAAAGTTGTCGCCAAATTTGCATTGTAGAAAATGAAGACATTAAAAATTCTGCTAATAACAATAATAGCATATAAACAATATAAATACGCGTTATATTATATGAACTACTACATAGTGCCTTGTACAGAACACAGTTAAATAAGTTAAGTATTTGTGTACTTCACTCTACAGTAAATCTCACCTTTGGTTTTCATATGCTTAACAATGTTCTCCTTTTTCAATACAGTGCATCCTGTAGTGAATGAATTGCTCAGTTTTGAGGATATACAGAGTTCACACAGCATAGATTTTGTGTTGGAATCATATTTGAGGAACGGGAAATCTGATTTCCAACTGTCTTTGAAATTTCTGTTAGCTGGTGAATTTAGAGTTTTATACATTTTTGAAGGAGTCTCAACATCATCTGAATCTAACGTTCGCTTTTTAACAGGCGTTATACACTCTGAACTTGCCATTTTGACGAGTGAAACAGAGAATATTATCTCATGTTTATATAGCACTAATCAAGGCAAAATGTTTAATTATTGCCTTTAAACACACCGATTATGCTAAAAACAATCCATATTTACCTTTTTGATTGTCATTGTTGTCAACCTAACAGGCTTTAATCTGCTTCCTATACTGTGACAAACACTTCACACTTCAGCGCAAAGTCGGTACATTTCACAGTTGTCTTATCTCTGAAGCAATAAAACTGACGACCAATTAAGATAACTTGTAACAACACCACCAATAATCCCAATTATCACCATAATCTGCCACTTTCCGGCAATCAGCACGCTCCATTGATTTCAGCAGTGTCGCTTACATCACGGAAATCCATTGCACAGCGACTGCCGTAAAGCGGCTGGTAAACAGAGCCTCTTATGTCATTTTAAGTAAATATTACGCAGAAAAAATGTGGAATTTTGAAAAATCGCCATTTTTGAAAAGTTGTCGCCACTTACTTTCGCCAAATTCAAAAAGTTGTCGCCAAATTTTTTATTTTGTCGCCATTGGCGACAATGGCGATCGACAGCGGGAACCCTGAATTCAATGACATAGGGGAAAAATACGTCAAGGAGAAAGGGCCGATATTCGGTGGGTCTCAAAGAAGGAAAGAAAAACCTGCTTGTTGATCATTAATGAAGCCTTTAAACTATATAAAATATTGCATCCTGAAGGGTTTTCCGTATTATTAGTTTTATGATTTATTGCCACTCGCAAAAACGCAGTGCAATTCAGTTGGTTCCCATTCTCAGATGCCATGTATGTAAGAAACAATGAATTGTAATTGAAACGATTCGATAACAGCGCCACCAAACGCAGTTACTTCCCCTAGCGGTGCACAGTAGCTGATTTGAATTTTGGTAGACGCATGGATAAAACAAAATTTTTAAAAAGCACATCGTCAATCATTAATGGTCCTTTATGAATATGTTTTCTCTGATTTGGGAAAGTTTTACCTTCAATTTGAGAAAAATAGCCAGAAAATAGGTTTGGGAATGGTATAGAGGAAAAACGCTGGGATGCATAACAATATAAATCCAGGGGTCCACTCCAGTCAATATTGTTATAGCAGTGTTAACCATACTTGAGGCTTTTACAAAATATTTGATTGATTGGTTACATGTATGTCATGACAGTCTTGACGAGTGCAAACAGCCTGCGTTTTACGCCACCATGATACTCTTTACTCTTAGACTATAATTATGATAAAAAAAAATATTTTTCAGCAATGTTTTAATTAGTTTTGTTCAAATACTGTTGGTTATCCGGGCTTTTTTTGGCTGATTTTATAGCCATTATTCGGTCATATTCCCAGTGGCAAAAAGTATCTTTTTCCCCAAATCCATGCCGAAAATTCCCAATTGATCGTTTGACTTTCAGATGTTTGGAAATAGAGCTGTCAAGTGTAGAAATAAAGCGTTTTGAAGTTGTAATATCCATTTTACCGATATGTTTATATTAAAAATTTTCTTTTTTATGTAAGTTTTATCAATAATTATTCAAATGTAATAAATCAAACAATAGTACATTTTCCCAATTTAAAATAAATTGACGCTAAAATTCCCAATTAGACGGGTATAAGTCATATTCCCAAAATGGTGAGAAAAAGCCCTGGTTATGGAATCAATACAATTCATATTGTATCAAAAGATCAGTTGACAAGAAGCACAAACTGCAGGGCTGCCTTTGTGACATTTATTAAATAAGGTGAACCTATGGTCACACGACAAATGAGTTCAATGTCAGGCTTGTTTTTTTTTTTCAGCTGAAGACAAGCCTAAAGATTTCATTGAAACAAGTGAGTTGTCATCTGTACCTTTTTTAGCTCACCTCAAGGACTGAGCCTTTGTGACCATCCCTGCCAAAACTGCATAATGTATGATTACATCCAAAAATCTAACCTACAAATTGTATCTTCATTTTCGCGGGTAACGGCAGGTGTGAATGGGGTCTTTTTGGTGTTTTTTGCACTTCTTAATTGACAGCTTTCGTTGAGCAATTTATGCCATGACCTGTTGAGTAATTTGAGACGCTTATTGGCATTTGAGACAGGCGATCGACGGATTGCGCAATAGTAAAATGGCGGCCATTTTCGGTCCGATTTGCTAGTTTCTAGTCTTGAAATCTTTTTTTCTCCTTTTTGGGGTAAAAAAATCGGTGCGCGTTATACACGGGTGCGTGTTATACTCGGTAGAATACGGTAACTTACATATATTTGCATTTGAAACTGTTTAGTTAAAGAAACATAGTGTAAGATTGATACAAATCATTCAAATAAAAGAAAGGGAACTGAGAAAAAAAATTGAAATGTAAGTTAGAAAACTTCAGCAATGACTGAACTGCCAAAACTGCATTATAGGTGGTGCTATTCTTTGTGCAGAATCAATACGCAATTCTTTCCTGAGAAGTAGTTGTTTAGAAATGCCATAATGAGCGAAATCATGTATATGAGCAATTGACATAGTGTGTTTGGTTTATTTGTTGGAAAAATACTAAATATTTTGTACAAGTATGAAATTTTCACTAAACAGACACTTGTCTATTGAATTGTTTGTGCCACAATCTGAATCATTTAACACATATCAATCGGTGAATTAATCAATTTTAAACATGAATAGTTTGTTATGCCCCCACAGAGTGGGAGGCATTAAGCATTGCACTTGTCCGTCCGTTCGTACGTACGTCAGGAAGCTTGTGTTTTGAACTCCTCTTTAACTACTGGGTGGATCGCGCTCAAACTTTCAAAGTTGAATGACCTTAATGTGTAGTTGATCGTATAGAAAGGAATTCGGGCTGTACAGATTTTTGGCAGAATTATGGCCCTTTATATAGTTGCCTGAAGCTTGTGTTTTCAACTCCTCTTTAACTAATGGGTGGATCTTGCTCAAACTGTAGATGATGGTGAATAAAGGAATTGTGGCTGCGACAATTTTTGGCAGAATTATGGCTGTTTGTCTGTTTTTCCACTGTAGCCCCAAAATTTTGTGTTTTCAACTCCTCTTAAAATATTGGGTGGATCTCGCTCAAACTTTCACAGTTGAATGACCTTAATGAGTAGATGATCATAAAGAAACTGTTTTGGCTGAGACGAGTTTTGTCAGAAATATGGCCCTTTGCCTGTTTTTCCACTATAGAATATATAGTGCCAATTATTTTTTTTTAACTGCTCTTTGCATCTCGCTGAATCTTTAACAGTTGAATGACCTAAAAGCGTAGATGATCGTAAAGAATGGAAAAGTGACTGCGACCAGTTTTGGCTGAATTTCGGCCCTTTGTCTTATTGTCTACTATTGAATATACATGTATAGTGGATTTGTCTGTGTCCAAACATGTGTTGTGGGGCATCAGTGTTTGTGACACATTTCTAGTTTGTATAACTTTTTAAAACAAGTACCTGATATTCAAAGCACTTGTTTGTATTTAGCGGAGACAATCTCCATCATCATGCGCCAAGTTTTGGTGCAAGGCTGGGGTGGACCAAGAGGGCCTTCAAAAAAAAATAGTTTCCAAACATATTGGTATGTATGGTTTTCTTTTGAATTATAAGTAAAAATAAATAATTTTAAACTGCCACTCAAATACTTAACAGTTACGGTTACTCCAGTACCTTATGCCCCCACTTCAGAGATTTGCCCTCCCATCTGTTTTTGTGACATGTTTGGTATCTCTTATTTGACTGTGTCGTGCTTTTAAAGATGCTTGGATGTAATTTGGTGTACTTGTAAAAGGCAATTTGACAATTATGCATGACATTTTGTTTTTCACTGAAGGTCAAAGGTCATGTCTCTCAAAGAAAATGAAACAAATCTTAATATTGTAATAACTAAAAAAGTACACAAGGCTTTATCGTGAAATTTGGTATACACATTGGGCTATATGTTTACTATATGTTCGTCTGTTCATCTATCTTTTGGTTGGTCTGCAACAAATGAAAAAACTTGTGATAATGATCATGAAACTTGGTATCACGCATGAACCTAAACTTTTCCAGAGGTCAATTGTCAGATGACTTTTACTTAAAATAGAATTACGCTAAATACTGCAATAACTGTAAAAGTACATATAAAGATATAATTGTGAAAACATTGTATGAACATGGAGAGTAACGATATTGTGAGAATGTTTAAAAAATCTTGATACTGCAGGTTTTTTTCTAAGGCTCGGGGGAAGGGGCCCTAGCCTTCAAATATGGGGGGAAAAAGCGCGTGAAAACCAAATTTGGGGATAATTTTCGTGCGCTGTTACTCATAGGGGAATGAAATTTCCAGGTATAAGTTTCATTTTTGGGGAAAACTGCATGAATTTAAAGCAAATTTCTGAGGGGATGTAGCCTGTATAAGGCTACAGCTATAGAATAAAAAAAAGCCCTGTACTGATGATTTGTCAAACAAGAACAGTGCCCGATGCGCGCACATCGCGTTAGATGATTTATGCATGTTCAATGGGAATACCCCTGTCTCGATTGGACGTCAAATAGAGGCATACCCCACAATTCACTTTATGACGTCACGCACATGGTGCACCTGTATGTTTACTTCCTGAAAATGGAGAAGTTTGTGTTCATCAGCATGAAATTCTTAAACACATTAATCGTCAATATTGGCCAGAAATTTAGAGTTTTTGTTAGTACATGTACTGTACTGATCACTGACTAAAGTAAAGGTGAAATGAAAGATCATTTGGAATGTCCCGACAATTTTAATGGATTTGGACTTGAAAAATTATGGCATGTATGCTCCTTGCAATACTGTCAAAGTCTTGTATTTATGTGGTTTTCATTTCTCTTAGGTTACGGAGTTTTTACAAAAAAAACATTTGCAAAAGGAGAGTTCCTCCTTGAATACACTGGGGATCGAATTGACAAGGATGAAGCAAACCGCAGAGAAGAAAACGGAAACAATTTTTTGTTTGGCTTCATGTTTCATGGGAAAATGCTATGGTAAGTGCAAATGAAAGGGGAGTTTAAATGTTCATTATAATGAGGGCTATTCCAGGAAAAAATATGATGGCAGGAAGGAACGCCTGTTCAAAAATGGATTACCACCAACACAATTATAATTTCCGATACTGATTCCAAAGGTCAACATTACCAATCAGCCAATCAGAAAGTGTACGCAAATGAGCGAGTTGATCATGCTCTTTCATTGTCTAATTGCATATTCAGATCATGTCGAGCGGATCTGTGGTCTAGTGGAAACACTGGTACCAGAACTCGGGTGGCAGGTTTGATCCTCCGCTCAACCCTAACCTACCTAAGACGTTAAACCGAGGTGCAGTGTACTAGGTGCTTCACACCGGGCGCTAAAAGACTCAGGGTCATCTCTGGAATGGGGCGTCTTCTGTATCCACAGTATTCCCCTTACCCAACTAACAAGTCTTCTGGGGGCGATGGCCATATGGGAAATTCCCAGTGCACTTGATAAAAATCTAATACACACACAGATCGTGTCAAAAATCACACTTTATTGATGTTAAAATATATAACTACTAATGTGTATCAATAGAGGAGGTATGCAATATGATAACTAGTTGTTACATGATTTTTTATTTTATTTGGCTGAGGTAACATTTTAATGAAAGTTTGTGGTAGAAAAGTCCTTTTCGAAAGTGAAACTCTTAAAGTTTTTTTTTTAAATCAGCGTTCTTTTCCCTGTATTCATATTAAAAATAAGGATTTTGTTGTAAAAAACACATTTAGTTTGACTTGCTTTATGGCTTGCATACAATACTGAATAGATCTACTAGTTTTGACCAAAATATGAAAGAAATTAATTTCTTTTCTCAAGCAAAAGTTGTTAAAAGAATATGAAATAGAAAAAAAAAGTAGAATAATAAAATCTCCAATGTTATTTTTGTGAATGTATCAGGAATATGTGTCAGTAAAGTTGTCACTAAAGAACAATATGTATAAATATTTCTTTTGAACAGTAAAACACAATTATGTTTAGCACATACAAAATTGAGGCCGGTGAAATTTACAACTGGCTTGTAAATTTTTCCTCTTCGTAGGACAGTCTGGCCTGTAAATTGTGGCAGTCTTTCGCCATGTCTGTCATTTGTGTTGGCAGATTCAAATCAAGGTTTAGGTGTCTTGAGAGATATTTGCAAATTAGAAAAAAAATATATAACTAAATTACTTGATAACAGTAGTAACTTACATTATTTGGCTCCTACCATACAATAATACATACAGTTTGTTTTATAAAAAAAAAAGCCAGAAACTCTGACAAGAACAAGAAAAGTCAAGCTCACTGTTCTGTGACAGCTGTTGTTATATTAAAGTTATTTAAAATATAAGTAATATAAAAGCAACGTAATTTCTTACTGTTTAAGGGTTGATGCTTCTAGAACAACTAGAAACCACCTGGGTGGGTTGGTCAACGATGCAGCAGAAGGAACATTTAAATGCAATAGTAAAATGAAATTAATGATCTTCAATAACTATCCACGTCTTTGTTTGTTCGCTGCCCGAAACATTGCTTCTGGAGAAGAGCTACGTTACGACTATGGGGATGATACAAACAATTTACCTTGGAGGAATAAAGTAAGGACTATTTTGTATTTTGAAATATAAATGTTTCATTACAGACAATCTTTTGCTATTTTCAGATGTGTTTTATGGGTTTAATTTGTATTAATGTTATGATTTCCACACAAAAATCCAATCAAACTCTAAAATCAATACAGAAAGCAATTAAAATGTTAAACACAAAAACAAGAAGAAAACACTCATGAATTCATATAATTTTACACTGACACCAACAAATGTCCGCTATATAAAACAAATATCTTCTCTCTGTAACGGATTGTTATTGTCTGGGCCCACATATTTTTAAGCACAGTTCATACACTCGAGGGCTGTTTTGTATGTGTATTTACTATAAATATTTCAGCATAATCAGGAAAACGAAATAGGTAATGTTTTAGCAGTTTCATGTGTAACTGTTACATTGTGTAAATGATTAACGTTGTGTTAATAGTTAAGAAATAGAAAACCCCACTGAGGGCCCTATGGCATTATAGTGACCAGCCAGGCAGCCCAAAATTGTATCTTTTCGTCCTGAAAGTGTGTATTAATGAGTTTAACAGCACAACAACTTGACAAAAACGATTAAACTCTTTAAAGTACTCATCCAGAACATCTTCAAATGTTGAAGTCTTGTGTTTTTATAAAGTGTTAATATTTCAAATTTTAAATTGTTTTAAAAATAACGGTTTAAAAGTGCCTGCAACAGTGAAATACAATAAATGCTACTGCACAGTGCAACTAAGCTCTGACTAACCCAGGCGGTGACGTCATTCATGAATATTTAGCATGTGCAGTCCATATAAAAAATAGTGACAGGTCCATATACTCTTGTTGCTTCTATCGCATTTTACCGAAACCAGTTATAGAGGATAAAGAAGGACAACTTTATAATCTTTGAGAAATAGTAAAATCTACTGAGGACGCTATGGTAAAGAGCTACCGGCTAGGCAGCTTTGGTCCATGTACACTTTGTGACTGCCTGGCTGGTCACTTCAATTCCATTGGAGCTGAAATGGGTTTTTTTTTCCATATATTATAATGAACATTTTAACCAGATGGATCATCATGTGTATAATAGTACAAATGGTTCAAGCAAGTTTCAGAATTTTTTTTGTCAAAAAAACAAAATCCCGATTTGAAAATATTTAGGTACCAAAGTTCCTTGGTTGATACTGTAGCAAGTTTGTTCAAATTAGTTTGATCTGTAAAAAAAATGACATGAGATTTTTTGTTTGATATAAATGATGCTTACCTCATTGGTCCATGTACTAAAAATATTGGCCGGTTCATATAATTCTCTTCAATGCTATATGATTTTTACATACCGGTCATAAAGATAAAGAAGGTCAATGTATAACATTGTTACGTACGAGCATTAAATGTATGTTTTCGGTTCATTATCCATGTAGTGTTGACAAGAAAAAAAGTTGTATAAATCAATTCAAATGCCTTTCTATTTGTTCCTAATAGATTAAAATTTGTGATTAGGTGGGCCATGTTGGGTTAAGCTAAACTAAACAGAAAATCATTTTATTAAAAAAAGACCCTGTTTATTCTAGATGTAAAATTGTTATGCTATAATAGCGACCCTTTTGCTGTTGTTAGGGAAAACACTAGGGCTCAACACATTATTAAGACCTCTGTGAAAAAAACAAAGCGAAACAACAAATGTCTTTAAAAAATTAAAATTAATATGGAGATGTTATGCTCTAAAGTAAAGTACATGAGGACCAAAATAATTGTTTGTGTGACTTCCCAGACCCCATAATACACTTTACATGCTCTTAGCGTTACAAATAAAGTTTGCATGCTATGCCAATGAAGTAAAGTAACATGAACACCATTTCAGTCGTGCAAGACGTCTTTTACTTAATATTTCAATTGCAGGATGATGTTAAGACATTATAAAAATAGAATTTACTGGAGAAAAGGATAATAAATCAAAAATAAATACAAAAAATGTCACCACAAACCTTCTAGTTTTTATTTATGCTTAATATGTTTTATGTGACAATGTGTTTATCCTTCTCAGATGATGATGATGATGATGATGACCCTTTCGATGTCGAGAAAGAGAGGGCTACTTCCATGTTCACAAACAAGACAATAGGTACCATTAAACTATTTTAATGTGTGTGTTATCATTAATGATGGCTGTAGACTGTATTAACAAATTAGTGTTTAATTATGGTTATGTTATGTTATTCAAAAATGTGTATTTCCTTTTCAGACGATGACGAGGATGAGGATGACGGGGACAATGATGATGACGATGACGGGGACGATGATGATGACCCCCCTTTGGATTTCGAGAAAGATGGGGCAACCTCCATCGTACCAAATATGACAGCAGGTATTATTTAACTGTTATTGGTTGTTTGTTTTTAAACATTTTGCACTACACTGTATTCACAAATTCCTGTTTATTTATGCCTGAATAATTTTATTCAAAATTGTGTATTTCCTTTTCAGACGAGGATGACGATGACGGGGACAGTGATGGTGACGGGGACAATGATGATGACCCCCCTTTGGATTTCGAGAAAGATGGGGCTACCTCCATCGTACCAAACAAGACAGACGGTATTATTTAACTGTTATCAGTTGTTTGTTTTTAAACATTTGGCACTACACTGTATTCACAAATTCCTTTCTATTTATGGTTATATAATTTTGTGCTAAATTGTGTATTTCCTTTTCAGGCGACGATGATGATGGTGACCATGATGCTGATGATGGCGATGACGGGGACATTGTTTATGATGATGACGATGATGGGGACGATGATGATGATATTGACAATGATGATGGCCCCCCTTTGGATGTTGAGAAATATGGGGCTACCTCCATCGTACCAAACAAGACAGCAGGTATTATTTAACTGTTATAGGTTGTTTGTTTTTAAACATTTGGCACTACACTGTATTCACAAATTCCTTTCTATTTATGGTTATATAATTTTATACAAAATTGTGTATTTCCTTTTCAGGCGACGATGATGATGGTGACCATGATGCTGATGATGGCGATGACGGGGACATTGTTTATGATGATGAAGATGATGGGGACGATGATGATGATATTGACAATGATGATGGCCCCCCTTTGGATGTTGAGAAATATGGGGCTACCTCCATCATACCAAACAAGACAGCAGGTATTATTTAACTGTTATAGGTTGTTTGTTTTTAAACATTTGGCACTAGACTGTATTCACAAATGAGCTTAAAAAAACAAAAGGTCTCTGTCGGAAGGTCCCAATCATTTTGAATCCTTTGCAGGAGGTTTGTATAATTTGGTGCACATTTCTAAAAATAATATGATGTGAAGAGCACACAAAGATGTGTTATTGTCTTAAACACAACAAACCTTTTTGTGTTCAGTTATGCATATACATTTATGCAAAAATTTGTTTTTTATAGATGATGATGATGATGATGATGATGATGCTTCGAATGTCGAAAAAGAGAGGGCTACCTCCATGTTAGCAAACAAGACAGCAGGTATTATTGAACATTTTTTTCTGGATTTAAATAAGGCTATTATGTTTTAGGCATCATTCATCATTTCATCGTTAAAATTTATTTTTCACTTGTGTGTTTTGTGATAATTCTGGGCTAAGTGTGAGTTTAGGCTATCCATAAAACCGGTTTAAACCCCAAATACTTTGCATTGACTGTTCCAAGACGGTGACCCCAGCTTTAATAAATGTTCATGTTTAATGTTTTGTTGTATGTATTTTCTTGTATCGTCGAGGCAATTGGTCACTAGCTTTAAATGAAAGACTACCAGAAGTTCCCCCCAAAAAATAATATTTTTGGAGTTTCATTTTTCCTCATAGTTAGCTATGCGGATTTTTTCTAAGGCTCAAAAAGTTTCAGAGTGCTGTTGAATATAGTTGTAGAAAATAGAAGGGTTATTTACCCTACTCCCAGTTTTAATCAAACCCCTTTTATCCATGATGTAGATATTGAATGAGAATTCATCGCTCATCGTGTTTGTCTCATTTTTGGTCAAGAAACTACTTATTAATCCACCGTCGCAAAGCGGGAGGGGTATTTTAAGAATGCCCGTTGTCCGTCCATCCGTCAGTCTGTCCCTAACACTTTTGTGTCCGCTCCATATCTCCTATACCCTTTGACAGATTTCCATGAAACTTGCCTTAAGGGCATTAAGACAATGTGCAGAAGGCATTAGTCGTACTTCAAGGTAAATGGTTTGAGCCTCCATTTTCGTGTCCGCTACATACCGTTTGAAGGATTTTTATGAAACTTACTACAAATGTTAAGGGCATAGAACCAATGTGCATAAGGCATGATTCAGTCATGTTGGCTCAAGGTGAAGGTCATACTTCAAGGTCAAACGTTTGAACCTCAATTGTCGTGTCGGCTCTGTTTGTCTTATTACCTTTAAAGGATTTTCATGAAACTTGGCTGAAATGTTAATTTTCGTTGAGACAATGTGCAGACGTCATGAGTCAGACAGCTGGCCCAATTTCAAGGTCAAGAGTTACAGCCTTTATTTTTGTGTCTTCTCCATGTTTCTATACCAATTAAAGGATTTTAATGACACTTGGCTAAAATGTGTAGGAAATTCAGACAATGTGCAGAAGGCACAAGTCAGTTATGCCAACTCAAGGTCAAGGTCATACTTTACGGTCAAAAGTTTGAATCTCCATTGTCGTGTCCGCTCAATATCTCTTATACCCTTTGAAGGGTTTTCATGAAATTTTGTTACAATGTTAAGGTCATTGAGATGATGTGCAGAAGGCATGAGTCAGTTACGCCGGCTCAAGGTCAATGTCACAGTTGAAGAACACTAATTTACCCTTCATTGCTTTCGTATATGATTCATATCTCCTATACCCATTGAAGGATTGTCATGAAAAGTTTGTCATTTATAAGATGTTCTGAAGTCATAAGTCACCACTTTAGTGTAAAAGAATGTCAGCCGGGGATGTAGTTGCCTCTTCGACTGCCTTGTTACCATGAAAGAAGTGAGTGGCCTGTACAAAATAGCTAGTTGTTTGATTAGATATTTACTCACAGCAATAATAAATGGTATCATTTTTCAGGTTATGCAGGAAAATGTGTCATCAACATACTGTTTTCAGGAATGTCAGTTAATTTGGTGAGTCTTCAGAATTTTCATTTTACTTTTACCAGTTTTTAGTCCCCTAACGGTTTCACCATTGCAGGCATTTCCACAGGGCTTTTAAGCACAGTGGCACCCCTGTGCCTGAATTTCCAAATCAGGGGTACCCCTGTGTCTGAATTTCCAAAGAAGGGTACCCCAGTGCCTGAATTTTTAATTCAGGAACACCCCTGTACCTAAATTTCCAATTATTATCTGTGTATGTGCTTTTTAGCTCACCTGAGCACAACGTGCTCATTGTGAGCTTTTAGGATCACCTTTTGTCCGTCGTGAATCGTGCGTCGTGCGTCGTCAACATTTACCTTGTTAACACTCTAGAGGCCACATTTATTGTCCGATCTTCATGAAACTTGGTCAGAACATTTGTCCCAATGATATCTCGGCCGAGTTCGAAACTGGGTCACGTGAGGTCAAAAACTAGGTCACTAGGTCAAATTAAAGAAAAAGCTTGTTAACACTCTAGAAGTCACATTTTTAGTCCATTCTTCATGAAACTTGGTTAGAACATTTGTTCTCATGATGTCTCAGCTGATTTCGAAAATGGTTACGGTCTGTTGAAAAACATGGCCGCCAGGGGGCGGGGCAGTTTTCCTTATATGGCTATAGTGAAACCTCGTTAACACTCTATAGGCCACATTTATTGTCCAATCCTCATGAAACTTGGTCAGAACATTTGTCCCACTGAAATCTCGGCCAAGTTCGAAAATGGTTCCGGTCTGTTGAAAAACATTGCCCCCAGGGGGCGGGGCAGTTTTCCTTATATGGCTATAGTGAAACCTCGTTAACACTCTATAGGCCACATTTATTGTCTAATCTTCATGAAACTTTGTCAGAACATTTGTCCAAATGAAATCTCAGCCAAATTCGAAAATGGTTCCGGTCTGTTGAAAAACATGGCCGCCAGGGGGCGGGGCAGTTTTCCTTATATGGCTATAGTGAAACCTCGTTAACACTCTATAGGCCACATTTATTGTGCAATCTTCATGAAACTAAGTCAGAACATTTGTTCTAATAATATCTCGGCCAAGTTCGAAAATGGTTCCGGTCTGTTGAAAAACATGGCCGCCAGGGGGCGGGGCAGTTTTCCTTATATGGCTATAGTGAAACCTTGTTAACACTCTATAGGCCACATTTATTGTCCAATTTTCATGAAACATGGTCAGAACATTTGTTCTAATGATATCTCGGCCAAGTCCGAAAATGGTTCCGGTCTGTTGAAAAACACGGCCGCCAGGGGGCGGGGCAGTTTTCCTTATATGGCTGTAGTGAAACCTTGTTAACACTCTATAGGCCACATTTGTTGTCCAATCTTCATGGAACTTTTTCAGAACATTTGTTCCAATGAAATCTCGGTTGAGTTCGAAACTGGGTCACGCGAGGCAAAAACTAGGTCATTAGGTGAAATAAAAAAAAATTGAAGACCCCTTTGATATATTTTAATGAAGCTTAATATGTAGATACATGTACCTAATATCAAGACCTTGCATTATGTTTGTGTTGGGTGGGGTCAAGGTCACAGTTACTAAAAGTTTTCGCTCAATAACTTAAAAACCTTTCTAGATATTTTAATGAAACTTCATACATAGATATCAGGTGAGCGACCTAGGGCCATCATGGCCCTCTTGTTTAGCTCTGGAGTAATGTAGAAATTAATATGGGACACATTCAATTAAGAAAAAAGTAGAACCCATTGCCAACTGTGGGTCTATGCCCCTGTGCCTTAACAAAATCCTGGGGAAAGGCCTGCATTGGTGACAGCAAGAATGAATAAACTCTAGATTTATATTCACCAGCTTTTTAACTAATGCACATGGGTATTTTGGTGAAGTTGTGGTTGGTGACATCAGTAACCAGGCTGGCTAGCTCAGTTGGTAGAGGGCTGGACTACAAATCTGAAGATTGCAGGTTTGATCCCTGGCCTGGCCACATAACTTGTGTGGTGATCGGTCATGAAGTTCTTTCTACGGCCATTCTCTCCCTACCTCTGATTCAAGGAGGGCAGTTGTCAGTTACTTGCATAAGTATGTGCGCTTAGTACAGTTAAACCAGCTACCCCTGGAAAAGTGTGAGTTGGTTAGCTGACCACCATGATGTGACTGAAATACTGTTGAAACGGCAAAAAATTCAACAAAACAAACAAACAAACAGACAACATAAGAGTTTTGTGATAATCTGTATAATATGGAGACATCTATGTCGTATAGGCACACATCAGTTTTCACTATGAAATAATTTAAATGAAAATAAATGTTTGCAAAAATAAGTGTATATTAATATATGTGTGTGTGTGTGAAATCCTAAGCATATTATTATCAAATTGTCCTTACATGAGTATGTTCTGTCAGTGTGCTTCTTATGCTTTATACAAGTATTGAGCAATTTCTTGTATCTATTTTTAAGGGATTTTTCAAGATTTTTCGAACCTGCAAGCTTGTAACGAGCGCAGAAGAGGCTGATATTCTCGTTCTTCCAGCATGTAAGGCAAATCACAAATACATCATATGTATAAGAAATATAATGGCTATACAGTTATCAATATATTTATAAATGTTTAATTATAACCAGTGTCATATCCAGTAGGAGTATTATCATGCCTGTTGCTCAATGACATGTAATATAGCAAACTTTCATTGCCGGTATTTAACAATTAAAGGGTATCACATTCAACATTTAAACATAATCATGTAGTGTTTTGTCGAAAAATGTTCACAAAAATCGGAACGTTTAAGCAGAATTTTAAAGTCACTATCAATGGAATACATTTAAATATGTGATGTTCATTAAATTATTTAACAGTTGAAAAAATTAATTCATTTGAACGTTGTGAGTCGTTTTCATGATTACATGTATTACTTGCAACATTTTCATCAACAATTTTACTACCAGTTAACCCATTAAGTCTTAAATATAATCTGCAGAAATATATCATCTCTACAGTAAATCTGAAACATTCCACATGTGTAGGCATAAGTGTGCAAGAGGAAATTTAGAGGTTTTTTTTTAAAATTAATTATTATTACCTCGTAATTGAAGAGAGAGGGGTATACTGGAGTCACTCTGTCAGTCGGTTTGTTGGTCGATAGGTCAGTCCACATTAAATGTTATAACTTTATGGAGTGAACTTACTCCACATTTATGCGTCATAACCATGAAGTTTGCAAGAAACAACTCATACCCAGTGATCTACATATTACTTTGTTATTTGCCCTTAAGCAAAGACATGGGCAGTGATCTGTCCGCATACAATGTCACAAGTTGAATAAGCGTTGCAAGGTTACTAGTGACAAATCTATAGATTCCATTAACAAAATTTGACAGGATATTAAAATAAAAATAAGCTGAAATGCTTATATTTGTACCTTTTATGCATTTGCAATCATACAATCAGTGTTACCCTGGAAATGTTTCATTTAATCCTTTACAAACAAATGTTGACATTAGACAGTTTGCCTGTCACATGATGTCAACTTAGCCATTGCTGTGATCTTTGGCAGCACAACAAGATCAGTTCCTTTATTTTTGGTTTTCAGCAGGAAATGGACACACTAAACATTCAACAATGAAACTATTCCAGTGCCTTGTTGGCAGAGAGAAATCTATTGTCAGTGCAAAGTGGGTGACAGACTCTATTGCAACAGGTTGCTTGCAAGAGCTGGTAAGAGTACAATAAAAATAAACTTAATTTTACTGCCCCCCCCCCCCACTCGCCACATTATTAAGTGATTGATGAGCTATTATAGAGGTACTGTCCTGTGTATTCCATCATATATAATCATGTTATAGCTTGTGTGGAAAATAACTTACGATTTTTTGTGCAAACATGAAACAAAAGTTTTCAAGCAAGGTTATGGTTGGTTGTAAACCCGCATTTAATTAATTCATGCCCCATAACCAGTGGAAGAATGCAGATGTGATCAGACTAGAAACACAGGACTGTTTTAATTTATTCAGTCAATATTCAGGCCGGTCAAATGGTTATTATGGTTTTCTTGTTTCTTTATTATTGCACAGGATGAAAGATATGCTGTGAAGAGTGCAGTAACATATGGCGAGTGGTCTGCGTATGAGAATTATGATCCTTTCGAATTCAAATTCCTTGGAAGTGATTGGATTGAAACTAAAGAAGGTAACTAATGGAATTTCAGTTAAAGAATGTCAATTAGCTCATCATTTATACCCCACTTGTTCACACACTGTTCCCACTTGTTCACATACTGTCCTCACTTGTTCACACACTGAACCCACTTGTTCGAGCACTGTCCCCACTTGTTCACACACTGAATTCACTTGTTCACACACTGTCCCCACTTGTTCACACACTGTCCCCACTTGTTCAAAGACTGAACCAACTTGTTCAAACACTGAACCCACTTGTTCACACACTGTCCCCACTTGTTCACATACTGTCCCCACCTGTTAACACACTGAACCCACTTGTTCAAACACTGTCCCCACTTGTTCACACACTGAACTCAATTGTTAACACACTGAACCCACTTGTTCAAACACTGTCCCCACTTGTTCACACACTGAACTCACTTTTTCACACACTGAACCCACTTGCTCACACACTGTCTCCACTTGTTCACATACTGTCTCCACTTGTTCACACATTGAACTCACTTTTTCACACACTGAACCCACTTGCTCACACACTGTCTCCACTTGCTCACATACTGTCCTTGCCTGTTCAATTTGTTATTATTATATAACTTATAATATCCTCTAATCAGCTGTTAGTGTAATGTGATATGCGTTGTGGGGGCATCAGTGTCTGTGACGACACATTAAAAAAGATACCCTGTATATTTAGGAAGGGACACGTTACAACAGAATGATTATTGAAATTGAGGGCATCCCTGTTATATATAGTTTTATGTTATTTCAGAGAAATGAATGATAAAATATGAACAGGTATTGAAGTGGAACAACTTTATTTTATTATCTTCAGACGATCTCCGATGTCTTTTAACTAGAATTGGTGGTCATGAGGTGTTGACAGCGTCTGTAGACACTATCTTCATTTGCGCTGATGGAGAACTTCATACATCATGTATATATTTTTCTTACTGTTCAATAGTTCCAATGTAAGAGTTTTTTTTGTCAAAATTTAATTTGAATTTTATCACTTTATCAGAAAAATATCCATGATTAACGGTCCAATATTCTATACACATGGAAATAGCAATGTGTCCGAAATCATTTTTCTCAAGATATGTATTGAGTGAATTATCCCTTTGGTCGTTAAAGATTAAGAACACTTGAAACTATATTGCTTACAGTTACCTGGTATTAATCATTCTTTGAACAACTGCTTGCTAACGTAACTATAAAAAAATAATGTGTACTGTGTAAAAATTTATAAATGATCGTTACAATCCACCTTTTATCTCTATAAAAAATTACTGCAATACTCCTGAAACAGTTTGTGCTGGCAAGCTCTTGTACTATTAGAAACATGGGAAGCTCTTGTACTATCACGAAACATAACAGAAGTGTTCGTTTTGTCCTTTGCATTTGTTCTTACTGGAGTCAGATGTCTGTTGACAGCTGATGTAAAACAAAACTGTGCGCTGATATTACGTTGTGTATGTTTCAGCTCAATGTGTTGATAAAGAGTGGATCTTCCACACCATAATCAGTGGAAAGGTCATCAGCCCTCTATCCAAAATATCCGATGACATAGTGAATTGCAGTGATAATGACTCGGACATTGTCGGGTGTGAAGCATTTTCACCAAGTAAAAAAATATTTGTCCAGACTTCAGGATCTCTGTCTGGAAAAAGAAAGCAAAAGCTCCAAAGTTGTGTCTACTGTCAGGTATTGAATACAAAAATGTCAAGACATCTTGCGAGTAAACATTCAAATGAATTGGAAGTTGCCAAAATATTAGCATTGCCGAAAGGATCCCAGAAACGAAGGCGAGCTTGGATTGAACTTGCAGCAAAAGGGAATTGGGTCCACAACAAAGAAGTTCGTGAAACTGGAAAGGGGTTTATTATTCCAAAATACAGGCCATCCATCAACAATGTTGAGCGAAAGTATCTTCCTTGTGAGTTCTGTAAATCCGAAATTGTTGCAAGTGATATGTGGAAGCATCACAAGACATGTGTTGTAAGGCCAGCAGGCATTCATAGCGACTCACCGATTGCAAATTCTAAATTACTATTGCCTGTTGATTGTTCTCAGGAACTAAACAGAAAAGTTCTTAGCAAAATGCGGGATGACCTCATTTCGGTTGTTGTCAGGTCTGATCCACTTATCCTCGAGTTTGGATCAAGAAAATATGAAAAAGTAGGAGATCAAGACCATATGCACCAGCACATCGGTCAAAGGATGCGTGAATTGGCAAGGATAGTGATATCTATGAAGGATACAAGTAAGAGAATGTTGACTTTGAAAGACTGCTTAATTCCAACACGATGGAAACTTCTTTTAAATGCTGTAAGATCAGAAGCTGGTTTCGATAGCGAGACCATGCAGTGGTCAAGACCTTCATTTGCTATTAAAGTAGGACATGGCATCAAAAAGTGTGCTAAAATTGTTAGAAATCAAGCTAACATAATGGAGGATGAAGAATTAAGAGAACGTGCCAACTCTATTATTGAGTTGTATGAAGATGAGTGGGAGGAGCGCATAGTGTCTCCAGCAAGAGCCTCATTAGCCTCAGTGAAGTATAACACACCGAAACTGTTGCCTCTGGTGGAAGATGTTGTCACCCTTTCTACATATCTGAAATCTGAAATTGAGGCAGCCAGGACGTCTCCCAAAAAACCTGAAATGTACACCAAGCTATGCAAAGCAGTGTTGGCACAGGTCATCCTGTTTAACAGAAAAAGGGCAGGAGAAGCCCAACGACTTAAAGTTGAGGACTTTTTGAGGGCCTCTTTAAACCCAAAAGTGGACGCTGAAGTAAAAAAGTCGCTTACCAATTTCGAACAAACATTGTGCGAGACCCACATTCGTGTAGAAACCAGAGGAAAACGTGGACGCAAGGTTGCGGTAATTTTTACTGCGGAAATGAAGAGCCACATTGAAATTTTGTTGAAATTAAGAAAGAACTTGGCCATCGAGTCTAAGTATGTGTTTGCCCCTCCCAACACACATATGCCTTACAGGGGATCAAAAACCTTACGGGAAGTATCATTGGAAGCAGGATTGAAGTATCCAGAAAGAATAACGTCAACTAACCTAAGAAAACAGTTGGGGACGATGTGTCAGCTGTTGGGCTTAACAGAAAATGAACAAGATGTTTTAGCCAAGTTCATGGGACATGACATTCGAGTACACCGTGAATTTTACAGACTTCCCCAGAGCACGATAGAAATAGCAAAAGTGACAAAAGTGCTACACTTGCTTAATGCAGGAAAAATATCCGACCTGGAGGGGAAAGACCTCAACCATATTGATCTTGATGTTGGTAAGTCACTCTTTACTAACCTTTGATGGTAAGATATTGTTAAGAGGTTTAACAAAATGGTTTAAACATTGTTATCAACAAGAATTTAAGTTACAATCCTTTTAAAATATTAAACCACATTGTTGCCAATTATGAAAATTAAATGGAAGATGGCAGAGTATATTGGTTTGCTTATTTTGGTGTTTTGTTTCTGCTTTTTTTTTGCAATTTAAACCCTTTGATGCAGGTCATACTGACATTGTTTGGCTGCAAATCAATACGAGAGTGTGCATGAACATGCTAAAAATTTGATTGGATTAATGCATAAAATATATGGCTATTATGTTTATGGAAAGCTAGTATAAGTATGTCCTTGTGCAACTCATTCATGCCAATTATCTGTTTACAGAACTAGAAGACAGTTCTGGTGATGAATCTTTAGACGAGGAAATAAGTGTGCATCTGGAGGGTAATTAAAATCCATACCTTTATTGATAAAAATAATACAGCTGAACCGAAGGTTTTTTCCTAGTAAAGTTAATATGTTGTTGCACTTCATTAGTTTTATGTATGTGTAAGGCCTGGTACATCACAATAATGTTTGAATTAACAAATTTTAGATCTGACGAATACCTCTGTCGACAAAGGCGAATCTTCAAAAGATTTCATTACGTCAAGGAAACAAAGTATGTAAACCCCTTTATTATTTTTCTAGAGAATTGTGACAACAAACAGAAACCCTACTAAAAAAAATTCTGTCTGTAACCACTATAGCTATTGAAACTTGACACAATGTATTCAGTTTCACAATAGAATAGAACGATTGATACAATTTGGGTAACAGTACATGAACACATTATTTAATTAGCATTTAATTGATTACTGACCTATCAACATATTCAACTGAAACTCCACACATATCTTTGGGGTCATTATGTTACCTTATAGAGTTCATATGTATTGTGTAATGCTGGCAAACCCACTGTCCTGCGACAGCTCTTGATACAATTCTACCACCATTAACCAATTTTGTATTTCCCTATGGTTGCTTAATAAATACTTGTTTTCAATACAGAATGGGTCTCCATGCAAAATGAAGAAAATGAGGATGGTGATAGTGGTAGCGATAGCGATGCAGAATGGTGTCCACCCCGTAAGAAACTATGTAAGGAATATTTATCCTGATTTGATTTTCTATTTGTCCTCATTACAGTTTTCCATTGTTTTGTTTGGAAATTCTTCATAAACATATCTGTAAAGTTATATTGTATTTGAATTAACCTTTATGCCGCCCTTTGCAGTTGCACTTTCCTAGGAAAAGTGTTAGTAGGTTAACTGACCTCTGTTATGTGACTGAAATACTGTTGAATTTGGCATAAAATCCAGGGAGAATAAATTTGTTCAGCTGATATTATTGTTTAATTATGTAATTTGTCTTTTCTATTCCACTCGACCAAGTATTGGCGTCCAATCAGGTTAAAGGGTGTTTCTCAGGAATGACTCGAGTGATTGCATTCAAACCTAAAACTTTTAGTCTTAATTTTAAAATTAACCTAAAGGTTTGGTTACTTCAATTTGAAATGTGTCTTTATGACCTTTGACACTTGAAAATTTCAAATTTCATAAACTTGAGTGACAGAGTCAATTTTTATTTCCATTATCTAACTCGACAATGAGTATTCATACATAGTTACCCTAAACCAATTTAATATGTATTGCATTGTATGAGGTTATTGTTCAAAGATCAAGGTAACAAGTACTGAAACAAACAAGGTTAGCTCAATAACTTAAAAACGAAATTATTGAAGGATACAGTAAAGTTAGATAGCAAAGGGATAGAGATTGTGTGATGGGTCAACATCACTGTTAATCACTGGTAATTAAAAAAAAAAAAAATTTCCACTCAATAACTGGATATTTAAAAAAAAAAGGCAATCTTACAAGCACAAGAAAATTCAAATGTGCTGTTTGACAGCTGTTGATTGGGTAATTAAAAAGGTATGAAAAAGTCAGCTGTTGCCACTGAAAGTACATTTAAAATACTGAGAACGCCTTGTCTATATATTTATTTCCCATTCAGTTCGATTGAATGGTGATGCATGTTTTAAACGATGTTTCGTTAGTATAATTTAAATATATATTGATGTTAATTTTATTGATGTTAATTTTAGGCAAAAACTTCCCAAAGAAAGGGCTAAGAACCCCGTGGAGAGAGGAGGAGAAAAATTGTGTGAAAAATGAATTACGTAAATGTTTAAATTTGGGAACATTGCCCTCCAAGTCTGAATGTGAACAAGTAATAAAGAAGAATCAATGTTTAAAGAACAGAACGTGGACAATGGTAAAAGGATTTGTTAGAACAACATTGAATAGAAGGAAATGAATGTCTGTCCATACCTCCTGTCCGATTTTTTAGCTCACCTGAGCACATAGTGCTCATGGGGAGCTTTTAGGATACCGTTTTATCCGCCGTACATCAGTGCGTCCGTGCGTTAGCTTTTTCTTCAAACGACTTCTCCTCCTTAACCCGTTGACAGATTTTAATGAATGAACTTCACAGGAATATTCCTTGGGTGACCCTCTTTCCACGTTGTTCAAATCGCTATAGTCCATTGCATATGTAGGTCACCAGAGCTTAAAAAGATTTAAAAAATGAAAACTTAAAAAAATCTTCTTTGAAACCAAAACGGTCAGGAGTTTAATATTTGGTGTGTAACATTGTCTAGTGGTCCTCTACTAAGTTTGTTCAAATCATGCACCTGGGGTCACTGGCCATGTCCCAGGGGTCACATGATTTATATAGACTTCTATAGTAAATGACTTTAAAAATCTTCTTCTATGAAACCGCAAGGGCCAGGGGTTTATTATTTGGTGTGTAATATCATATAGTGGTCCTCTACAAAGTGTTTTCAAATAATGCTCCTGGGGTCAAAATTGGCCCCGCCCTGGGGGTGACCTGATTTCTTTATATGTATATAGTGAAAACTTTAAAAAATCTTCTCTGAAACCGCAAGGCCAAGAGGTTTGATTTTTGGCATGTAACATTGTATTGTGGTTCTCTACCAAGTTTGTTCAAATCATGCCTCTGGGGTCAAAACTGGCCTCGCCTAGGGGTCACAAGATTTATATAGACTTATATAGTAAACAACTTTAAAAATCTCTGAAACCACAAGGGTCAGTTTTTAATACTTGGTGTCAAACATGGTTGGTGGTCCTCTACCAAGTTTGTTCAAATCATAAAATTTGCCCCGCCCTGGGGCTATCTTATTTCACATATATGTATATAGTCAAAACTTCACAAATCTTCTCTAAAAGGACAAAGCCTAGAGGTGTAATATTTGGCATGTAACATCATAGGTCCTCTACCAAGTTTGTTCAAATCATACCCCTGGAGTTAAAATTTGCCCCACCCTGGGGCTATCTTATTTCTGTTATACGTGTATAGTGAAAACTTCAAAAATCTTCTCTGAAACCGCAAGGCCCAGAGGATTGGTATTTGGCATGTAACAGCATATTGTGGGTCTCTTTCAAGTTTGTTCAAATCATGCCACTGGGGTCAAAACTGGCCCCGCCCTGGGGGTTACTTGTTTCCCTTATATGTATATACTAAAACTTGAAAAATCTCTGAAACGCACAACCCATACATTTGAAATTTGGCATGTAACATCGTATGGTGGTCCTCTACCAAGTTTGTTCAAATCATTCCTCTGGGGTCAAACTGGCCCCACCCTGGGGGTAACTTGTTTTAATAATATCTATTCCGAGTATGAAAATGGTTGCGGTCAGTTGAAAACATGTCCACCAGGGGGTGCAAGTTTCCTTATATGGCTAAAGTGAAACATTGTGAACACTCTCGAATTCGCATTTTTGTCCAATCTTCATGAAACTTGCTCAGAACATTTGTTCTAATGATATCTCAGCCAAGATCGAAATTGGTTTCTGAAACATCACAAAAGTTGCTCAGAACAGTTCAGTTCCCCGAAGTCTCAGGTGAGCAACCTAGGGTCTATGGCCCTCTTGTGTTAATTTAGAGTTTAGTCAGCATCCAACAGGTGAAGCTCTTCGTACAATTAGTTAGAATTTGTATAACCTAATTATTACAACTTTCTACGTATTTCGACATGCGGCATCGGGTTGTATTAGTCACTACTGTCACAAGATCTATAAATGTTTCTGCATAAAAATTTGGTCTGGAATGAAAATTGAACAGTGGTAGTCATTGTTATAAAAAAAACAACAAGTATAATACATTTACTATTAATTTTGTGATGAAAATTTGACTTTTTAAAAACAAAACTGTTAGAAGTATTAATACATGCAAGTTATTATGAAAATATTAGTACTTCACACATTTTGAAAGATGTTGTATTTGGCAAGTCTGAAAAAATTTCAATTACAATCTCAGATAATTATTAGACATCGTAATGAATCACAGAAAAGGAAAAAAGAACATTTGGAGTTTGTATAAACAGGCTCTTTAAATAGAATTGTATATTTTTTTTCACTGTTTTCATGCAATTGTTGTTTGCACTGTCATTTGTTAACCCTTCTCAGATTGCACCATGTTTCTATACTTACACACGCCAATGTTGTACATCTATTCAGGCTATAAGTATGCAATGGGCTATTAATGCCGAATAAAGACTGTTATGTAATATTATGTTTTCACTTGTATTAAAGTTGGAATATCAATAAAATCTGACATGCAATTTTGTAATTACATCACTGTTGTAAAGTAGCATCCTTCGTTTGAAGATGTTCATATGTCTAGTAACTACACTGATGCAAACGGATATAATAATGCATTTAAGAAATAAAATAAGCCCCCAGTAAATTAATTTCTACGTAAACCGTGTTAAGCGCATGCGCAGAAAAACTGATGTTGGTGTGTGCTATCCATCAAAATGTTTTGACAAAGTTTAGAATTGGTAGACAGAGTACATAAGAACAGTTTATTTTAAAATTGCACATTCCCAGTTCCTTATTTTGTTGCCACTATATTATAGTTTGGTTATTGATATTCCAACTTTAACGGGATGCTGCATTTCTTGCAATACTGTCAAAGCATTGTTTTTGTCATATCATGAAATAGTGCTATTCATTTATTTTGTTATAACTATAGTAGTTTTGGCTGGTAAGGATTTTTTGCATTGGTTGCCATGTTGTCAAAACAATGTTGTGACATAATTTATGTTGTAAAAACTTGTTCATTTGTGTGTTTGTTTAGGTACAATTCTTTTCTGATTTGTCATTTTACAGTTCCTCTTGTAACATGGCTATGAACTGTCATTCAGCAATTGTAAAATATATTAACAGCATGTCACATGATGCATAAACCAGATCTAAAGTTTCAGTCACTAATAAAATTGCTGGTTTGTATGCTGATAAGGCCGTAGTATTAGTAATATTGTGCATTTATAAATGATGGTATTTTGTAAATAATTGTGTGTACCATGTATAAATGACAGTATTTTTAACCAGGTTTTCAACGAATCCTGGTTATTAGATTGAGGTATGGCGGGCGGGCAGGCATTGTCAAACAAGTGGTTTCCGGTGAATAACATAAGTTAACATACGGGTAAAATATGGCAGGATTGCCCTTATGAAATTAAACAAGCAATGTTTATCTACACATGTAGAATTTGGCCCCGTTGTAAAATAACCAACTTGATAGTTATAAAAGTTTTGAGAAACACAAAACGATATTTTACCTGGTTTTAAAGAAAATTGCAAATCCTGGCTCTTAGATTAGTGATGGTTGGTAGGTGGGGGGGGGGGGGGGGGATCCGGTCATTAACTTAGGTTTGTATGGACAAATCTTGATGAAACTGCAAGACTTCATGGCGACTTAGCTTGGGAAATTTGGGGCAAGTCAGTTGAAGGTCCAGGTCACTAAATGAAAACAGAAAAACTGTTCCCACTCAATATCTTGAGGTAGGATAGAGGCATTGTGTTGGAATTATTTGTGTATTTATTACTCAACTTGAGATTGCATTTGAGGCCAGTTGTGTCATCGTCAATGTTCCTTACTAACATTAGTAAAAAAGTTTCCACACAATAATGTGTTGTTGAATATTGAAACTGCACTTAAATTGTGTGTGTAGTTAGCTTACATGTTAACCTAGCTTGTAATTTTGGCCAGTTGGGTCAAGGTAACTTTTACTCAAATAGAACTAAATATGCATGTATCATATGTTAATTCTTGTTTCAGAAATTATGCTGGCGAAAGAGATCTGTGTTTGAATTCAAAAATAGTTCCATATAAGTCCAAAAGCAAATGTTTGTAAAATCGAATAAAACTACAGAAAATTTAGTATTGGTTTTCATGCTAAAATTGTATGATGAAGAGAATGTATTGTTTCTTTCGTTTCATGCAGTGTATGTATATATGCATGGACTATAGACAATTAAATCTGAATTAAATACAATTGTTTTGCTTTTAATTTTATTTTATGATCAGCTGATTGACATGTACAATTTATAGCGTCGCTGTCAGTGTACACCTTAAAGTTCTTCAAATGTGATGACAAAAATTATGTATTATGATTATGTCGCATTAATTATACATCATTATATATATTTTATAACACTAAATGAAATAAATAGTGTGGCTGATTCATACGCGGTATTATTATCGACGACTGGTTTAAATTTTATCAAACTATTATCAACCAACGTTCACAATAGTCTTCTGACTAAAACCAAAGCACACAAAGAAGAAATAACATTTTCAATGTCTTTCTCAAGTTATGTACCTAACCGGAACTATTGAACGGCAACGAACATGAATAATCGACTGTCTTACATTGCGCACTCTGTTCCCCTTGTTCACACTTTCCCTTCGGGTTTTCACTCTGTGCCTTAATCACATACTTTCCTCACTTGTTCACACACTATCCTAACTTGTTCACACAACGTCCTTCCCTTATTCGCACACTTCTCACATGTTCTCACATAGTTCCTGCTTATTCGCCTTCTTCAACGCGTCAGTGTTTGGTAATAGCATGTTAAAATGCGAATCGTATTTAAGGGATTATAGTACGACACATTTGAAGAATTGTCAATGAACGTTATCAATTGAATAAATAAAGTCATTGGAAAAACAAAAATGTGTTGAGACAGCATTAGGGGAAAAACTAAATCATTTTGACACATGTAAACTATAGACAATAAAAATATTAGCGGTCCCCCTTCCCCCTTCATTAAAGATGTTTTGAAAACTAGGTAAGTCGGTCTTCAACTATTAGCCGACAAACAATTCACAAATTTATTGTCGACATCTTGCATATTGTATGCGACCAGACGGTTATTGATCGCCGTCTGAACACAGACCAGCTAAAACGTTCTCCGAACAGTTGAGGTGAGCGCAAGATATTTGCATAGGACGGTCGCAGCAAATGATTGTAAATGACTGCAACTTAAGTGTATTGATCAATGGATCTGGTGATTGGAAAGTTGGTAACCCGCCGCCGTCCGACAATAAGAAGACCGCCCGACATATTGGCATTTGTTCTTTTGTACTAATGTATACTACGTAGATAGTTTAGATTATTTTTTTCTGCTAACAAATGTGTACGAAAGGTTTATAAAGTGGTTTGCACGAATGAAAGAAAGGTCTATAAACAAAGATTTTACGTGACCTGGATGGCGCATGTGGGGTGGGGCTGGAGTTGACAGTCACAGCGAAGGTCACAACCCGAATTCATAAATCGTCGCGCATGTTTACTTTTTTGTTACAGCCAAGAAAAATTAGGCAAGAAATGAAACTGCTGTAAGCATTATTCTTGGGTTTGTTCTTACACAATTACCACATGTTCACAGATAGATCCGAGTACACATCATAGTAGACACAATTGCAGGGAAATCCATTAATTACATTTGTAATGGAAAACAGGTAAGGGCATTCGAAATTCGCTTACACATACTTATCACGTTGTTTATTTGTTACCACAGCAACCTATACAACGCTTAAAGTTACTATTCATTGAACGTGTAACCTCCACGTGCACACGCGTGAGTCTGTATGACTGTCAACCTATGACGTTGCCGGAGGCAATAACAATTGACTGCTATATAGGTCGCTTATTGAAGTTCATGTGCGCACCGGAATGGCTTAATCGAATGCATTAAAAATGCATCACAAAATTCAAAGACGTTGTTTCTTGCTCAAATAAATAGTGTTGCGGTGAAAATGAATATAATAATCTTTGGGGCATTTGTTTCAAGGAAATTACACGTTTTAATGTCTATAAATAATGAATTCACCTAATGCATTTGGCCCTTTAAAAATGTTTGCAGCACTGTCGTAACATCCACGTTCACAGCTGTATTATAAGAAACAACGGAGGGTTGCTGCCCGTCAAATAAGTGTGATAAAATTGACCAGTCGGCAATTAGTATGGTCGTTTACTTTTCACACGTATTTCCGTACAATTGCGATTCATATAAATCGCATCTTTTAACGTTGAATTCAGAAGACAAAACGATCGGAATCACATCGACCGAGCACCGTAGACGAAAGGCATTGTCTTGGATTGGTAATTAATAATTCAAGTTTAAAAACATTCACTATTTCAACAGCGATCGACACCAATACCATGTAGACGGCATGCGTCCGGAAAAGCGCCGACCTAGTAATACAGTAATCGCCTGCTTATCGGGCATTGTCTGTACAAGAACCAGTACTGTAAACTACTGATAAATTACAATAACCAATATTTCTGGTACATGTGAACCAATGGAACGCTTGAGCATTGAACCATGTGTACGAAACATACAAGTTCGAAGATACAAGAATCTTTATTTCATGACGATATAAAATATAAAAAGTATCTAATATGCATTTCTAATTTATATAATTATATAATAATCAACTGAACTAATTACATATTATTTCATTCAGCAAAACAATTTAGTAATATTTCTTAACTCGATGAGCTAATGCTGTTTGTTATTAAATTTATATTATATACACATATTTCAGACTAAAACATAATACCATTACCAGAGAAATTAAAATAAATTGCATGTTAAAGCATATGTTATTAATGACTCTCTTAATGCATTAAGTATGCATTATGAAATGCAAAAACGTTGTTTCTAGCTGAGGTATGCCAGGATTTAACGGGGGCACAGAGGGAGGACATATTTTCGTGCGGGGATATGTCCAACATTCCATTTTGGACGGACAAAGTCCGCGTTGTTAAATTAGCGGCATATGTCCAGGTGGGCATACGCACTGGAGGGGATATGTCCGTCTGACTAAAATTTGACGAGATGGCATATATCCGACATTCCATTGCGGGCACTTGCTGACCCCGAAGCTTATATATTATATAATAATATATAATAATTTGTAACCAAAAAGTCTTTTATTTCTGATTTAAATCTTTGACAAAACAAACATATATCCATATCGCATGATGAGCTTGCTTACTTAAAGCCGAATGCATTTCGTGTCATTACGGCATTCGTGCATTTTTATTAGTCATAAACTGCCATCTTTGTGTCAGTACATTGCATAAGCCTTCTACCTGTTTCGTCTACGCTTCAGTAAACGCATGCACTATTCCATGCCTTTATCCTCGGTGACACGTTTTTAGGTATTCCAGCGTTATTAGCACTTGTAATTTTATAGTTTCATTTTTTTTTTTTCAGTTTTAAATGCTGTTTCAAGAAGTAGAATATTAAAAATGGGAACACTGTACTGTAATGTCATTCACCTTCTTTCTTTTAAAACACACAATAATTGTGTTGGTCATACCCATATAAGTATCTTTTAATCAAAATAGTTAATATATAATTGGGTATTTCATCGTGTGCGTCTGAGAGAGGAAAAAATGCACGCTGCTCGTTTTGTTTACCCATACGGTTTTAACGTATGAGGCAGATGTAGGAATGGAAAAGTACACTATTTATCGGATACGGAAACACACGATGCGGACAGAGAGGTTTGACTCGTCGGTCGGAAAGCAGGCAACTACGGTAGTTTATTGGGCGGCAGTGCATCAGCCCCTCATCGTGCGTCAACATTCTGACGTCCAACGTTTGTAGCGTCGTAGTAACATGGCGGAAGCACGCACGGTGTTTCGTATGTCACGTGTCATATTGTCATGCTGCGCACAAAAAGTATCGGTGCAAAAGACTTTAAATGACACAGTTTGCGAAACACTTGCGTCGATTATGTCATTATATGTGTAATTGGTGTTTTGTTGTTTCAACACAAGTAAATCAATATACGTTAGATGGACATCAATCGCATTATTTCATAAGTTTCTCCAGACGTGCGGCAGACCAGCGGCGGTCGCAGGGTTCCCGAACTTTAGCCTCGTGTTGCCCATGCAAACTCCATAAGATTTTTAAACAACGGCATGCTTTTGTTTTGAGGCTTGGTAAGTAATATTGGACGAGAATCTCGTTAGTGGGCTTGCCTAATACAAAGTGAAACTTGCCAGTAAATCTCACAACTCACAATTTATTACATTTTTTTTCACAAGGGGGGGGGGGTGTAGTAGTGGTGGGGGGATAGGGGGATAGTGACTTGGCCCCGCGCCCAATTCCTGTGGTCATACCTCTATCAATAGAAGGCCCTTATGTTTATGAATTTCATAAAATTAGATCTATTCTAAAAAAATATTTATATATTTATTAATTAAATTATTCTTAAATATTTGGATTAGATGCACACAAGAAAGGAAATATAATCGACGAGTTAGCGGAGCGTTTGCTCTGTCAACTCATCGAGACCATCTTCACAATGAAAAGAAAGGATTCAGCTAAAAACTAAGGAGCGCGGGTTTTAAACTGAAAGTGAAAGTTTGACTCAGGGATTGATACGTTTCATTGTTATTTATTTTATTTGACATATTATTGTCGTTTTCCACTTTCAGAAAATGTATTGACCATAGGCTAGAGCTTGCATGGAATTTTGAAACTGAAAGCTGACGAACAAAAGTTAATATAAATCGAAATAATTGTTTTTGATGCTGTTTAAACTGAAATATGATGAATACTATTATAAAGTCAAATAATAAAATTCTCATTAATATGTTGAATTCATATTTGACTTGTTGTTGGACTTTAGACATCCTACGACTTCAGACTAATGCAGCAGTCTTCAGCCCAATAACAAGGCAAATATCATGAATATAAATTAACAAGATTTCTAATTAATAACATAAATATAATATGATTTTAATGTTTATACTATTATGTATGAATTTATTTATTCCGGACTTCTACTCGATCTAGAAGTTAACAGTCTGCTTATAGCACAAAATTCATTCAAATGTTTTAAAAATCAATGCTAATGGAGCAACAGAGATTTAAATGGTGCGACTAAGTGTACAAGACACGAATGTTACGTAAGTTTTATACACAAACCGATTCCGATCCGACATAATCATGTTATAGACATTTACTCGCATGTGCAGTTACACAAAGTACTAACGACGAAAAGTATATTAATGAGTAAGCTAAAGCTATTTTTTTTTCAAACCTTACTTCCGTACTTCGCTTTCTTTTGCTGTCGGACAGTTTAATCGGGCATCAGACATTAGAAAGCTGCTAACTGTTCGTGGATTTGCGAATTATAGACGCTTTTTTAGAGAAAATAGAAAATAGCTCAACGTTGTGTCTGTAAATGGAAAATCATCACATAATGACGAACCTTTATTTCTAAGTTTAACCAAATCTCATTGTTCATTTTTTTATGTGTAGACTCATATTTGATAAAGGGACTTCAACTCGGATATAACTGAATTCCAAGAAACGGATAATGTAGACTTTGTAACTAAACTGTTGACGTATATCATTTTGTCATTATTTGCAATTGCTATACTATTATCCGGAGTATATTTATATATTTAATAGTTTTCTATGTAGAGCCTTCTGTCTTTACATTTACACCGCTCTTGACCTCAACTAATAAAACAGATGCCTTTAATCTTCGGAGCCTTATCAGCTTTAAAAGTTAAAAATGTACCAAATTGCGTTAATTATTAAAACGATGTTCATCCTTTAATTACTTTTTTTTCGAGCATGTATACGATTGGAAAGTATGTATATTTCTCCAGCACTACGCTATGTTATGTTTGTTGTATTATATTATGTGATGAAGACGGTGTGCACGCACTTGAAAATATAATAAGCTGTTCTGTTCCATTCTATTCTTAGCAGACCAAAGATCAAATACCGTTATTTACGTATGCGTTTCAAGCGTCTATTATTAGCCATGCCACGTTCCGCGTCTTGTAAAAGATATTAATTCGCTTAATTGTTTTTTGTTTTTTGTTTTTTTTAATCTATATATTAAAACAAACCTATAAATATGTATTAAAAAACACATTGGTCTCTGTCGCAATATAAATTCCACAAAGAATGATATAATCAGTGAATCGCATGGTAGTCCAACAATTTGCTATCGCCATCTCGAGCCCACCTGCCTGATATCGGCCGCAAAAGAGCGCTCGATACCACCTGTCTGAAATATGCCGCGCCGCTCGATTCCACCTGCCTGAAATCGACAGCAACGCTCGATCCCACCTTTTTGAAATGGGCCGCAAAGTTCGATTCCACTTATCTGAAATCGGCCACAACGCTTATCCCACTTCCATGAAATAGGCCGCAACGCTCGATCCCACCTGCCTGAAAACTGCCGAAACGCTCGATCTTACATGTCTGAAATCAGTTGCAACGCTCGATCCCACCTGAATGAAATCGACAACAACACTGGATTCCAGCTGCCTGAAATCTTCCGCAACGTTCGATCCCACCTGTCTGAAATCTGCCGTAAAGCTCGATCTCACTTGTTTGAAATCGGCCTCAATGTTCGGCCCACCTGCCTGAAATCGACCATAGCATGCACCACACCTGCCTTAAATAGACCGCATCATTGACCACAACATTCAACGTTTTAACGGGAAGTTAACTTAAGGTATTATGTACTTTTTTTCAGGTCGGTACTTTTGTAAAGAGCGGCGCAGAACATAAAAATAAAATATAAAATCCCTTTTTATTTTTATTTCACTTTTCGGCAAATTTGATTCGGCGCTTCCGTTAAACAACTTATTAAAAACTCTGGCCTAACTCTCAGAAATCAGCCGCAACGCTCGACACCGCATCAACATAACGTTTGAAAGCTACGGTTAACTATGGCAAAGAGAGGACGAAGACGCTGGGTGTGCATGGATTGTCCCGAGTGCTTTGAATAAAATAAAATTACCCAACAACAATGTATATTCGGGACGAAAACAAAATAAGGTGATCAAACCTTATCAATTATACATTTTATTTTTATAATCTTCGTTTTTTTCAGTTTCAATACGCTTCTGTTTAAAAACGTGCAGGTAGAATATGTCGCACATGGTTACCATCATAGCTTTTTAAGCATGTACATAAATGGAGCATTCTAATACATTATACGTAATCTAAAAATTTCAGATTCTATATTTTAAAATGAATATCATAAAATGTAATATATTCTTAATTAAAGGTGCGTATTGTTCTAAACTGTCATTGGGTGGGGGTCCTCAATGTGCGTGTGTGTGGCGTCCCCACTGTCCTTAGTCCTCAGTGTGAGTCGGTGTGTCCAAGTGGGTGGAGTCCTCAATGTGCGTGTGTGTGGCGTCCCCACTGTCCTTAGTCCTCAGTGCGAGTCAGTGTGTTCAAGTGGGTGGAGTCCTCAATGTGCGTGTGTGTGGCGTCCCCACTGTCCTTAGTCCTCAGTCTGCTTGGGTCCTCAGTGCGAGTCGGTGTGTCCAAAGTCCTCAATGTCATATCAAATGTCCAACTCTTTAATAAACAAAAAAATTAAAAAATAAGTATCAATTCATATTGTTTGTATCAAAAGACGCGCTCTCACCAATTTTCGTCGAAATTACTTCACGGGAATGTGGTGTACCCATTTGGAGGTCCTACGACTTGTGTCCTCACTCTGCACCGTATGCAAGTATGTGTGTGTGTGTGTGTTTGTGGATGTGTAAGAACGAGTAAGCGTGAGGGAGTGCGAGCGTGAGCAGTCCTTTTTGATATTGTGACATTAATGTGTAAAATTAAAATATGTATGCAGGATAATAAATGATAAAAATAAAAAGTTTAATTTTTCGGTAAGCTAGTTTCTAAACTTTTTGTTTCTGCTCTCTAACGCGAGAATGGGTTCAGCTATTGTAATAAAACTTCAAACATAGATACCTTATCGCGAGATCTCGCTTGGGATTGCATATAGGGTGGATGGGGACAAGGTCAAGGTCACTGTTACTAAATATAGAAAAACGGTTTCTGCTCAACAACTTTAGAACATATTGAGATATTTTAATAAAACTTAATACATAGATACCTTATATCAAGACCTTACTTGGGATTGCATATGGGGTGGGTGCGGTCAAGGTCACTGTTACTAAAAATAATTAAAAGTTTTCCGCTCAATAACTTGAGAATGCATTGAGATATTTTAATAGAACTTAATACATAGATACCTTATATCGAAACCTTGCTTGGAATTGCATATGGGGTGGGTGGGGTCAAGGTCACTGTTACTAAAAATAGAAAAACAGTTTCCGCTCAATAACTTGACAACGCATTGAGATATTTTAATGAAACTTTATACATACATACCTTCAATCGAGACCTCGCTTGAGATTGCATATGGGGTGGGTGGGGTCAAGGTCACTGTTACTAAACATAGAAAAACGATTTCCGTTCAATAACTTGAGAACACATTGAGCTATTTTAATGAAACTTAATACATACATACCTTATATCAAGACCTCGCTTGGTATTGCATATGGGTGGGGGGGGAGGTGCAAGGTCAAGGTCACCATTACTAAAAATTGTAAAACGGTTTCTGCTCAATAACTTGAGAACGCATAGAGATATTTTAATGAAACTAAATATATAGATACCTTATATCGAGACATTGCTTGGGATTGCATATAGGGTGGGTAGGGTCAAGGTCGATGTCACCATTACTAAAAATAAAACATGGTTTCCGCTCAATAGCTTGAGAACACATAGAGATATTTTTAATGAAACTTCATACATTGATATCTTATATCTAGACCTCGCTTTGAATTGCATATGGGATGGCTGGGGTCAAGTTCACTGTTACTAAATACAGACAATCAGTTTATTCTCAATAGCTTGAGAAGACATTGACATTTTTAATCAAACTTAATAAATAGATACCATATATCGAGACCTCGCTTGGAATTGCACATGGGGTTGGTGGGGTCAAGGTCGTGTTACCATTACTAAACATTTTATTGATTTGCTGACGTTTGAACAATTTGCTTTTTCGTTGAATTTCCATGTTTCTTATTTTAGAAAAAAAATACCAGTAACTCTGACAATCACAAGAAAAATCGAGCAAGCTGTCCTCCTACAGCTCTTGTTAAATTACTTGACAGAAGTAATAAGCGTTATGAGACCGCTTGTGGGGTGCAACAACCAGGTCCTTTGGTGTAAGGTCAACGACACACTTAAAGCTCAAAGGTCAAATATAAGAGTTTAAGCCATTGACATTGACTGAAGTATAATTTTTGTCCGGCATGGACAATTTTTCTAATTACTTGGCAGAAATGATAAGCATTATGAGATGGCATGTGGCGTTCAACAACCAGGTCTTTCGCTGAAAGGTCAAGGTCACTAATCGAGGTCAAAGTTCAAATAATTGCCCAGAGCATACAATTGCAATGCATGCAGGGATTTTCATATAAAGTAGCAGAAATGATCAACATCACCAGGTGATGTGTAGCATGAAAGAACCTCACTTGTGAAGTTAGTGAATTACTTCTCTTTATTCATCAGTGTGCAAATCATTTTGTTGATTCTGCACAGAATGATTAAAGATAGCAAGAGTAAGTGAAGCATACAAGAACCACAACTCATAATTGCCCAAAAGTTTAATTACTACCCTTTATAGATTGTTTTGTCAGGACTAAAACTATTTAGTGATAACTCAGCTTACATCACAGAATAAGAGAATACATTAGCATAAAACACAGTATAAAAGTTCTCCTTTTGCAAAATAATGTGTATGCCTACAGACAAAGCGGCTTCATGTGGAAATGGCTGCATAGGTGGGGGCATCCGTGTTTGTGGACACGTTTCTAGTTTGGAAAATCAAATGCTAGCATATAATGATATGCAGTGTAAATTTTTAAGAATAAAAAGACATATTGGTATAATAGTACCAATTAATGACCCCAATACTGATACACATGTAATTGCAATAAACAAGCTGTCATAATAGGACCCTCCTCTGGCGTTTCTGCTAGTTGCTTGTCACACCAATTGATTTATATGTTTTTAAAAGTAAAACACAATTGTTTATTGTTTCAATCAGCTATGCTCAACCTTAAGACTGGTCGACTATGACTGAAATCATTAGATCACAAAATTAATGTGATTCCACTGTAATATTCTTATTATTTGTGTCTATTATTCATCAGTTAAATCTCCACAGTTTTATATTCCATGTTTTTGAAAATTAAATCTACAATTTTGGTTACATGTATAACCCTTAATGAAACAGAAATCAACATTTTTACCTTTCACAGCATTGGCACTAGGTGTGGCTGGCTGCACAGTGTACCAGGGTAATACAGCAGCTGCATGTGCTGTCTCCAATGCTGCCTGTTCTGCAACGGTAGGACGGTGTCAATGTAACAACAACTACTACCAATATGGCACAAATACATGCAGTTCAAGTAAGACATTTAATAATTAATTAACCAAACTTTAGTCGTGGAGTACACTACATTAACTTAATTACAAGTGGCTATTCAGTAATCTTGAACTTCTAGTGTGTGTAATAGTGTTAGTGCACTTATCTGTGATCATATTGCATGCAATTTTGATGTTGATATATTTTCCATGAAAGTGAACCTATATGAGTGTTTTGTTAATCCATGAAATATGGCATTTCATAATGATCTTCATTAAGACTTTGGGCTTTCTAAAAATTATGTTGCTGCTCTTGAATAGTTGAATTTTAGTTAAAATCTGAAATGATTAATGTTATCTTAAAATGATGATGTTTGAAAGCAGTTAAACATTTTGTTGTAATTGTGTATTTGTCTCGATTTTTTTCAGTATCAGACCTGCGGGTAACTGTCCAATTACAAGTGACCACCTCATCAGTGACAGTCTCCTGGACTGTTCCGGGTGGTAAGGAATCATTCATTGACGGTTTCAAAGTGGAATGGACAGAAGTTTCTACAAGTACATCAGGCGGACCTGTGTATATAGGCAAAACTATCAAAACTGTTGATGTGTCTGGCCTTATCCCTGGAAGAGCATATGACATCACTGTGACATCGATCAACACACAAACTGCAGCAGATTCAAACAGAACAACTTCAGCCACAGCGCGACAAGCAACAAGTAGGTATCACATTATGTTTAACTGTTTGTACTAAATTGTCATATTATGTTCGGTGCCCAAAACCTAAAATAGTTCACTGACTTGAAAGCTATCTCAATTTGATTAAATTGTGTTTGCTGTAATTCTTGAGCAGACAAAATTACAGTAGCAACATATTATTGCAAGCTACAGTCTTGATATTACTCCAGAAAAATAAATGGGTTGAATACATTACTCCAAAATTAACAGATATCTTTTAGACTTTGTGATGGTTTTAGTGTTAATAATGTACACAGAGAATCTGAAAGGTTGCTACACATATTTTTAAGTATAGATTTTAAACTGAATTTAAAAAATAATACTTGTATATTTCACAGTTGAAAATTTAATAATTGTGCAGAATAATATTTATTATTTTAAAGAAAATGTGGATGAAATTAAGATTAATGAAACTGTTACACAAAAAAAAACATTCACAAACCAAAATTTTGCTTTGCATAACCTGTGTGTTGAATATGTGATGGATAATTTCAGAGCCAAATCCGCCTACAAAAAATCAAGAACAAGATTTGGATGTGTCTGTAGACCATATGATTATTCTCACATGGAACCTATCTGTGGGTCATGCACAGAGCTACCAAGTCTCAGTGAGAAATTTCTCTTCCCAACCACTGAATTTTTCCAGCCCAATGGCACATATCACAAGCATGGACTTCAAAAATGGAGCCACATACATTATCGAGATTGTGTCGCTGAGTGAAACTGTGCAAGGGAAACCAGATGAAGTGAGTGTACCACTGGTGTGGCGTATTAAAACCAAGGTAAAAACCTGCTTATCAATATCTGTTATCCTTACCCTTGTAACATGTGTACAATTCTTGTCTGTAACATTTAAAAGGTGTAAAAAGTTAGTTTTGATAACAATTGAAGAATAGAAGAGCAGTTTACATACTGATATTTCTGCTCTACATCCTCATTTCTGATTTTCACAATAGACCCTTTTCACATTCCCGTTATCAAGTACTGTAGGAGTTGTCTCCCTTGATAAAGCGAATCGAAAACGAGGCTGACGATGTATTGGCTGTAATTGTCCATAAACGAAAATAATATTCAGTGAAGAAAATGTCAAATAAACTTATAAAATGTTGTTATTGATTTTTTTCATTAAACTTGTCTCTGTTTTATTCATTAAATTATGTTTACGTGGATATATATCAAATACTTAAATTATAATGCAAATAATGTAACAATCATAGCATAGCCAAATCTGCTAACAAAACTATGTTTGACATCATGATTATGTTTCTTCATATTTAGATCTAAATTTTTAATTATTGAAATAAGTCTATAATTGTTGAATTTATTGCCAGTTTACATATTTAATTATTTATTAATTAATTAATATTTAATTAACAAAAGCAGCTCATTTATTCTGGAATCAGAGTTGGCTGGGACAATTATATAACAGCTTGACAGTTACAAATAACATTACTTTTATTATTATTATTAATATGATTATTATGCTGTATGAGCAAGAAAGTTATATCCCGGAGTATGCTTTTTTGTTCATTTGAGTGAAAAAAAATTAAGAATTCTACTGAGGTAACCAGAATTGATCAAATACGTACTTTCTTTGTACTCTCAAATGATAGAGAAAAAAAACAAACAACAAATATTACTGAGCAATAAAACATAATTATTTAATACCAAATGTTAAAAAGCTTTAGTTATCGTTATATGTCGTCAAACTTTGTGTACGCACACATGTACATTCCATTATAAACTATCATAAGTTCGAGCAAATGATCAGGATCATTGCCAATAAAATTAATTTTTGTCTTAAATAAAGTTATTGTTTCATGTTCAATTATAGTTATTTCACTTGTTATCAATTTGATTAATGAAGTCAGTGGCATAGCTGCCGAGACACTGACCCATGTGTTACTTCACTAATTGGTTTGCACTTTGATTAGGTAATTGTGCCACATGTTATTTTAAAATTAGGACCTATATATACACATTGTGGTTGCATAATATGTGTTTATACAAGATTACGATCTTGTAATTGATGAGACCAGATTTGAACAATTCAAAGTCTGTCAGTCTCAGAGGAAGTACCTAAGTCTAAATTTATATTGTGTTCCATGCCATTTCTGTTTAGGCTCAAAAAACATTGTCCCGTTTCTGGTCTTTGACCGACCCTTTACTTGTGCTGCCGAACCTACATATTTTTGGTCCAAAAATTATTTATTTATTTCCGCCGATAAATATTCTTATTCATTTTACTAAACAAGATTTTAATTTGCTATGGCGTTTCATAAACCTGATAATGATTCACTGTTGCACATGGCACATATTTTAACAAATTTTGTCCCTGTGTTGTATTGTTATTTTGTGGAATATTGAACTAAATTTACTTTAATAAAAAACGCAATCAATGTATATTCAGATACGCATACATAATTACCGTGTGCGCAAAACACATATTAATCCAAATCGAATGCAAATATTCATGTTACTATTCAATAAGTTATATGCCGTAACACAATCCCCATGTTAACTCCAATAAATGTATATTTCGTCACTCCCATTTGAATCTACAATTTATCAGATGGAACAAAACAACTGTATAATTTTTTTTCACACCCTTTGTACTTCCTCTTGAACGCTAATTCATTAATGCTCTATCGACACTGCCTGCATTGCTCAGGTAGAATAGTATTGATTGATGCTTTGTTCACTGACCACGTTTTAAATGTGTTATACGCTTAGTGCTACAAACTGCTGGACAATGGTCCCAGCTCAGCAGTCACATCAAAGACTTTCTGAAGTGAAACCGACACCATTGCTATGGTTGTTGCTAATGGATTGCAGGTTTTAAAGACCTGGCTAATTGATGACATAACGCTTTCACTCTTCTCAGTTGTAACAGGTGTTATTATCAATGAGTGTGTTTTTAACGGATTTTATTGTTTGTTTAAATAAGAAATATGATTGCAAGGTTATTAGGATGCAATGTTTCGTAAATATAAAAAAATGATTTAAATATAAAATAAAAAATTTAAAAAAAAAATGGCAGAAAAAGACTGTTACCGTGTACAACGCGCACCGATGTTTTAATAGCCGAATTTTAGGGTAAAAATGTGTGCGTAATACATGAAGTACCATAATACACGATACTCATCTGAATAAAAACATATATGGAAGACACACACCTTTCTTCTATCATTAAAAAAAGTAAATAAAATTAAAAAAAAATCCGACCCTAATTGTTTATGGCAGGAGACCAGAAATGGAACTAATTTTTTCGGGGGCCTTATTAAAAAGAAAACTAAGTGAATATTTATAACATTTTAAAAGTAATAAACTGTAAATGACCGCTATGCAGTATTAACCACTGTCAATACATCGCGAGCCTCGTTTTTGATTCGCCGATAAATTATTGTGTCGTGATAATTGCAAAAATTGGGAATGTAAAACTCGTCCATTCATAATTGTTACTGTATATAAACAGTTTTAGCTCACCTGAGTCTGAAGTGCTCGGTGAGCTATTCGTATAGGGGACCTCTCCTTTGTCGTCCGGTTTCCATATGCCGTCAACAATTGGACCGTTATCGCGATAAAGACTACATTTATAGCTCGACTTTTCGAATAATAGGCGAGCTTTCCTACTCGCCTCGGCCGAATTTGGTTTAAGTTTTCATCAAAAGTTGTGTAACTTCAAAACTGCGTAAGTTATTCTATTGAAACCTGAAATATACCTTTGTCATCAACTCCAGTGTCAGGGGCAACTTTCCTCATAACTCTGTTTTGTATTTTGAAAGAGTTATGCCCCTTTTTCACATTTTCTGGTTAAAGTTCATATTCAAAAGTTTTGTAACTGCAGAACTACATAAGTTATTCACCTGAAACTTGAAATATACCTTCGTCATCAACTCCAGTGTCAGCGATCATTTCCTCTAACTGTTTTTTTTTATTTTGACAGAGTTATGCCCCTTTTTCACATACATTTTCTGATTAAAGTTTATATTCAACAGTTTTGTAACTTAAAACTACACAAGTCATTCACTTGAAACTTGGAATATACCTTTGTCATCAATTCCGGTATCAAGTGCAACTTTCCCATAACTTATGTTTTGTATTTGTACTAGGGATGGCAAAACTATTTGAATATTTGATTCGCAAATTTATATTGCTTTTATTAAAGCAAGAAGTTATTGATTGTAGAAAATATTTTGTTCAACGTAAAGGCAGTATTTCACCAGTATTTACATTACCGTGCTTTCAATAGATTGACCTCGTGTCATGTATCAGACAGGGATATTGAATACACGAGTCCGTGTCAACAGTCAATCGTATAGTCGCCAGTAATACACGACTACGTCGGACAATATGAGGCCATAAGATTTCACTTAAATTGTAATTAAACTTATGAAAAGATTAATGAAAAATAATTACAGTAGTGCGATCACACAATAAGCAGTCATTATAGCACATTATAGCTGAGAAATGTTGCTCAAATTTGCTGATATACATTTGCTCATCGACACGTTTCCAACTTGATAAGAAATATGTGCATTGTGGATTATTGCAAACATTCTTGAAAATGTCAAGTTAAAGACCTTTAGTTTTATTTTATTTATAAAAAAAAACAATTAATATGAGACTTTTAGTTGTTTATGTTTAATTTTATCAACGCATTAATAGGATAGTGTAATTAAATAATGAAGAACTTAGTTATGAAGATAAAGGTGATAATCGGTAATCTCTACTAAAATGTCATACGAAATGTTTACATGGTGTAAACATGGGAACACAGCTTAAAATAGTTGATATAAATCTATGCGAATATTCAACTATTCAATTGAATGAAAAAGGGAATATTCGAATACCAATTCTGGTATTCGATACCATCCCTAAGTTTACAGAGTTATGCCCCGTTTACACATAGATTTTCTGGTTAAAGTTTCTATTCAAAAGTTTTGTACTTCAAAACTACACAAGTTATTCACTTGAAATCTTGTAATATACCTTTGTCATCAACTCTGGTGTCAGGGGTAACTTTCTCCATAACTCTGTTTTGTATTTTTAGCTCACCTGAGCAAGAAGTGCTCGGTGAGCTATTGGTATAGGGGACCTCTCTGGCGTCGTCCATCATCCGTATGCCGTCAACAATTTGGACCGTTATCGCGATAAAGACTACATTTTTTATTCAATATTGACCTAACTTGCACAATTGTGTATGACCATAACATCTCGGATGGGAATGTTATTGAGTCAGATCACACCAGTAACACCAGTAAATTTGCCCTTTTCCAACATAAAGACTTTATTTTCCATCCAATCTTAATCAAACTTTCACAGTTTGTGTATGACCATCAGATCTCAGCAGACGCCAAAAGTGAGCCAGATCGTTTTTCAAACACCAGAGTAAGTGCCCTTTGTTTCTTAAACAAACGTACACAAATGGACATTATTCAGGATAGAGACTTCATTTTTCATCCAATCTTCACCAATCTTGCACAATTTGTCTATTACCATGATAATACAGTTAAAATCGAATATAAGCAAGATCAAACCAGAAACGCCAGAGTTATTGCCCTTTGTTTGTGAATAAAAATGCAAAAATGCACATTATTCAGGATAAAGACTTCATTTTTCATTAAATCTTCACCAATCTTGCACAGTTTGTCTATGACCATAAGATTAAAGGTGAAGTCGAATATAATGATTGGACGAGAAACACCAGTCTTATTGCCCTTTGTTTGTGACAAAAAATTGCAAAAATGGACATTTGTCAAGATAGAGACTTCATTTTTCATCCAATCTTCACCAATCATGTACAGTTTGTCCATGAACGTAATGAACGTAAGACTACATATGAAGTCGAATAAAAGCATGATCAGGCCAGAAACACCAGAGTTATAGCCCCTTGTGTTTGGAAAAAAACATCAACAAGTTATCAATGATTGGCTTGCACACACGATTTTTGATTCAATGTTGACCAAACTTACACAGTTTGCGCATGACCAGAAAAATTGATAAAATTTGATTTCCAACAGTTGCAAGACTTGCATGCAGTTATTTGTACATGCAACATTGATGTCTTCAGAGCCTGCATTAACATCATTTATCATGATTGGACAGAAAATTATCAAAGACAAAGCAAAACTTTACCTTATAGCACAGCCATCTCAATTATCGCATTGCAAGTAGTTCGCCAAAACTGTTTGCGAAAAAGACATCAAAATCTATTGTTTCTGCATTTTCCAGAATTGTCTATGACTTAATGAAAAAGGGTCAGGTAAAAATATCGAAAAATCTGACTGGAGAACCATTAGTAAAAAAACGCACTTCCACTAACCAACTGGTACTTTAGTTAGCCCATTGCACTAACCTATGTTTTAAATCAAAATTACCGTAAATGTCCTTTTTGACGCGCAGGGCGCGTATCATTTTAGGACCCTTGCGCGTTTAAATGTTAATTCTGCCATTATCCAGAAATAAAGTTTTCACGTATGCGCACTTTCCAATGACGTAATACAAATTGGTATAGTATAAATACGGCCAAAGGGCTTTGTCCGCAAGAGAAAATTCACGATGGTACTGTCTAAATTAATATCGTCGATGACACGACGAGCTCGCTCGCACGACATCATGCACAATGGTGCAGTATAAATTATTAACATGATCAACGTAATGAAATGTGACACTGCAGGCGCACATTCTGGTTGACTGCTTTTGACAGCGCTTGTTGTTGAAACCTCCACGAGGGAAGCGTAAAACTTGCTTTGCGTGCGCAAACTGTTATTACATGTTCTTATAATAAATATTCATAATATCGTAAGGACTTCTTGTTGTCCCATTCACTTGTGTCGTATATGGTTGCGTGTAACCCGTATAGTGGGGCATAGGTTTATTTATATACTGTGCAATTCCGGATGCATAAATATGGCGGTCTATTTAATCGTTTCTATCGACATTAACTTTAGTTTTTCGTTAATTTTCGAAAAAATAAATCGACACAAAATATTTCGGGACCAAAAAATACTCTATGCGCGTCTATTAGGTCATGGGCGTCAATAAGGACATTTACGGTAATCCTATCCCCCTCAGCGTATAGTTCAGATAACTTAATTTTCAAACCTGTCACAACAGTATGGTCTTCATCTATAGCAGTTCTCAGGTGAGCGCTTTGGGCAACAATCATGGCCCTCTTGTTACAGAGTTATGCCACTTTTACACATAGATTTTCTAGTTACAGTTATATTCAAATGGTTGTAACTGCATAACTACATAAGTTATTCATTTGGAACTTGGAATACACCTTTGTCATCAACCCCAGTGTCACGGGAAACATTCCTTTTAATGCTGTTTTGTATTTTGTCTGAGTTATGCTCCTTTTTATTCCCCCACTTTAGAGGCAGGGCATAAAGATTTGCCCTTGACCGTCCGTCCGTCCGTCGGATTTTGGTGTGGCGCGTAACTCAAAAAGTAAAAGTGCTAGAGTGATGAAACCTTAAAAGCATATTGATCTGCATCAGGGCTTGCACACCTGGGTATTTTGGTGCAGATTTTTTTGGACATCAGCGGAGTTATGGCCCTTTTTTAGCTCACCTGAGCACAAAGTTTTTGGATTGTTTCACGTGTAACTCAAAAAGTACTACTGCTACAGTGATGAATCTTTATCAAAATATTAATCAGCATGTGAACTGTGCACCGGGTTATTTTGGTGCAGTTTTTTTCGACATCAGCTGAGTTACTGCCCATTTTTTTGTAAAAAATGACATTTTTGGACTTGTGTCGCGCGTAACTCTAAAAGTACTACTGCTACAGTGATAAAACTTTATAAACATTTTAATCAGCATGTGAACTTGTGCACCGAGAAACTTTGGTGCAGTTTTTTTCGACATCAGCGGAGTTATGGCCCTTTTTTAGCTCACCTGAGCACGAAGTGGTCAGTCTGTGTCCGGCGTCCGGCGTCCTTCAAACAACTTCTTCTCTGAAACAACTAGGCGGATTTTAATCAAACTTGGAAGGAATGTTCCTGGGATGGTCATTTACCAAATTCCTTCAATTTATTAAAATATATTGAAAACTCTGTTTGTCATGGCAACCAAAAGCTTAAAAACAGGAAAACTTAAAAAATCTTCTTGTCATAAACCACTGGCTGGATTTCAAAACAGTTTTCACAGAAATGCTCCTTGGGTGACCCTCTACCAAATTCCTTCATGTCATTTTGATTTGTTTAAAAACATGGCTGCCAGGGGGCGGGGCAGTTTCCCTTTTATGGCTAAAACTTTAAAGATCTGAAACCACTGGCTAAATTTCAAAATAATTTCACAGAAATGCTCCTTGTGTGACCCTCTACCAAATTCCTTCAAATCCTTTTGATTCGTTAAAAAACATGGACGCAAGGGGGCAGGGCAGATTTCCTTATATGGCTATTTTGAAAATCTTTAAAATCTTATAGTCTGAAACCACTGGCTGGATTTCAAAATAATTTCACATAAATGTTCCTTGTGTGACCCTCTACCAAACTCCTTGAAATAATTTTGATTCGTTTAAAAACAAGGCTGCCAGGGGGCGGGGCAGTTTTCCTTATATGGCTATATTGAACACTTTAAAAATCTTCTTGTCTGAAACCACTGGCTGGATTTCAAAATAATTTCAAATAAATGTTCATTGCGTGACCCTCTATCAAATTCCTTTAAATCATTTTGAATTGTTAAAAAACATGGCCGCCAGGGGGCGGGGCAGTTTTTCTTTTAATTTATGGCTATATTTAAAACTTTAAAAATCTTGTCTGAAACCACTGGCTAAATTTCAAAATAATTTCACATACATGTTCCTTAGGTGACCGTCTACCAAATTCCTGGAAATCATTTTGATTCGTTAAAAATAATGGCCGCCGGGGGGCGGGACAGTTTTCATAATATGGCTATATTGAAATCTTAAGCAATCTTTTTGTTAAATGCCATTATGATGCTTTACACTCAGGTGAGCGATTTAGGGCCATCTTGCCCCTGTTGTTTAGAAAAAATGACATTTTGGGGCTTGTGTCGCGCGTAACTCAAAAAGTATTGCTGCTAGAGTGATGAAACTTTATAAACATAATCATCTTCATCAGGGCTTGTGCACCTGGGTATTTTGGTGCTGTTTTTATTATGGACCATTTTAGCAAAAAATGAAATTTTTGGAATTGTGTCACTCATAACTCAAAAAGTATTATTGCTACAGTGATCAAACTTTATAAACATATTAATCAGCGTGTGAAATTGTGCACCTGGGTATTTTGGTGCATTTATTTCAAACATCAGCAGAGTTATGGCCCTTTTTTTAGCAAAAAATGACATTTTTGGACTTTTGTCACGTGTTACTCTAAAAGTATTGCACTGCAGATCTGTTATATTGCGATCCGTTATCTCGTGATATCCAATATATCACGAATCGACTGTGGATCCCGATTTTTTTCATGTACTTTTACTAATACACGACGTTAATAATTAAATCCAGTTTGGTCCGTATTTTCGCGTCTTCATCGCTACTCTTTCATTCACACTCTTTGAGTGCGTCAAACAATAACCAAACCCGCTCAACATTAAAGTGAAATAGTTTGACTTTATCAGCTTACATCGCGCGTGCCACCCATGACACTGTCCTTTCACTGCCGAATTACACGTCGTCCACGTGGTGCGTGTATATAGTAACCGTATGTCATTGATCAATGCTGACCTATCTGAATGACAATAACGTTATCGATACGGCGTGACTGTTCCATTTTTATTTAAGATGAAATGCTAGCAGCACATTGTTCGTGATATAGATGCCGAAATTTTGTTGTTACGCGATACGAAACTTTAATACAAAAGCAAAGATCTCAATGTTCTCTGCGCTCTAAAGTTTTTATACGGCAATCAATACACCCACGCTTTCCACGCAGATAACGTGATGTTGTACATGTCCGCACAATTTCGCGCGTTTTTCTAGCAGAACAAAGGATTTACACGAACATGTGCAGCTAAATTGTAAATAGAATTCGTGTTTACGTTTTGTGAACAGAAAAATTTTGATAGGCATTTTGGATTTGAAATTTATTATGCACAATTTGAAATTAATTACAATGAATAATATTATAATTTTTTAAACAAATGGAATATTTTACATATGGATATAACACATTGTGGATGTCAACAACAATGAAAAAGATCAGTTAATTACGTTTATGTTTTGAGATCGTGAAAATAGGCTAGTTTATACCTGTTTTTAGATCACCTAAACAACTTCTCCTAAACCGATTGGCAGATTTTCTACAAACTTCACAGGAATGATTGTTGGGTGGACCTCTTTCAAAGTTGTTCAGATCTTTCCGGTCCACTGCATATGTAGGTCACCAGAGCTAAAAATAGATTTAACAAGTAAAAAGTTTAAAAATCTTCTCCTATGAAATCGCAAGGCTCAGAGCTTTCATATTTGATATGTGACATACTCTTGTGGTCCTCTACAAAGATTGTTCAAATAATGCCCTTGGGGTCAAAACTGGCCACGCCCCGGGGGTCACATGGTTTATATAGACTTATATAGCAAAATAACTTTCAAAATCTTCTCCTCTGAAACAGCAAGGCCTAGAGGTATCATATTTGGTATATAACATTGTATAGTGGTCCTCTACAAAGATTGTTCAAATAATGCCCCTGGGGTCAAAACTGGCCACGCCCTGGGGGTAACATTGTTTATATAGACTTACATAGCAAAATGACTTTAAAAATCTGCCCTGAAACCGCAAGACCTAGAGGTTCACATTTGGTATATAACATTGTATAGTGGTCCTCTACAGACATTGTTCAAATGATGCCCCTGGGGTCAAAACTGGCCACACCCCGGGGGTCACATGGTTTATATAAACTTAAATAGCAAAATAACTTTAAAAATCTTCTTCTCTAAAACCGCAAGGCCCAGAGGTTTTATATTTGGTATTTAACATTGTATAGTGATTCTTTACAAATATTGTTCAAATGATGCCCCTAGGGTCAAAATTGGACACACCCCGGGGGGTCTCATTGTTTATATAGACTTAAATAGCAAAATGACTTCAAAAAATCTTCTCCTCTGATACTTCAAGGCCTAGAGGTTTCATATTTGGTTGGTAACATTGTATAGTGGTCCTTTACAAAGATTGTTAAAATGATGCCCCTGGGTTCAAAATTGGCCACAACCCGGGGGTCACATTGTTTATATAAACTTAAATAGCAAAATGACTTTAAAAATCTCCTCTGAAACTACAAGGCCTAGAGGTTTCATATTTGGTATGTAACATTCTATAGTAGTCCTCTTCAAAGATTGTTCAAATCATACCCCTGGGGTCAAAACTGGCCACACCCTGGGAGTCACATTGTTTATATAGACTTAATAGCAAAATGACTTTTAAATCTCCCCTGAAACCGGAGTTTTTTCGTATTTGATATGTAACATTGTATAGTAGTCCTCTACAAAGTTTGTTCAAAGTATGCCCTGGGGTAAAAAGTTGCCATGACCCGGGGGTCACATGGTTTATGTAGACTTATATGGCAAGTGGGCCTTACAAATCTTCCTTGTTGAAACTGTAAGGCCCAAAGGTTTTATATTTTGCGTGAAACATTGTAGAAACATTCTACAAAGATTGTTCCAATGATGGCCCTGGGGGTCACATGGTTTATATACATTTAAATAGAAAAATGACGCAAGGCCCAGTGGTTTCATGTTTGGTATGTAACATTGAATAGTGGTCCACTACAAATATTTTGCAAATTATGCCCCTGGGGTAGAAAGTGGCCACGCCCTGTGGGTCACATGTTTTATATAGACTAAAATAACTCTGAACCTGCAAGGCCCAGATTGTTATACTCAGGTAAGGGGTTTAGTGCCATTTTGCCCTCTTGTTATTAGCCATAATGATGCCTTAAACTCGGGTGAGCGACCTAGGGCCATCATGGCCCTCTTGTTTTATATGTACATGATGACCTCACAAGTTATATCAAGATCTGGCTGTATCACGATCGCGGTTCATGGACCCGTGGATTGCGATATAACGGATCTGTGAATTGCTAGAGTGATGAAACATTATTAACATATTAATCAGCATGTGAACTTTACCACCTGGGTATTTTGGTGCAGTTTTGTCAGACATCAGCAGAGTTATGGACCTTTTTTTAGCAAAAAATGACATTTTTGGATTTGTGTCGCACATAACTCAAAAAGTAAAAATACTGCTTGTGTGATGAAACTTTATATACATATTAATCAACATTGAACTTGTGCACGTGGTAAGTTTGGTGCAGTTTTTTCCGCCATCAGTAAAGTTATGGCCCAATTTAGCTCACCTTAGAACAAAGTGCTCATGGTGGGCTTTTGTGATTGCCCGTTGTCCGTCTTCAGTGCGTGAGTGCGTCCGTCGTCAACTTTTCAATCAAACGACTTCTCCTCCTATATCGCATTGGCAGATTCCAAGAAACTTCACAGGAATGATCCTTGCATGACCCTCTTTCAAAATCATTACGGTTTGCTGCATATGTAGGTCACCAGAGCTAAAAATATATTTAAAAAAGTGTAAACTTTAACAATCTTCTCTGAAGCCGCGGGGCCCAGAGGTTTCACATTTGGTTTGTAACATCGTATAGTGGTCCTCTACAAAGATTGTTCAAGTTATGCCCCTGGGGTCAAAACAGGCCACGCCCGGGGGTCACATGATTTATATAGAATATATAGTAAAATGACTTTTTAAATCTTCTCCACTGAAACCACAAGGCCCAGATGTTTCATATTTGGTATGTAACATCTTGTAGTGGTCCTCTACAAAGATTGTTCAAATTATGACCCTGGGGTCAAAACTGGCCACGCCGCGGGGGTCACATGTTTATATAGAATATATAGCATTACATTAAAAATCTTCTCTTCCGAAACCGCAAGGCCCAGAGGTTTCATATTTGGTATGTAACATCCTTTAGTGGTCCTTTGCAAAGATTGTTCCAATTATGCCCCTGGCCTGGGGTCAAACGGGCCACACCCCGGGGTCACATGGTTTATATAGAATATATAGCAAAATGACTTCAAAAATCTTCTCCTTTGAAACCTCAAGGCCCAGAGATTTCATATTTGGTATGTAACATCTTATAGTGGTCCTCTACTACAAAGATTGTTCAAATTATGCCACTGGGATCAAAACTGGCCACGCCCCGGAGGTCACATAGTTTATATAAACTTAAAATTTAATTGCAAAATGTCTCTACAGACATAAGATTGTTCAAATTCTACCCCATGGGTCAAATCTGACCACACCCCAGGGTCATCATTGTTTATATAGACTTAAATAGCAAAAGGACTTTAACAGTATTCTCCTCTGAACTCGCAATAGAGGTTTCATATTTGGTATGTAACATCGTATAGTGGTCCTCTACAAAGATTGTTCAAATGATACCCCTGGGGTCAAAACTGGTCACGCCCCGGTGGTCTCATGGTTTATATGGACTTAAATAGAAAAAAAAATCTTCTCTGAAACGGCAAGGCCCACAGCTTTCCTATACGTAACATTGCATAGTAGTCATCTCCAAAGATTGTTGGAAGTATGCCGCTATGATCAAAACTGGCCACACCCTGAGGGGGTCACATAGTTTATATAGACTTAAATAGCAAAATGACTTTAAAAATCTTCACCTCAAGGCCCAGAGGTTTGTTCAAGATTGTTCAAATTATGGCCCTTGGATAAAAATAAGCCACGCCTCAGACATGCAAAGTTCAATTGGGTTACATGGTCTCGTGAGAATCCTAGGGCCCTTAGGCCCTCTTGTTTAGCAAAAAAAAGACATTTTTGGATTTGTGTCGCGTGTAACCCAAAAAGTATAACTGCTAGACTTCTGAAACTTTATAAACATATTCATCAGCATGTGAACTTGTACACCTGTTATTTTGGTGCATTTTTTCCGACATCAGCAGAGTTTTGTGACAACCAGCGCAATGTGGGGGGGGCCACTGTGTCCTACGGACACATGTCTAGTTCATCCAGTCTTCACCAGAAACACCAGAGTTAGTACCCCTTTTGTGTGAAAAAATATCAGTATTTCATCACCAGTTGGCTTGTGCACGCAACAGCGACTTAACATTTCTTAACTGCATAAGGTATTTACCTGAAACTTGGATTGCATCTTTGTATTCAACTACACTATTAGGTACAACAGTCCACATAACTCTGTTTTGTATTTTGACAGAGTTAAGCCCACTTTTCGCATACATTTTGGGGTCAAAGTTTGTGTTCCAAAGTTTGATATTTTGTAAACTACATAAGGTATTCACTTGAAACTTGGAATAAATTGATGAAATAATTGCCATAACAGAAGGCTTTGTATTTCAACAAATTTATGCCCCTTCCACTTTCCAAAATATCCAACTGAAATACTTCAAATAGTCCAGCTCGTTGTCCTCTGACAGCTCATGTTAGATGGTGTGTCGTGCACAAGAACCAGGTCCCTAGGTCCAAGGTCAAGGACACACTTAAAGGTCAAATATCATAATTATCTGACCCTGTCCCAAGCATAATTTTTTTTCAGCACTGAAGGATTTTCAAATATCTTGGCAGGTGTTTCACATTATGGGACAATGTGTCGTGCGCAATAACCAGGTCACTAGGCCCAAGGTTATGATCACATTACAAGGTCAAGTGGCAATATAGGAATTTAATCCTCGGACCCAAATTTTCAAATAATTTGGCAAGTGTTAAGCTGTATGAGACGGTGTGTCACGTGCAATAACCAGGTCCCTTGGTCCCAGGTCAAGGTCGCATTTCAAGGTCAAAGGTCAGATATAAAACCATAGAAACTTTCCAAAGCATAATTTTGTCCATTATTGAAGGATTGTTAGACTGTTGGCGGAAGCCAACGGTCTTGAGAGTGGGTAATTTCCAAAACAGGTATCGCTGAAAACTACTTCTTTTCTTTGCAGGCTACGAGTCAGTTAATTGAAACCTGAAAGGGACCTTCTTGTAAACAGCAAAAATTCACGAATGGTTTCTTATCTTTTAATTATATAATATAATGTATGTCATGTGTACTATAATGTGTATATCATGTGATTTATTACAAATAGAGTTTCTAAAAAGTCAATTTATTTAAAATGTTACCTCAAATTAACGACACCCCTATTTTTGCTGTTTACTTGAATGTAACCGTCAAAATATTTACCTGGGTGTCCTGGAATAAGACCACTAAATTAATGCGCTACTATACATCGGTTATTTTTGACTCGTTGTGAAAGTGTTATTTCTGGTTACCGATTCCTATTCTAAATATTTTGGAGACAAATTACTGCGATGTATTGATTACTGTAGTTTGGAAAACCAAGTGGGTGCATTGTACGACCTACTTTTGACTCAGTAGGCTACGCTACCACGCTTTATCGGTTATTCTGCATTGCCCATTGCAGATTCACTTGTTAACTGGCATGTCTATAATTATGCCCCCCCCCCCCCCCCCCCATTGAAGATGGCAAGTATATTGGTTTGCTGTCAGTCGGTATGTCGGTTGACCACTTTCCTGTTTCCGCTTTCTACTTCAACAGTTTTCATCGGATCTTCACCAAACTTCATGAAAAGGTTTTTGGGCATAATATCTAGGTCAGATTTGATAACCAGCCAAATCGCCCCAGGAATTGTGGAATCATGGCCCTTGTATTATCTAAAATTGGCCTTATTAACCGTTTCCGATCTCCAAGTCCAACAGTTTTCATCCAATCTTCACCAAACTTCATGAGAGTGTTTGTTATACTAATATCTAGGTCAATAATAATAATATCTAGGTAAAGTTTGATAACCAGTCAAATTAGCCCAGGAGTTGTGGAGTTATTGCCCATGAATTATCTGAAATTGGCCTTTTTAGTGGTCTCCATCCAATTTTCACCAAACTTCATGAACATGTATGTGGGCATAATATCTCAGCCAAGTCTAATAATCAGCCGAATTGCCCCGGGAATTGTAGAGTATGACCCTTGAATTATCAAAAATTTGTATTTTTAGCCGTTTCCATTCTCCAACAGTTCATCGCCAATCTTAATTAAACTTGGTGAAATTCGTTGTGGTAAAGTTAGATAATCAACCAAATCGTCCCATTAACTGTGTAGTTATGGCCCTTGATTATCTAAAATGAGACTTTTAAGCTATTTTAACCATTGAAGGGGCATAACTGATTTACAAACAGCTCTTGTTCTGTTTGCATTAGATAATATAGCTTGAAAAATATTTGTTCCTTATTTACGAATAAAGTTTATAATGGTGTCTTATACTATTGAGTAAGAAGCCATATTATCAGACCTGTGTCCCTTGCTCAAAGGTCAAGGTCACACTTAGAGGTCAAAGTTCAAATATGGGTATAATACAGATTGACTGGACTGTAACTTCATCATTCATCAGGGTAAATTAAAAACTTGCCACAAGCGTTCACCATGTGGAGATAGCGTATTGTGTGCAAGACCTGTGTCCCTAGCTCAAAGGTCAAGGTCACACTCAGAGGTCAAAGGTGAAATATGGGCATGAAACGGCTCAAATATAACAATGAATGCCATTGAATATGTCCAGAGCATACTTTTGCCTGGCATTGAAGGATTTTTGTCGAGCCCGCTTGCGTTCAGCTTGACGTAGCTGTCACAATGGCGGTTCAGTGAATGTGTCCATCCGATCGTGTCCAGACTGTAACTTCATCATCCGCCAGGAAATTTTAAAATAACTTGCCACAACTGTTCACCATGTGGAGACGGTGTGTCGGGTGCAAGATTTGTGTCCCTAGCTCAAAGGTCAAGGTCAAATATGGGCATAATACAGCTTGTCCAGACAGTAACTTTATCATTCATTAGTCATTTTAAAATAGCTTGCCACAAATTTCACCATGTGGAGAAAGAGTGTCGCATGCAAGACTTGTGTCCGTAGCTCAAAGGTCAAGGTCTCACATGGAGATCAAAGGTCAAATATGGGCATAATACAGTTTATCTGATTGTATCATTTATCAATTTGAAAATAACTTGACATAAAAATCGACCATGTGGAGACAGCATGTCATGCGTAAGGACCTGTTTCGCTAGCTCAAAGGTCAAGGTCACACTTGGAGGTTAAAGGTCAAATTGGGGCATAATACACTTTGTTTGAACTGCAACTTCATCATTCATCAGGGAATTTTAAAATAACTTGCCACAAGTGTTCACCATATGGAGATAGCCTGTGAAAAGACATCATTGTTTCTGTATTTGCCAGACTGTAGATGACTTCATAAAAAAAGGTCAGAAAAGACTCTCAAGAAAATCTGATAGCCATGAGCGAAAACACCACTCCTCCACTGCCCAACCGTTATAGCCCATTGCTCTGCTTGATGCGTGAAATTAAACCAATCCAAACACCCTCTGCTCATACATGTGTATTCTTAAGATACCTTTATTTTCAAACCTGTCACAACAGTATGGAATTCGTATTTGCCAGTACTCATGTGACCTCTTTGGGCAATAATGGTCCGCTTGTTATAATCTACTATTTAACGATGTTTCAATCAAGAAGAAAATAATTGGGTTAATTCCTCCTTTTGCTTCATTTTGTCTTTTTAGCTCACCTGAGCTCGGTGAGCTATTGGTATAGGGGACCTCTCCGGTGGCGTCCGGCGTCCGTATGCCGTCAACAATTTGGACTGTTTTCGCGATAAAGACTACATTTTTTTATTCAATCTTGACCTAATTTGTACAGTTTGTGTTTGACCATTAAATCTCGGATGGGATTGTTATTGGGTCAGATCACGCTAGTAACACAAGAGTTATTGCCACTTTTTCATGCCAAAAAAGTGCAAAAATGCCCTTTTCCAACGAATAGACTTTATTTTCCATCCAATCTTAACCAAACTTGCAAAGTTTGTGTATTACCATCAGATCTCAGCAGATGCCAAACATGGGCCAGATCGTGTTTCAAACACCTGAGATATTTGCTCTTGGTTTATTAAAAAATATACAAAAATGGACATTATTCAAGATAGAGACTTCATTTTTCATCCAATTTTCCGAAATCTTGCACAGTTTGTCTATAATCATGAGATTACAGTTGATCACTAATACAAGCAAGATCGGACCAGAAACACCAGAGTTATTGCCCTTTGTTTGTGAAATAAATTATGCAAACATGGACATTATTCAGGACAGAGACTTCATTTTTCATCCAATCTTCACCAGTCTTGCACAGTTTGTCTATGACCATAAGATTAAAGGTGAAGTCGAATATAAGCAAGATCGGACCTGAAACACCAGAGTTATTATACCCCCACAAACGAAGTTTGGGGGGGTATATGGGGGTAAGCTTGTCGGTCTGTTGGTTTTTGGTTTCCAGATGATAACTCAAGAAAGGCTTGACATATTCAAATAATTTTTGTTATACATGCGTAACATCATAGAGTACAGGTTCAATTTGATGTTGGTTACAAACCACTTAATTTTGACAGAGTTATGGCCCCTTTTGGACTTAAAATTCCCTAAAAACATGAGTTCCGGACGATAACTCAAGAATGGTTTGACATATTCAAATAATTCTTGGAATACATGTGTGGCATCATAAAATACGGGTCAAGTTCAACTTTGGTTACAAACTACTAAATTTTGACAGAGTTGTGGCCCTTTATTGGACTTAAATTCCCTAAAAACATGGTTTCCTGATGATAACTCAACAATGGCTTGACATATTTAAATAATAATTGGTACACATGTGTAGCATCATAAAATACAGGTTATGTTCGACTTTGGTTACAAACCACTAAATTTTGACACAGTAATGGACGCTTTTTGACTTAAATTCCCGAAAAACATGGACGATAACTCATGAAAGGCTTCACATATTTAAATAATTTTTGGTACATCGGTGTAACATCATAAAATACAGATCCAGTTCAACTTTGGTTACAAACCACTAAATTTTGACAGAGTTATGGCTCCTATTGAAATTAAATTTTTCCAAATACACTGTTGACCATTCACAAATTAAAGCATTCTCTCTCTCTGAGTATTTCTTTTGAATGGATGCCATAGTTTTGTGACAAGGCCATATTGTGGGGGTATATCCGTCACTCATATGACAATTCTAGTTGCCCTAGTTTGTGAAAAAAATATGCAAATATGGACATTATTCAGGATAGAGACTTTTTCATCCAATCTTCACCAATCATGTACAGTTTGTCTATGAACGTAAGACTGCAGGAGAAGTCGTATATAAGCATGATGGGGCCAAAAAAACAGAGTTATTGCCCCTTGTGTTTGGAAAAAGAACATCAACAAGTTATCAATGATTGGCTTGCACACACGATTTTTTATTTAATGTTGACCAACTTTACACAGTTTGCGCATGGCCATAAAAGATGATTGATAAAATTTGACTTCCAACAGTTGCAAGACTTGCATGCAGTTATTTGTACATGGAACATTGATGTCTTCAGAGCCTGCATTAACATCATTTATCATCATTGGACAGAAAATTATCAAAGAAAAAGCAAAACTTTACCTTATAGCACAGCCATCGCAATTATCGCATTGCAACTAGTTCTCCAAAACTGTTTGCGAAAAAGACATCAAAATCAACTGTTTCTGCAGTTTCCAAAATTGTCAATGACTAAATGAAAAGGGTCAGGTAAGAATATCGAGAAAAATGATTTGAGAACCATTAGCACAAAAACTCACTTCCACTACCCAACTCATACTTTAGTTAGCCCATTGCACTAACCGATGTTTTAAATCAAACTTGATCCTATCCACCTCTGCGTATTGTTCAGATACCTTAATTTCAAACCTGTCACAACAGTATGTTCTTCATCTTTACCAGTTCTCAGTTGAGCGCTTTGAGCCATCATGGCCCTCTTGTTTGTATATAGATTACAATATACTAATTTCATCTCCAAAATAAAATGTTTTAATAGTAGAACGTTCAAAAACCATATATAATAATCAAAAACACACTTATTCAATGTATTTCCAAACAAATCAGTTCAGAAATAAACCATTAAATATCTCCATTCTATTTTGGCAATTGATACGTTATTTATGTAAACAATGTTAAAACAGAACAGGAAAAAGACTACACAGGTACCCTATTTGAAATCCAATATTTCCCACACAAGTTCGCTGAGTGTTTTGGTGTAAGTAAACATTGATGCATTTATATGCGAAATTTAAAGAAACAAAATATGCATTTGATAAAAAATGATGTTTCAGAAAGAATTATTAGTTCCCATTTGACACACTCCAGTCGAATTCATTATTTTTAGCAGTAAATGTTGGTAAAGCATTTTTATTATCAACATACACTTGTATATTGCCAAAAAAAGCATGTAAAACATATCAGTTGAAGGAACCATAACCTTGTTTGAAAAAAACTATCCTGTATACTTAAAACATTGAAACAAAATCAAAATGAAAAAAGGTGCTTCGACAGGTACCCTATTCAAAAATCAGTTGAAAGAACCATAACCTTGTTTGAAAAAAACTATCCTGTATAATTAAAACATTGAAAAAAATCAAAATGAAAAAAGGTGCTTCGACAGGTACCCTATTCAAAACCCAATATTTCCAGAACAAGGCCGGTGACACCTATTTTTAGCGCACCTGAGCACGAAGTCGTCCTTATGCCGTCAACAATGTGGACCGTTATCTCGGTGAAGACTACATTTTTTATTCAATTTTGACCTAACTTGCACAGTTTGTGAATGACCATAAAATCTCGGATGGGATTGTTATTGGGTCAAATCACACCAGTAACACCAGAGTTATTGCCCCTTTTTCATGCAAAATAAATGCAAGAATGTCCTTTTCCAACGTATAGACTTTATAGATTTCATATAATCGACATCTCCTCCTAAACCACTTGGCAGATTTTCACGAAACTTCACAAGAATGATCCATGGGCGACCTTCTTTGAAAATTGTTCAAATCGTTCCGGTCCGCTGCATATGTAGGTCACCAGAGTTAAAAATATATTTAAAAACTGAAAATTTTAAAAATCTTCTTCTCTGAAACCACAAGGCTTGGAGCTGTCATATTTGATATCTGACATCCTCTAGTGGTCCTCTACAAAGTTTGTTCAAATTATGCCCCTGGGGTCAAAACTGGCCACGCCTTGGGGGGTCACATGGTTTATATAGAATATATAGAAAAATGAATTTTAAAATCTTCTCGTCTGAAACCGCAAGGCCCAGAGGTTTCGTATTTGGTATGTAACATCCTATAGTGGCCCTCTACAAAAGATTGTTTAAATTATGCCCCATGAGTCAAAACTGACCACACCCCAGGGGTCACATGGTTTATAGAGACTTACATAGCAAGATGACTTTAAAAATCTTCTCCTCTGAAACCGCAAGGCCTGGAGGTTTCATATTTGGTATGTAACATCCGTATAGTGGCCCACTACAAATGTTGTTTAAATTATGCCCCTGGGTCAAATCTGGTCACGCCCTGGGCGTCGCGTGGTTTATATAGACATAAATAGCAAAATGACTTTAAATGTATTCTCCTCTGAAACGGCAAAGTGCACAGCTTTCCTATATTTGGTACGTAACATTGCATAGTGGTCCTCTCCAAAGATTGTTCAAAGTATGCCCCTGGGGTCAAATCTGGTTTCACCCCAAGGGGTCACATGCTTTATATCGACTTAAATAGCAAAGTTACTTTAAAAATCTTTACCTGAAACCGCAAGGCCCAGAGGTTGTTCAAGATTGTTCATATAATGCCCTGGGATAAAAATTAGCCATGCCTCGTGGATGCAAATTCCAATTGAGTTACAAGGTCTCAGGTGAGCGTCCTAGGGCCCTCTTGTGTAGCTCACCAAAATCTACTGTTTGTGCATTTTCCAGAATTGTCAATGACTTAATGAAAAAGGAATAGCTAGTAAGAATAGCGAGAAATATGATTTGAGAGCAATTAGCAAAAATACGCACATCCACTACCCAACTCATAATTTAGTTAGCCCATTGCACTAACCGATGTTTTAAATCAAAATTGATCCTACACCCTCTGTGTATTGTTCTCATACCTTAATTTTCAAACCTGTCACAACAGTATGGTCTTCATCTGTACCAGTTCTCAGGTGAGCGCTTTGGGCCATCATGACCCTCTTGTTTTAGCTCACCTGAGTACAAAGTGCTCATGGTGAGCTTTTGTGATCGCCCATTGTCTGTCGTGCGTGCGTGTGTGCATGCGTGTGTGCGTGCGTGCGTATGTGCGTCGTCAACCTTTCATTTAAACAGCATCTCCTCCTAAACCTCTTGGCAGATTTTCACCAAACTTCACAGGAATGATCCGTGGATGCACCTCTTTCAACGATGTTAAAATCTTTCCGGTCTGCTGCATATGTAGGTCACCAGAGCTAAAAATATATTTAAAAAGTGGAAACTTAAAAGATCTTCTCCTATGAAGCCGCAAGGCTCACGGCTTTCATATTTGAAATGTGACATCCTCTAGTGGTTCTCTACAAAGATTGTTCAAATGATGCCCCTGGGGTCCAAACTGCCCACACCCGGGAGTCACATGGTTTATATAGACTTAAATAGCAAAATGATTTTATAAATCTTCTCATGTGAAACAGCAAGGCCTAGAGGTTTCATATTTGGTATATAACATTGTATAGTGGTCCTCTACAAAGATTGTTCAAATAATGCCCCTGGGGTAAAAATTGGCCACGCCCCAGGGATCACATAGACTTGTGTTGCAAAATGACTTTAAAAATTTCCTCTGAAACCGCAAGGCCTAGAGGTTTCATATTTGGTATGTAACATTGTATGGAGGTCCTCTACAGAGATTGTTCAAATGATGCCCCTGGGGTCAAAACTGGCCACACCCCGGGGGTCATATGGTTTATATAGACTTAAGTAGCTAAATGATTTTAATAATTTTCTTCTCTGAAACCGCAAGGCTCAGAGGTTTCATATTAGGTATGTAACATTGTATAGTGGTTCTCTTCAAAGATTGCTCAAATGATGCCCCTGGAGTCAAAATTGGCCACACCCCAAGGGTCACATGATTTGTATAGACTTAAATAGCAAAATGAATTCAAAAATTGTCTCCTCTGAAACTTCAAGGCCTAGAGGTTTCATATTTGGTTGGTAACATTGTATAGTGGTCCTTTACAAAGATTGTTAAAATGATGCCGCTGGGTTCAAAATTGGCCACACCCCGGGGGTCACATGGTTTATATAGACATAAATAGCAAAATGACTTTAAAAATCTTCTCCTTTGAAACCGCAAGGCCCAGAGGTTTTGTATTTGGAATGAAACATTCTATAATGGTCCTCTACAAAGATTGTTCAAATAATGCCCCTGAGGTCACAACTGGCCACGCCCGAGAGGTCACATTGTTTATATAAACTTATATAGCAAAATGACTTTAAAAATCTTCTCCTCTGAAACTGCAAGTCCTAGAGGTTTCATATTTGGTATGTAAGATTCTATAGTGGTCCTCTACAAAGATTGTTCGAATGATGCCCCTGGGGTCAAAACTGGCCATACCCCAGGGGTCACATGGTTTATATAGACATAATAGCAAAATGACTTTAAATGATGCCCCTGGGGTCAAAACTGGCCATACACCAGGGGTCACATGGTTTATATAGACATAATAGCAAAATGACTTTAAATGATGCCCCTGGGGTCAAAACTGGCCATAACCCAGGTGTCACATGGTTTATATAGACTTAAAATAGCAGATTACTTTAAAAACCATATTCTCTGAAACCGCTAGGCCTAGAGGTTTCATATTTGGTATATAACATTGTATAGTAGTCCTCTACAAAGAATGTTAAAATGATGCCCCTGGGGTCAAAATTGGCCACACCCCGGGGGTCACATGTTTTATATAGACTTAAATAGCAAAATGACTTTAAACATCTTCTTTTCTGAAACTTCAACGCCTAGAGGTTGCATATTTGGTTGGTAACATTGTATAGTGGTCCTCTACAAAGATTGTTAAAATGCTGCCCCTGGATTCAAAATTGGCCACATCCTGGCGGTCACATGTTGTATAAAGACTTATATAGCAAAATGACTTTAAAATCTTCTCTGAAACCGCAAGGCCCAGAATTTTTATGTTTGGTATGTAACATTAAATAGTGGTCCCCTTCAAAGTTTGTTCAAATAATGCCCCTTGTGGTAAAAACTGGCCACACCCTGGGTGTCACATGGTTTATATTGACTTAAATAGCAAAATGACTTTAAAAATCTTTATTTGGTATGTAACATTGTATACCGTAAATACGCAGTCATAAGTGTAGATGTCTCATAAGTCAAGAAGTTAAAATTAATTCCAGAAAAGTATTTCTAATAATAACCATTCCATAAGTCGAGTTAGAATGATCATAAAACACCATCTGAAAATTGGCCAGAGTATGCCCTTATAAGTAGGTATATACGGTACAGTCTGCAGTAAATGCCTTGAAGCTGAAATACTGCCAAATCCTCTTTGACAGGTCTTGATGTAGACAAAACCGGTTCCAGCTAGTTTAATTAGCAATATGCTATACACGAAAATCATGGGTTTCATCTGCAGGTTTATTGATTTTTTATTGGTGGCTGATGGTCTAAAGTGGGGAAATTAAGTCAATCAAAATAAAGTAGATAGTTTCATTCACAGTTTGCATCTTATTTAATACTGAAACAGTTATGCTTTTTGTCTTAATTGTCGGTAATTAATAGAAAGGGCAAACTGTGATAATTATGAATGGCTTATAGTGTGTGGATTAGCAAATATGCAGGTAAGAAATAAAATGCATTGGACAAATATTTCAGTATAATATGCTACGATTTTTTGTGAACAGAATGTTCAAATGATGCCCCTGAAGTCAAAACTGGCCACACCCCAGGGGTCACATGGTTTATATAGACTTCAATAGCAAAATGACTTCAAAAATCTTCTCCTCTGAAACTGCAACGCCCAGATGTTTCATATTTGGTATGTAACGTTATATAGTGGTCCTCTACAAAGATTGTTCAAATGATGCCACTGGGGTCAAAATGGGCTACCACGAGGGTCCATTGGTTTATACAGACTTTAAAGTTAAATAGCAAAATCACTTAAAAAATCTTCTCCTCTAAAACTGCTAGGCCGAGAGGTTTTCGTATTTGATATGTAACATTTTATAGTAGTCCTGTACAAAGATTGTTCAAAGTATACCCCTGGGGTATAAAGTGGCCATGACCCGGGGGTCACAATGTTTATATAGACTTATATGGCAAGTGGGCCTTAAAAATCTTCCTTGTTGAAAATGTAAGGCCCAGAGGTTTTATATTTTGCGTTAAACAATGTGGAGTGTCCTCTACAAAGAGTGTTCCAATGATGCCCCTGGGGGTCACATGGTTTATGTGCATTTAAATAGCAAAATGACTTTAAAAATCTTCTCCTCTGAAACCGCAAGGCCCAATGGTTTCATATTTGGTATGTAACATTGAATAGTGGTCCACTACAAATATTTTTCAAATTATACCTCCTAGGGTAAAAAGTGGCCACGCCATGGTTTATATAGACTAAAAAAACTTCTGAACCTGCAAGGCCCAGATTTTAATACTCCGATAAGGGGTTTAGTGCCATTTTGCCCTCTTGTTATTAGCCATTATGATGCCTTAAACTCAGGTGAGCGACCTTGGGCCATCATGGCCCTCTTGTTTAGATGTTTCTTTATTATGATAATTGACCATTAATCATATTGCCTTAGTATGTTCCTCTACATTACAAGTTTGATCATTTATTGTTTCAATTTCCTAAAAATACCAATGCTTTAAAGGTAACCAGTATTTATTCGGCTGTTGTTTTGTATCACTTATTGGTACAATTTTCAGAGATTCGTGTTTTCATCGTTTGCACCTTTTGATCACACTTTATTAGTATTTATTATATTTCAATAACTATGATACATTTATGTTACAGTCCCCTCTCCCCCTGGCAGTGTCACATGTTCAGTAAGACTGGAGACATCAATACAACTCACATGGTCACCGCCAGCCTTTCCTAACGGAGATCTGCGGAGTTTTATAATCACTGCTAAATCAGCTGGTTCAGAAAAGAATGTCAGCACCTCTGATGTCTGATATTCATATTCTGTACAGGATCTGAGTCCTAGTAAGCAGCTTGATTCTACTGTTCAGAATTATTGCTGTGGTGTTGATTGTTATTGATTTGTAAGGCGTTAAAAAATGTGTTTGTTTCAGGTTGCATTCCCAAAAAAATAGGTGCGTCGGGATTTATTTTTATGCCCCCGGCATCTTGATGCATGAGGCATATAGTGATCGTCCTTTCCGTCCTTCCGTCTTTCTGTCCTTCCGTCCTTGACAAGGTTAAGTCGATTTTACCGTTTCGTCTAGCACCAACACCGTTTACTACAACACTTTGATACTTACACAGTTGTTGCTCATGTCCATTCCCAATCCACCCATAACACCCAACTTTACTTTGACCTTGGCCTAATTTCGACTTATAATAATTCAAAAGTGCCATTTCTTGGTTAACTAGATTTTACCGTTTCGTCTAGCACCAACGCCGCTTACTACAACACTTAGATATTTACACAGTTGTAAATATGACCATTCCCAATCCACCCATATGACCTAACCTCAATTGACCATTACCTTGACCTAATTTGGACTAAGAAATGGGCTACCAAGCACCAACTGGGGGCATGTGTGTTTATCAAACACAGATTCTTGTTTATTTATTTATTTATTTTGTTGGTAAATGGTCAACTTGAAGATTCTCAAACAGAATAAATATTCAAAACATATCAGTAATATCCTTAAACATCGTTTATAAGTGGAGATTATCAAAACAAAACACTTATTTATCCAAAAACACATTTAACTATTGAAAAAGGTAAACGAAACAAAAATCAATCTGACAAACCCAATTAAATGTTCTAGGGTCAGGGCATTTCTTTAGGGTAGGTCGGGTAACCTGAAACAAACATTTTCTTTACGCCTAACTTAATATGTGTGCAGATAAACATTGTCTTTTATGAAATGAAATTTTGAAATAATAATTTTCATAAATTGTACAATTCATTTGAATACACTTGAAAATTTAAGCTAATGCGTTAATAGATTGACTTAACAAAGATGCCTGCTTGTTTTGATAAAATTAATATGTCCTTATTAGGTAAAACAAGTATATTTCTATTTGCAGGAACATACTATACCTTCAGAGTGTACACAGAAAATGAGAAATTCTATTCAACTTCCTATATGGAAACTTCTGGAGGTGGTGACGCTTGTAAAACAAAAGCAAACAGTAAGTTTTTGTTGGCATGTGCTAACATATCCTAAATCCTTCCAGTGAATGCATAAGTGTTATTTCTTAGCTTTTTTTCCAAAAACACACCCTGTTAGATCTCCCGTCCGCTAGGACCCTGTAATGTTCCCGAAAGCGGAATTCGCAAAATCAGATGTTTCTTAATGTATTTGGAATGTTCTGGAACCCTTCCATGTTCTTCATTAACACTTCTGTAAGATATCCTTGGAACTTCGGGGAAATCAAGAATTGATAAACTTTGACATCCAAATTTTAAAACAAAAAATTCGGATGCAGATTGTTTTATATGGAACTGCTGCTGTATCATCGGCACACCATATCGGGAACCCATTACCAATGGCATTTTCGGAAAGAATCCTGCAACGCATATTTTAGCCATCCCGAGCGGTCCCTGAAGGAAGCTGAATCAATGCCAAAAGCTCCCTGAAGATGACGAGTGGAAACATTATTAATATAATTAAACATGCCGAATTGCCACTGAAGATGCCGATTGTCAGCAGAAGGGATGCCAAGCAGGAGCCGTATTCCCTAAACTATAAAAAAAAAAAAAAAAGACAATAGAAGCGATGCCATCAGTTTGTCTATAGTTTTCGAAGGGCTGTAGTTGTCGGCAGGCTTTAGACACTAGTTTGTTTTATATTTACAGGTCTACTTTTCAGTAAATACAATATGTTGCTGCTTTAAAAAATATTGACAATGCAGTGGCAATCACAGCCACTAGAATTGTTTAGCCAACCAGATTTGTGAATTCAAGATGTTGCTTAGAATAGGAAAAAAAATCAAAACATTTAAATCTATTAGGTCATAAAATCAAACATATTTTATAATAATAGTTGTTGATTTGTTGTATTCATGTTTGTAGATTATTGCAACTGAGACAAAGTTCCTTTATTTGACCCAGAAGTGTGTGTATAGTTGTAATGTTAACTTCATTGAGTTTTTATTAGCTCACCTTTCGTGCTCAAGGGTGAGCTATCGTGGTCAGTCTGTGTCCGGCGTGGGGCGTCAACATTTTACTTCAAACAACTTCTTCGCTGCAACCACTAGGCGGATTTTTACCAAACTTGGCAGGAATGTTCCTTGGATTGTCCTTTAACAAATTCCTTCAGTTTATTAGAATATATGGAACACTCTGGTTGCCATGGCAACCAAAAGCTTAAAAACTGCAAAACTGCAAAAATCTTCTTGTCAGAAACCACTGGCTGGATTTGAAAATAATTTCACAAAAATGTTTCTTGGGTGACCCTCTACCAAATTCCTTGAAATCATTTGGATTTGTTAAAAAAGATTGCCGCCATTGAGCGGGGCAGTTTTTCTTATATGGCTATGTTGAAAACTTTAAAAATCTTCTAGTCTGAAACCACTGGCTGGATTCCAAAATAATTTCACAGAAATGTTCCTTGGGTCACCCCCTACCAAATTCCTTGAAATCATTTTGATTCTTTAGAAACATGGCCGCCAGGGGCAGGGCAGTTTTCCTTATATGGCTATATTGCAAACTTTAAAAATCTTCTATTCTAAAACCACTGGCTAGATTTCCAAAAATGTTCACAGAAATGTTCCTTGGGTGACCCTCTACCTAATTTCTTTAAATCATTTTGATTCGATAAAAAACAGGCGGTCGGGCAGTTTTCCTTACATGGCTTTATGGATTGATTTTCCTTCACAGATAAGAAACCCAGATTTGAATTATTGAAAATGTTTTTCAGTGTCTGGAAATCCTGAGGAACTGAAGATTGTAGCTGTCACCAGCAGGAGCATCCAGCTGACCTGGAATAGGCCCATTAACATATACAGTGAGGAACTGCTGGGATATGTGCTGAGTGTAAAAGCAGGAGTCGTACAGTGTGTGCAGCACTTGTATTCGTGCTTAGGCTGCAACTCAATTTTTGCGGTAAAAATGTCAATAGAGAGTTATTTTAATGTTTTCTGAAATTATATATACTATTCTTATTCAGTTATTTTTCTGCTATTACTTCAACTTAAGCTTAGCTGTAAGGTGTTACTTTCGGTATTTAAATAGGTGAATATAGGTAAAAAGAACTAACAGTTTGTTGTTAAGTCAGGCAATTAAGATAATAATAACTGTGGATCATATTTTTAGTTCACCAGACTACCAAGTACTCATTGAGCTAATGGTATAGGGGACCTCTCCTCCATCATTTGTTGTCCATAAACCATTAACAGTTGGCTTGCAGATGTGATAAAGACTTCACTTTAAGCATAACTATTCAAATTTGGCATCGGCGTCCACGTCCACTTCTAAACACTTAAAGTTTTGGTTGAAAAGGCTTATAACTTCAAAACTACATAAGTTGTTCACTTTGAACATGGAATATATATTTGCCATCAACTCCAGCAAGTGCCCATAGCTCAGTGTTATATTTTAACAGAGTTATGCCCTTTGTCACTTAGATTTTTGAAAGATTTGGTTCAAATGTCCCATAACTTCAAAACTATGTAAGGTATTCACATTAGCTTAAACAGGGCTTTTTTTGGCAAATTTTATAGCAGTTATTTGGTCATATTCCCAATGCCAAAAAGTATCTTTTTTCCCCAATTCCAAACCCGAAATTCCCAATCGAAATTTTAAAAAAAGTATTCAAAATCTGTTACTTTTTTAGCTCACCTCAGCACAAAGTGCTCATGGTGAGCTCTTATGATCGCCCGTTGTCCGGCGTGCGTGTGTGCGTGCGTGTGTGCGTGCGTCGTCAACTTTTCATTTAAACAACATCTCCTCCTAAAACGCTTGGCAAATTTTCACCAAACTTCACAGGAATGATCCTTGGGAGGATCTTTTTCAAAGTTGTTCAAATCTTTCCGGTCCGCTGCATATGTAGGTCACCAGAGCTAGAAATAGATTTAAAAAGTGAAAACTTTAAAAAATCTTCTCCTATGAAACCGCAAGGCTCAGAACTTTCATATTTGACATGCGACATCCTCTAGTGGTCCTCTACAAAGATTGTTCAAATGATGCCCCTGGGGTCAAAACTGGCCACTCCCCGGGGGGTCACATAGACTTATATAGCAAAATGACTTTATAAATCTTCTCCTCTGAAACAGCAAGGCCTAGAGGTTTCATATTTGGTATGTAACATAGTATAGTGGTCCTCTACATAGATTGTTCAAATAATGCCCTTGGGGTCAAAACTGGCCACGCCCCGGAGGTCACATTGTTTATATAGACTTATATAGCAAAATGACTTTAAAAATCTTCTCTGAAACTGCAAGGCTTAGAGGTTTCATATTTGGTATGTAACATTGTATAATGGTCCTCTACAGAGATTGTTCAAATGATGCCCTTGGGTCAAAACTGGCCACCACCCAGGGGTCACATGGTTTACATAGACTTAAATAGCAAAATGACTTTAAAAATCTTCTTCTCCGAAAACCGCAAGGCCCAGAGGTTTCACACTTGGTATGTAACATTGTATAGTGGTTCTCTACAAAGATTGTTCAAATGATGCCCCTGGGGACAAAATTGGCCACACCCCGGGGGTCACATGATTTATACAGACTTAAATAGCAAAATGACTTCAAAAATCTTCTCCTATGAAACTTCCAAGGCCTAGAGGTTTCATATTTGGTTGGTAACATTGTGAAGTGGTCCTTTACAAAGATTGTTAAAATGATGTCCTTGGGTTCAAAATTGTCCAAACCCCGGGGTTCTCATGGTTTATATGGACTTAAATAGCTAAATGACTTAAAAATTCTTCTCCTTTGAATCGCAAGGCCGAGAGGTTTCATATTGGT